>VWZS01009922.1:2808409-2857379 GCA_013397075.1 Rhabdornis inornatus
GCCGCCCCTTCCCGCCGCTCCGCCGCGGTAAGGCAGCGGGAACGGTAGCGGGAGGGGGCCGGGCTGGGCCGGGGAGTGCGGGGAGGTGGCGGCGGCGGCAGCGGCCTGGCTGGAGGGGAGGGATCGCTGCCTGCGAGGGCGGGAGAGCGGGAATGGAGGCACGGCAGGGCGCTGTGGCGCAGCGGGCAGGACTGGCTGTGCGGGCAGGGGCGTCCCGAGCCGGGCCCGGGCCTTGCTGCTGCCCCGCGCGGCGCTGCCGAGCCATGGCGGTAACGCGGTGCTGGGCGGGCGGCCCTCGGGCCCGGCCCCGTAGGAGACGGCCGTGAGCCCCCGAGAGCTCTCGGTGGTGCCTGGTTCTGCTGGCCCCGTGCCCCGTAGGAGCGCGCAGGTGTGAGGGACGGAGCGTTTGCGTTTTGACATTTGTTACCTGGTCTGATGTTACCTGGGCTCCCCTCAGGACTTTTTTGTGTGCCGGTGTCAGGACCCGAGGGAATGGCCTGAAGCTGTGTCAGGGGAGGTTTGGGTTGGTTATCAGGAAGAGGTTCGTCACCCAGAGGGTGTTTGGGCACTGGAACAGCTCCCCAGAGAAATGGTCACAGCACCAGCCTGTCAGAGCTCAAGAAGCATTTAGACAATGCTCTCAGACCCATGGTGTGACTCTTGGGGATGTCCTGTACAGGGCCGGGAGTTGGACTCCGTGATCCCTTCTGACTCAGCATATTCTGTGGTTCTGTGACCCTGCCGTCTGTTCGCCTGCTTGGCCTTGCTGCCCCTGTGCAAGCTGACAGCGTCCACTTTTGTGTCAGCCTTGCTGCGTTTCCTTAGCACACTTGCACTACTAGCTATTCTAAAACTCCCATGACTCTCTTTTGCTTGTATTTTTCATACTGTTTGCCGTGGAAATAATCCTCCTGCTCCTCTTGTTTCTGCTCTCCCGCAGACTGTTAGAACATGGTAATTAACTTCTATCAAATATGAGAATAAGGCTCACTATTGTGTGGTAGTTAGTGGCTGGATACTGACGCACAAGAGAAGGAAAGGTGGGACAGGTTTTTCTCTTGCATGGTAATTGTGGAGGAAACAGCCTGGCACAGGGAGCTCCAGGTTAAACCACAGCATGTGGGAATGCTTGTTTGGTAGCCAAAGAGCAAGCCACAGTTAGTGCTGAGGTAAAGGTCATTGGAGATGTGGGTCTGTAGGAAAGCAGGTAGGCTTTGCCTATTCTGCTCACAAGAGTTCAACCTCCCCTGTCCCTTTTTTGAGGGGAAATAGTTAATGAAATATCAGAAAGCATGTGCAGGAAATTCTTCTGGGAAACAATAACATTAAGCAAAGATACTACAAGTTGTATTCAACTCTTCTGTTCTCAAAAAGCCTACGACCAGGATTAACTTTCTCCTTTATTTTCCTTTTTTTTTTCCTTTCTTTCTTTCCCCAGTTAAAATCATGGCACTGAAACAGGTTTCCAGCAACAAATGCTTTGAAGGTTTCCAGAAGGTGTTTGAACATGACAGGTAAACACCACTAAAGCAACCAAGATGTTTAGCTTGGGGCAGTGAATCCATCCTGTCAGTCTGCAGGAAAACAGCATGCTCTCACTAATACCCGTATTTCAGTCAGGAATCGTGTCTACTGCTGCTTTGGCTGTGCTCTTGGATTTCTGTGTTAATGTTTAACATAGTCTACTATACTTAGTGCTGCAGAGCTGAGGTGGGAAGTTAGTAGTTTTACCTTTGAAAATGAAGCTGCATTACTTTGGGTTGTCCTGTTTGGAGCACAGAGAACCACTGTGTGAGCAAAGTTCCACTCACTACTGGGTGTCTTACTTCAGTGCACTCTGGAAAAGTGCTGTGAGCAGTGACTCAGTGAATAGATTCTTGTTTGATGAAGGTGTACAAAAAATACTGTATTCAGAACAAGGTTGAAAAAGTTGTTGCCAAATCTAGAGTCTAAGGCTGAGTTTAAAAATTTATTTTCCCTTCCTTTAACTTAGTTGTTACAATTCACTGACCAGATGTCCCTTTGAATGAAATGCACTGGTCCACTGATTCCTTTTTTTGATGTTAGTGACCTTGTTGATTAAGTAGTGGTGATAACAAGAAGTATTTTATTAATACAGTGCAGAGCTAAAATGCAAAATGAAATTTGGAATCTACTTGCCTCCGAAAGCAGAAACTGGGAAGTGTCCTGTGCTGTACTGGCTCTCGGGTGAGTAACATGAGTCTTAGTAACTTTAAAAATACAATCTTAAATATTTTTAAACTACTGATCTACATTTACTGATAACTTAATGTAGGGATACTGCAGTGGCAGCTCTTGTATTCTACAGAAACTCATCTTTTGGAAGGTGTACTTAGTTTGAGTGTACTGTGATAAATCAGGATGCAGCTTGGGGGTATCCTACCAGATTGTGTTCTAAAATGCTTAAAGTGTTGTACCCTTTTGTTCTAAAATGTTCATACCTTTTGTTCCAAAGCATATGTATAAAGGTTCTGCTGTAAGGCCTTCCTGTTGGGACACCTCCTGCTTTCCTTTGTTTTTAAAAACTGCTTCAGTTAGCAGAGTAGGGATGTGAAAAGAGCCCATGGAAGCCAGCACATTTGTCCTGTGGACTCTACCTTATTCCAGGTACAAATTTGCAGGAAGCAACTGGTGAACTTGAAAAGAGAGGTGCTGTCAGCTACCTTAGCACAAGCATGTCTAGTGTGAAATAAACCTGTGGGATCAGAAGGGACCAGGGGCTGAAGAGGCTTGTGCAACAGGACTGAAGCTGTCTCATCAAAAATTAATTAATTAAATCCTTTTTTCTTTTATTTTTATTAAAATAAAAACCAGAATCTCTGTTCTGTAATTTGAGGAGATGCTTTATTGTGACTTGTGTTTAGAAAGTTGGAGACTGGACTGTTAGTGTGGAGACTTGTGTTCCTTGTATATATTCATTTCACCAAATAGCTGGGTCTGATTTGTGTCATGACAGTGGACTGGGTAAAAATGTTTATACTTGAAGTTAGGAACATCAAAATTGTCTGAAGATCTCTAAGCCATGCAGCACATTTATTTTATTGAATGTAAACTGTATTGTCTTGGGCAATATATCAGTCAAATTATGTTACTGGCAACTTGTCCTCAGAGAAAACTAGAATCATTAACTCCTCTCAAATTGCGTAGTAAAGAAAAATTGAAATATTGCTGTGAAAGGTAATTTATTTGTAATTGGACTTTATTTTGACCTGCTGCTGTACAAAAGGTGTGTATTGCTGTGGGTTTTGGAGCCAAGGTGCTTATGAGCCCTTTATCCTGTCTTAAAGTATGTAGAATTTGTCAGACCACATGTTGATTCTGTAATGCAAACAGCTGAGGTGACAGTACAAAGAAAAATGCAGTTGCAGGCTTAGGTGTCAGAAGTTAACAGTGAAGTTAGCAAATGCCTGTCCTCAGTGGGTTTAAATGCACGGTACTTGAAGGCACTATGCACTGCATGAGTAGGTGCTCCAGGGGATACAGGGTGCTGTTAGTGTGTCTAGATGGATGCTTCTGTGGATTGTTAAGTATTGTTGAGCCTAATGAAAACATCTTCCGTGTTTATGGAGATAGGATATTTTTCAAAACCTTTTCTGTCAAAAAGAGTTTTGAAACCAGTATGCCATGAGCAATGGGTAACCAATGATATTTTTCTTTCCCTAGGGTTGACCTGCACAGAACAGAATTTTATAACAAAAGCTGCGTTTCAACAAGCAGCAGCTGAGCACGGCCTTATTGTAGTGGCACCAGACACGAGCCCACGTAAGTTCAACAAGAGACATGGCAACAGTCATTACACTGAAGTGCGCTCTGTCCTCAGAGAATGAGGTGCTGCAGTGTGCTGAAAAGTGTATTGCCCACCTGAGTCAGAATTTGACTTCACCTCTGCATCTTGCATTGTTCACTAGATTACATTGTGTGCGCTCTTAATAACGGGGTAGTGAGGGTTTGACATTTGAAACTCTTACTGTTGTGGCACTAAAACTAGAACAAAAGGGTTCTAGAGTTCAGCACAGACAAGGCGAGGGAAGAAAAGTGAAACAAGAAATGTGTGTTATTAGAATTCTTGCTGACATTTTGTGTGCCTTGCTGAGACCCTATAAAACCTGCAGAACTATGTTGCCACACAAAGATGCAATGCTTGTTCTTAATTATATTCTGTCTTCTAAAGCTAATGAAATACATACCTTCAGAGGATTACAATACTTGAAAAGCAATCTAGAAACTCTTCTCCCCTGCAGCTACAACAGACTACTGATGAATGAATTTTTAAAATGATGTTCTGTTATTTGTATAAGGCTGAGCTTATGGTATGGGAAATCTGAAGATGGTGGATCTGCAGTTATTGGAGATACTGGGACTTACTGTTTCATGTTTCATATTCGTTGGATTCTGTCACGGTCTCATGAGTGCTGTAAACAGAAGCGCCAGCTTTCTAATATTTCCCAAGCTTTAGTGGGTTACATCTGACTACAGGCAATATGGGAAAGAAGAGATGTTCTTTCCATAAAGTATTTTTTACATCTAGGTTTTGAAGTTGTGTCAAAGAATGTAAATGTTTCTAATGAAGAAGAGGGAGAGAAGAACAAAACTTGTGAATGAATGAACTTCACACTTTGTTGTTGCTATTTGCTGCAGGCTAGAGATGGTCAATTAACCTTTGCATTATTCATATTGGGTAGTTGTACTGAGGTTTGTTTTTGGTAGTATCAGTGTAAATTGTCTCTATCAATGCATAACTGCCTTTGCATAGGTCATTGCTTTGTCCATTTTCTTTTAAGTCCTTTGTGGCAGCTTCTCTCTTGCCTTTTAGCCTAATAACTGGTAAGGAATCCTCTACTATTTAAATTAATTTTAGTATAAGCTTCATATTATAATCCTAAATTTTAGCTTGGAGACCCCAGATGTTCTTAAGTCTGTTTGAGCTGTCTGGGGAAACAAGTGAAAAGCAATTAAAATATAATCATGAGCTGAGAGGTATTGAAAATGTTTGCATATGTATTTTAATTGTGTAGTGCATGAGAATTACTTTCCAGGAGCCAGGAGATGTATCTGGATGGGGAAAAACACTGTATGAGAGCATTAAATACTTGTCATTACAGACCGTCTGTCAAGCCTTGATAGACTTTACTTTTCCTACTTTGAAGGTGTTTGTTTTTCCAGACAGGTATACTGAGCAATATTATGCAGATTCCTTTTCAAATTTCTTTTTTTCAAGGCTTCCTGAAAGTTTTTTTTAGCATAATGAGCATTATGCCTTCATTGCCTGGCAGGACTTTCTGAGTTTTTGTCCATCTCCAAGGTACTGAAGATAGGCTTTTAACATCTAACATGTTGTTTAAGTACCACAGTCCCTGTGACTGCTGGACTGTTAAGTTACAGAATCACTCAATGTTCAAGGGCATGTCACTGGAGCAAAATCAGCTTTGATCCTTGTACAAATCTGCTTTCATTCTGTGGCAGGGTGGCAGCCATCTCAGCACAAATTGTAAGGGACTGTTGAGTTATGCGTGGGTTTGCAGTGCAATCTGACAGTGGTAAAAGCCCATGTAATTTTGGATTGCAGAAACTAGGAAATAATGGCCTCTCTTTCTCCAAAACATTCCTATCACATATACCTTGAAATATTACAGTCTGTTCTGCAAACCAGGCTGGTAAATCACATTCTAATCAAAGGGAGGACTGGATGGGATGTACTGACTCACAAGAACACATCTGCAAATGTAGTTTGAAAGTGTAGCCTTGGAAAAGAGGATACAATCCTGCAATTATCCAAAGAAGAAATTGCTTAAGTTTCATGGAAATTAGAGGTGGCAGTAATGAAATGAATTGCAGAAGAGGTAGAGGTATGGACTTGTGAAGTTATAGAAAGTTATAGTGAATTGTTCTTCTGTAGAATCTTAGGGAGGTGTAGCAAGCATTATTTAAAGCACATAAATTGGCTTGGACACACCACTTGGTGATACCTGGTTCTGTCATTCTGGGGAAAAGGAAATTTTCTTGTGTTTCTCACACAGTTTCTTGTACTTGATAGGATGAGGTCTAATGACTGAAATATGCCGGTAGCACTAATTAAGAAGTGCCAAGTTTTGATTAAGTTTCTGGGTAAATTGGACAAAGCTTTAATTCATTAGTGCAATGTTTTCAAGTGTTATTTCAACACTTTCAAAATGACACATAATACCTAGAGATATATCCAATTTCTAAATAGTGTCAATATCTCTTCATAAATAAATACAGTATATACATGTCTCCTAAATTAGTTCTGTAAAGTCTGAATTGTCTTATAGTTGAAGGAGTAGAGATACGATTGAGAAACTTGTGTCCTGAGTCTGATTTGTATGGCAGTTTCCCCAAGTCTGAACATGTAGTAAAGGAAAGATTTTTCATGCTAGGTGGCTGCAATATTGAAGGAGAAGATGAAAGCTGGGATTTTGGCACTGGTGCTGGTTTTTATGTGGATGCCACTGAAGATCCTTGGAAAACAAACTACAGGATGTACTCCTACATAAAGGATGAGGTAACTTTGCTGCTGGGTTCTCCTGGTGTTGCTGGGTTAGATAAAGGGGTGCGTCTGTGTTACCCCTTTAGGAAATTCCCACCTCTTTGTGTTACAAAGTTATGGGAGATTTCTATAGAGATACTTTGAGTTACTTACTATCAGTTCAGTGTTTCCTTTTGATTTCACATTCTCTTTCAAGTTGCTTTCAAGCCACGATTACAAATATGAGGCTAGAACCAGAGATGTGCCTTTGGTTTCCGTGGCATTAAAAGCTGGTTAGATGTGTGCTTTTTTCTTAAACATACTTGAGTTGCTTTAACATTTTTATTACGCTTTTGTTTCCTTTACAGCTGCCTAAACTAATAAATGCCAATTTTCCAACTGACCCTGAACGGATGTCTATTTTTGGGCATTCCATGGGAGGTCATGGAGCTCTTATTCTTGCTCTGAAGAATCCTGGGAAGTACAAAGTAAGATAAAGTATAGCTTATATGAGGTATACTAATGCCTATATAGATTTCTGTAGATGTGACGAAGAAAACATAATAGTGAGTTCTTTGAGGGTTTTAAATGTATAAAGAGTTTCATTTGCTGCAGCTTATTGTTACATAGTTTTGGTTTTGTTTTTTTTTTTTTTGTTGCTGTTGTCTTTCTGAACAGTCTGTGTCAGCATTTGCTCCAATCTGCAACCCAATTCAGTGTCAGTGGGGGAAGAAAGCCCTTGGTGGATATCTGGGACCAGATGCAAGCAAATGGGAGGTATGTGTTGCAGCCGCAGTTCTTTAATAACAGATGAATGAGTGTTCTGTAAATACATCACAGCAGGAGCCTGGCAAAATCTCTGGAGTGCCCATGAGCTGCTACTGTTGTTTTACTACACCCCTAAGCACAGAAAAGCATTGTTTGTTTCTGGCAGGAGTGACGTGCTGTTGCCTTATGGTGCTTATGAAAATGTAATGAGATACAGGTCCCTCATCAAATCAACGACATTCCTCTCAGTTTTATGAAGATTTAAAAGTCTGGGCTGAGAACAATTACGAGCAGTGTATTTTTGTAGGAGCCTGAAGAGAAAGACTGCTGCAAACTGTTCAGACTGATCAGCCTCATGACATCTTGCAGGGGCAGTCTGTGAGAGGCCTCCAAGAGGAGCCCCTTTGATACTTGGAAATTGGTGTCCTGCAGAACAGCATTAAACTAGATAAAGTTAGGTTTTAGCTCCAGAGCCTTAATTTTGAGCTATCAGTAGTTGCATATGAATGGCTAAGATACAAAAATGTTTGTCTGCATGATAGCTGCATTACTTGGGCAGCCCTTCAGTATTTTTAATCTCAACTTAAAGGTTGCACGGTATTTCTAAAATTAAGTTAGAAAGGATCGTTGTGACCATGTACTCAGGTTTTCTTGTAAATAAGCACAAGCTGCAGTTCAGTCCCTTGTAAATTGGATTAAAGTATGTCTTAGGAAAACTTCCAGGTCTGATTAAAACTTTACAGGATTGGAGAGTGTTCTGCTTTTCTAATTGTTAACAGAGTGGTTTATGTACTTAGAAACCACCAGTTAAACTTGCTTAGACTTAGTGTAATGGATTTGTTGTGAAACAAAACAAAACAACCACCCAAAAACCTGTTTTCTGTCCCCTTAACTTGTTTCGGAGTGCTTCTGCAAACCTAGTCCAATAGATCAACAGCAATCATCAGGAACAGACTTAGATCTGCCTTTGGCACAGATATACAACCTCTGATGTCTCTATTTTGGCTTAAAATTGCCATGTAAATATGTTCAGGATAATTTGATACCATGGCCACAGTGCTGGGCTGAGCCCAAGCTCCCATTTCCATCATAGTGTGATTTGTGGATCTGGTGGCATCCTGGAAAGATGGCTCTGATGCATTGGTGTAGGATTTCAGATTTTGCTGTCCATTGGTGATTGGTTTTCTCCACAGCCTTAAACACTTTGCTGCCTTTCTAAAGGAGTTATTTATTTTGAGCATGCAGTAAGCACAGGAACCCATGGGTAACATGTTCCCCATCATAGTTAAATTTTGATACATGTATGTTTAGAGTTTTTAATTTTTGTTTCTCAGTTGAACCAAATTTTCTTGGTCAAATGATCATGGTAACCTTCAGGTTAAATGCCTTCCTAGGAGCATAGTTGTATTACACTGGTGTTTTGACTTTTAGCTGCCAGAATAATTACACCAAGACACCAAGTTTCTTCAGCAGGTTATAGTTTCTGCACAAGGGTGTGAATTAGTACTGTCTATATTGCTATTCTTCCATTCTGTAGAAATTCAGCCCTGGGCTGGATGTGCTGTTTGGTCAAATTGCCAACTTGGTAATTACCAAGCTCATACATTTGCCCTTTTTAAAGCAATGGGTATTACTTTTCAGTTGCCTGGAATTTCCCTGGCGTTTTGTTCTTCCAAAGTGCAACTTGGTGTCCTGACCAATGCTGCTCAGGATTCTTCTTTTCCTGTGGCTGACAAACTAAAACCAGTTGAACATATGTAACTGAATGTTATTTCTCTTTTATTTCTGCAGGCATATGATGCTACACAGCTTGTGAAGTCCTACTCGGGCCCTCGCCTCGACATCTTGATTGACCAAGGCAAAGATGACCAGTTCCTGTCGGCGGGCCAGTTACTGCCTGATAACTTCATCGCTGCCTGCACCGAGCGCAAAATCCCAGTCGTCTTCAGACTGCAGCAGGCAAGTTGCTTCTGCAGTCCTTGGTTGTTGGATTCTTGTTTGTGGTTTTTGGTTCTGTACAGCAGGCAGTGAAGAGAGTGTCTGCAAGGGGGCAGGCAGGCTGTCACTGTGGGTTTGTCCCTGGCCACTTGAGGAGGAGGGTGAGAAGTGACACTTTTCTGTCGCATGGGCCATGAGGGCGTGCATCACCCGCCCGATTCAGCCGTGCTTCACCACTAGGTGCCGTCGTGCTTCCAGCGTGGACGGGCTGATCCCTGCACGGGGACTTGGGCTGCCGGTGCTCGGCTGAAGACACAGCATTGATCATTTTTAATGATTATCACAGTCACTGTACAGCTAAAGTGACACATGGCCTTCTGCTGCATCCCTTATCTGTGCTGCGGGTTTCGTGTTTACTGTAAAACTTCGTGATTTAGTTTGCATTTGTTAGTGTAAATTGAGAAGGGGTGGAACTGCTTGACATCCTAGATTCATGTAAAGACCCAGGTGGAAGGATCACTCTTACCTGTAGTGCAGTGGCCCAGAACAACACGGTCCTGAGAGCACTGGAATCTTTGTAAGCCACTGGCAACTTCCATCCAGACCCACTGAGGAGCCCAGTTGTGGAGAGTGAAGGATTCTCCTCTCTGGTTTATCATAAACCTTTCACCTAAAGAGAAGAGTTAGTGCTGATGAAGGGGTATGGGTGACATTTCAGCACAGTGATGGAGCAGTAATTCAGACCTGGGCTATGTTCTCCTTATCCCCCCCTGTGTTTTACCAGAACAGGGCCAGTGGGGGCACCTGTTCTCTCAGATTGCATCTCACTCTGCAGCTGGCCCTTGCTGGTACCCAGCTCTAGCTTACAGGCCCAGATCTGGGCAGGTTAAGGGACTTTCTGTTTGTTTGGCTTTCTAGTGCTCATCTACACTTAGCCTGTTACGTATCCCTTGCCATTTTTATATATATTCCAGGTATTTCTTTAAATGGGTAAAACCAGGAGAGTCATTACATTTCCTTTATGAGAGCTTAGCATGACTGCTTTATCACAAGCTGCATGTTCTCTGCTGATTGCTTTATTGTTGTTCTTTTCTAGGGTTACGATCACAGCTATTTTTTCATTGCTTCATTTATTAATGACCACATCAAACACCATGCAAAATACCTCAATGCTTGAACCATTTGGATGGGAGTGCTGCCTGGCCAATATGAATCTAGAGATAGTGGTGAACTAAACAAAAATCATTTGCTGAAATAATGTTTGTAAAACTGAGCTCTTCTGATTGTACTTCTAAGAAAAATAAAAGTCCCACTTAATTTGATGTGTGTGCTTTAGAGTAAGTATTGGGAACGTTCTTGCATGCTTGGAAAACCCTTGATGCCATGAAGTTATATGTGCTGCATTTTGGGTCAAAATGTAAGCCAGCAGATGAGTGACTTTCAGACCACGAGTGTGGGTGTGGACTTGGCACCTGCAGACAGCTTTTAGTGCAACTGTACAAAGACTGTGATTAACAACGATGTGCCCATTCAGCTAATTAATTACTGGGGTTTACTTCATCCTTTAATGGTGAAGGAAGTTGTTAGTGGCACAGCTAATCAAGCTACTTAATTAATCTGAAGTGGTAGGTGTGTTTTTTCCTTGGCCTGTGTAAATACCTTCCAAGGACCAAGCCCGGTCGAGAATGCAGATAAAAGGCTGCTGTGCACAGGCTTACTGTCCCCTGTGCATTATCAAGCAGATGATCTGGAGCATTTAATGGATGATACTTATAGAAAAGACCTCTTAAAAAACATGTGAAGGAAGCTGTCTGTAGTAAAAAGGAATTTTTCTCCACTTGCCTTTGATTCTTAGAGTGTGAAAGACTTGTACTGTGTATCTTAGATTTGACAGGATTGAGAGGAAACTGCTACTAGATCTGACAAAAGCAATTGCTATCTAGATGATCTATTATCTCATTGCTGAAATCAAGTAGGCTTATTTTACAAAAGGTGGCAGAATTTAGTCCTGACAGTTGTAGATCTAAAATAGTTCTTGGTGGTGTAATTCTTCCAGCTGCCTTGGACAAGAACACAGACTGTTCCAGTAAGATGCAAGTAATCATTTGTAAACTCAGCTTTCTCATGGTTCAGCTGGACCTGAATCATTGCTCAAAACTTGACTCACTCTTGCCAGAGGACATGCTACCACAGATGTAGGATAGGTTTCCTTTTTTAAGCAATGCTGAATGCTCTCCTGTGTCTCTGGCTCCTGCTAGATTCTAGGTTACAGGGAGGCTGGTGACAGCCTTAAACTATGCATTGACTTGTATCAATCTTGCATCTATTTATTTATTTTATATAATAGTTATTTATATAATATTTGTTTTTATTTATAAATTACATTATAACATATATTATATTTTATTTGGTATTTATTTTGTACCAGTCTTGCATCTGTTTATTTATTAAGTTCTGAAGGCTGGGAAGATACACCTGTGTGCATTGCAAGAGCTCTCCAGAAGGAAAGTATTGCAGAAGGATCCTCTGCTTCCAAAATGCCATATCAAATGTGAAAAAGTACAGTTCATAAAGTCAAGTCACCTGTTCACTAAGGCAAAGACACTCCATTAGAGGAATTGGAATCTAGGAGAATCCGTACTTGGATGACTTCAGAAACCTGCATGGGCAAGAGAAGGCTGGATGCTGTGACCTGCTCCTTGTTTCTGCAGCCAGGGGCAGAGCAAAGCAGCTGAGCACAGCCCTGGCACACTGGGTTATCCCTGGGGCCAAAGGGGTGACTGTGTTTACTGCTTGGATTCAGTACTATCAAGGAAGCTTCAGGTTTTGTTTGCTGAAGCAGAAGAACTTGCATTTCAGGAGGAGGAAAGGCTGCCCTGTAGAGAGAAGTGTTAGCAGTAAAATGAACAACTCTCATACACCAATGTGAGCACGAGCAAATTAAAGTCCCCCCGTCTCCCTGAGCCCAGCCCAGCCGTGCAGCAGAGGGCAGATAATTCACTGCCACTGATGCACTGGCAGGAGGCCTTCATAACACGAGCAGCAAAGCTGCAGGGAGAACACTGCAGGTACCCAACAGCTACCAGCTGGATCTTATGCCTACTTTAGCTGCAAAATTCCTTCATTTGCATCACATCATCTTCCCCCATCCCCAAACCCATCATTTCCAGTGTTACACTCCCCAACTACCATCTCTTTTACAACAAATCATCAGTCACAGGGATAAGGCATTAAAGGGTTTCTGCAAATAATATAGTTTAATTGTAACTACAGTAAAGACTTTCTATATACATTATGTTCACTGCAGAGGCTATTACAGAGTTGCCATGCATATCTTATTGCACATATAAATATTGTACAAAGGATCATGAAGATTCTCTTTTTAGCCATACAGGTTCAGACTGCATAAAAAAAGCTGTATTACAAAATACTTAGAGCTATTTACAGCCAACTTCAAGCAAATACTGAAAGACACTAGCAGGAGAAAAACAGAATTTTAATTATGAAAAAACAAGATTTGTCAAAATAATAATAATTACAAAGCTTCATGTTGCCATATATACATTGTAAAAAAATACTCAGGAAACCTGCATTTTATCCCTCAAGATGCAGAAATCAATATTCCTATTTTTATACTTGACCCTTGAATGCTTCTAAAATTTGATAAACTCTGACTTGAAAACTTATTTTCTTTACATTGCTCATGCTTTTTGACAAAACAGATATTTGTGCAGCTCTGTAAAATATTAAAATACATTTTCATTTAGTGTTAAAGTGCACAGTACATTTTATAGGAAACAATATGCTAGCTGCCAATCAAATTACAATTTAAGTCAATGTTCCCTCTATAAAATAAATGGTTTTGCTTTGGTTGAAGTAACTGGATATTCCATGCATACTGTCTCACTGTCTCTGAGTCCACCTCCCTCCTTCTCACACGCTGCTGTCACTACCTGCCAGCCCCTCAGCAAGTGGTGGTGTTGAAGTGTCTGCTCTGCCTTCAGACACCATCTGAAGCTCAACAGATCTGCTACTGAACGTGGTGAGGTTTAAATGCAGTGCCTGGGAGCGTGTGTGCAGGTGCCTTGAGAGGGGGTAGTGACAAGTATGCATCACGCTACCCAAAAGCCTTCATACAATAGTTCTCTCCACATTCTCTTGCTTAAATATTAGTCCTCCCACCCCCTTGCCTCTTTTTTTTGCCACTCTACATTTCAAACTCCCTGCTTGTGTGTCCCCAGCCAGCTTCCCTTTTCACAACATGCAGCTGCCCTGTCCTGCTTGCCCAAACCCCATCACTGGCTTGTGTGAATGAAAATGGGATGTTCCAGATAGCAGAAGAATCACTGTGCTGGAACTTTTTGATCTAAAATGCATGATGTCTTAGCAATAAATTATGCTTTTAAAAATCTCTGAAAAATGTAAAGTGGTGATAAGGAGAAGAACTTTTATTTCCTATTGCTGACATGGAAGTAGAGGTCTGATGCTGCAAATGTGCATTACAGAACATTGTGCTTAATTCTGTGGATTAAAGAGAAGTACCCAGGCAGGTTGGATGTGGAAGATCAGGTCTTTGAGACTGCCTTTGGCAATTTCAGTCATTTTACCTCCTCTTGACAGAATCACTGAAGAAAACAATTTTTTGGCTATCTGGTAAATCTTGTTAGTGGTCTTGTGCTATTTTTTACTATTGGTTCTGTAGTGCTGTAGTCTTTAAAAGAAATCAAGTTACAGTGCAAAATTACATTTCAAGACACATGATCCTAACGCACATAATTCATTTTGTTGTGGCAAAAGTTAAATGTCTTGTGCATAGTAAAATAAGCAATCAAAAATATTTGTTCACATTTATTTTTCAAGTTTACATATTTCCTTTTGTTTTTTGTTTTTAAACATCTATATACAAATAAAATGGGTGTGCTTTCACTTTCAGCCAATTTAGCCTAGTGAGGGGAGAGGTGTTACTGGAATGTAGGAAACTCAATGGAATGCAGACATTTTTTACCAATGTTCCACAGATTGAAGAAATAAATACCATTCCAGCTAGCTGTTCTTTTAATAGAAGCACCTATTTTGTTTGCTTTTAATCTTACATATTAGAAAATACAATTTACGGAGATCTAGAGCTACTGCACACCAAGTAGAATAAAAAATAACTAAGTATTTATATTAAAATAAAGTGTTTAACCACAAAAAAAGCAGTAATAAAATACAGTTTCCTAATTTACATTTTGCATCCAAAGGATGAATAACAACTCACTAATAAATAATATTTATATAAATATTTTATGTCTGGATATTTTTAAAAGGCAATAGCCTGAAGCAACTGCAGAAAAACCTAAGGTGGTAGGTTACTGATTTACCATCCCTTCTCCCTCCCCCGAGGTGATTACAGTGATTCTTAGTTTAGTAATACAAAGGTATCTTGCTGCAAGACAGCTGTGTACTCCACACAATTTTAAGTGGTAGAGAAGTGGTTGTTTTAATAAGTACTGTACAAAGCGAGCTATAAAAGCAGTGAAGCGCCAACTTCCTCTAGAAAATGTTTCTGTTCAGTTTCTGCTTTTTAGTTCAACACATACGTACAGTCTGAAAATATGGGTTTAAAATAATAAGAATACTCTTGGAGTACTGGAGTTGTTTTCAATACAGTTTGAAAAAATGGGCAGTTTTTTGATTCTTTCATGGCACAGTGTAGCTGGTAACAGCAGAGAGAGTAGTTTCATGTGAATAAAGCTTGTTTCACTGTGGTTACATCTAGCAATGCTTGAACTGTTATGCTCACTTTTACCAAGCCCTTTTCTTCTAGGATGTGATGTGGTAGGCAGAGCTTCTCCTAGAAAAAGACAAAAAAAGGAGTAAAAATTAGAATATTTAATACTCACTGCAGAATCTCACTTCACATGATTACATTTGGAACACAAAGCCCAGCAAGCAGGAATCGTTTCCTATTTTTAATTAAAAAGAACTTCCTGTGATTTTGACAGAAAGCCTCTGATTTTGCTCCTGCTACACCTAAGAGTTAGTGAGAGATCTGTTAATATTCTGGGCCCCAGAACCAAGCTGTTCTGTGGTTATTACAGCATGTAAACAGCTAAGAGGGAGGGCCAGCAAGCATACACCAAACTTCCACCTACAAAGCAGGATAACACAGCATTTGCTTTGTTATATGTGTGAGACTGGGGATGGAAGGCTGACTTTTTAAAAAAAAGCAAACCAAAAAACGCCCATTCTCCCACTGGGCTCTAGACAGGTCCCAGGATATGCACCTTAAAAATTACACACTAGCACATACAGGGAAGTGTGTGCAATGGTGTGCATTTAATGGGCAAAGTGTTTCATTCCAAGTATTTGCAACTTATTTGAAATACCCAGGAATCAACTTTATTCACCATAAGGACTCAGCAGTCATGGCCAGGATGGAACTCACTAGCTGTCCACAGAGGCTGTTACAGCAGAAGACAGTCAAGTCAAATACTGTATCTCCTACAGGGAGAGCAAGACACCCACCCATGAATAATTAGAGAAAGCCTTAGAGGGGCAGCCTTGTGTCATGACTGGCCCTCTGAAGAGTTTTTCTCAATGTTACTGGGTATTCTTGTTAAGAAATCAATGAAATTAAGAAAGCAGGCAGCAGGTCTATAATAAATAAATGGAAAAGCCAGACTACATCACATAAACCATAATTACAACTGTGAGACTCACTGCCACAACATGTAAGCCAAAAGTGTAAGTGGGATGAGAAAAATATACAGGTAAGAGAAAAATCCAAACAGAGCTATTAAACACAAACACATGGAAACAGTGTCTGGCTCATAAAGTCCTTCAGTTCTATGTCATTGCTTTAAGCATAAAAAAGGCACCATCTGTATGATCTAACCTGTTCCTTCCTATACATCCATACACGACCATCAGCAGACTTGGAATACAGATTTTTGGAAAGAGAGGGTGGTTTTGATATTCTCATTATTGAATATCTTGGTTATTCAATAAACTTTCATCTTTTAAAACTACTAATGCATTTGAGATCCTAATTAATTGCCTGTCTTCTATTGAATATTCTTCTTGTGTCTGTAATGTTAACTAAGGGTCCCTTATTTTATCTTTATACAATTCATGGTCCTTTTCCACACTTCCTCATATTGATTACTTCTTCAATTTAAACCTCACTGATCTCTTCCACCTCTTTTCTCATGACACATTCTTTCAGCTCTAGCCCCTTCCTAGGCTCCTGTGGAGCCTAAAAACTCAGTATGATGGAACTGGTACACACAGGAACAATTCATACAGTCTTTATTATGTTATGCACATACATTTAATTGTTTTTATCTCCTTCCACTCTTCTCCAGTCCTTGCTCAGGAGACCTCCTCTAATAGGCCACAGCTCCAGAAAAGTATCACTACTAAACAGCTGTTCCACTGCTTCTGATATTTATGACTTTATTTTGTTAATGAGGATTTCCTTTATGCATAATCAACATTTAGCTTGCTTAAATTTCTTGTGAATTTCCTCACACCCCACTCCAGCCTCAATGAGAGGAAAAACTGCAAAACATACCTATTAACTACTGAACCTGAAAATAAGAGAAAAACTTCATTCACAATCGTGGCATCTGATACTGGTAATTTTTACTGTAATTTATCTATATTTGTTTACATTTTATATTTACTACTGAAGTTGTTCTAGTCTTTATTATTTTAAATTTGAAAGATTTCTTTAAGACCCAAGAAACAACTTCAAACAGATAATTTTCAAGGAGTTTGGCTGAGTAGGTCTGCAGGAGATGGACAACACACATCTCCCCACATGGAGGCTGCTGTAATATTCTTGCTAAAGCTGAGTTACTACTCCACTGAGTTTGTGGATTCTGTTTGTATTCCAATTCATGCTGACCAAACTGTGGCAACTACCTCCTATTCCTGTTGGCCACCCTGCCCCTCTCTGCAGCAACTATTTGTCCAGCCAGACCAAGGAACTACTCCCATCTTGCAGACATTCTAGGTCATCACCCACATTTCCATTCCAAACCTACCTACCATAAACTGATCATTTAAGTTAAGATGCTGAATTCTGCAGTTCGTTCTTGTTTGTTTTTCTGACTGAAATGTTGACCTGCAAGCTGTTAGAGATGGTTCCCCCCAACTTTTAGTCCTCTGAAGAAAGCATCTTTTCCAGAAAATCATATAGTTTAGGATGCAAACTCCTAAATTGATACTGATTAGCACTGGAATGGCTACGTAAGAAGGTATATACATTGATATCAAATAAAAGGGAAAAAACCCCACCTCAATATTCTTCTACTTCAAAAGTGTGATTTCTACTAGACATTTTGCCAATCTACTGTCCTGGGAGTCAGTTCATCTAAAAATCCACAATGCTCTAATTTTGATCATTTTTACAAAAGAAAATTATATTAATCTTATTTGAGAATACAAATCACACATCCGAAGTGAAATGTTATTCTTTCCACACTTTTCTACCTCTTTCCAGTGTCCTTGTACAGTAGGCTCTTGTTTCACAGATTTGGTGGCCCTTAGCATGCCAGTATTTCATTATTCTTGTATGCTAGACAAAAGGTATTTAATAAGAAGGCCTGCGGAATCCAGTATCTGAAAACTAAGGGACTGGCATTACATGGCTGAAGGGTATGGGCTGAACCCAAAAACCCAACCGCTAAGAAAACCTACCTTGCTAGATATTTACATTTGAAAATATTCCTCATTTTGCTATTGAAGTTAGATTTGCTTGAACCACAGTTAAGGATGTTTACTTTAGAAAAATTTAAATTCCAAATCCACCATTTTTGTGGCACCTTGTAAGCACTCACTGACCTGCTCTGTTATGCTCTCTTGCTAGGGTTTTTGCAGTTGTTTATAAGTACATTTGCACTAAAAGCATAAGGGAATACATGCCCCATTTCGTAAAAAAACACCATCCAATATGGTTTTTTTTCTGTTTTTAAAGCCAAGCATTATCTAACTATTTTAAATACAGCATAGTAATTTAGTTTGTATGAAGCAACCTCTCTCCACCTGCTGTATTTACAGGATGCATATTCCAATCAAGAAAGCTGTTCTAGGAGGTCTGTAAAAAAACAGGACCATACAACTGTGTTACAGGAGTGAAAAGTTTCCCACCATATAACTTTATTATGTATCATTCTACATTAGTGCTCAAAACATATACACTTGACAGCCTTCTCTTATGAAGCACAAAGAACTTGGCTAATATTTTATAATTCTGCAGCTAAACACATGGCTACAATGAACTTTCCAAACTTGACAATGAGATGGATCTCCTAAAAATGACCAACTTCTCTTAATGTGTCACAAATCAGTTCTGATATGTAAGCCCTAAACACTATCTTAAAAGCTTTGTAAATGGCTTTCATCAACCCTGTCTCGCATACTTCTCAAATATGAGTTTTTGAGTCACATATTTACTTCTCAGACTCAGAAAAGTCAGATCTTGCCAAGGATGGAATCCAAAGCACAAACAAAAGTTTTCCATAACAGCAGTAACATCCCAGGTGTCTCCATACTTAAGTTCAGCTGCTGTCCCTGCTTTTCCATGCTTTGCCTTATTTCCTCACCAGATATAACTGCTCTCTGGAAACCACCTACAGCAGAGCTGTGAAGCTGCAGAACATGGAGATATCAAAGCTTTCCTTAAATCCTAGCATTTTGAAGCAAATGCCTGACCAACCAAAAGGAGAACTTGCCCAGCTCTGAGGAGACTCAACTCCACCCACTTCCCCTCACATTTAATAAATTTTCTGTCCCAATTACAATAGATTCAAATGCATAACACTTCCATAAAGAAGTGTGAATTCTCTCTCTAAAAACGCCCCACCATCGCTGAACAAACTTCAAAAGAACAGATGGAAGAAATGGATACTAATTCTACAGACCAGCCTAAAACAATTCTGGTGGGAAGGGCTGCCACTCCTCTCATAGCAGCACCAATCTCTTTATTCTCTATCCACTACAAAAATGAAGGTCTGATATACTTTTACTGTCTTTTTTCTCTCTAAGAACACAAAGGAACTTATATTAGTTGTTGCAAGCAAACCACGTTCTACAGACACATAGCCATTTTGAATGGATAAAGATGTTTTCAAACTCATCATGAAGCAAAAGAACAAACTCCTCCTGAAGGAAAAAACGTTAAGAAATGCACAAAAAGGAGGCAGCAGCAGGAGGCTGAATCACAAAGCAGCACAAAGAGACAGTACCACAGGTGTACCCACAAACGTGTATGTGTACATGTGCTTGCCATAGCAAGTTTCTAATCCTGGAACAAAATGTCTGATTTAGGATAGAAGAAAGCCAGGAATACACAGTGACACTAATCCCTCAAGAATACAAGACACACTTCACATATGTATCTATTTTCTTTGACTCTAGATGACTTCAAAGTCAAGACAACTGTTTGAATTAGTTTATGGCAGAGCAAACTGCTTGGCAGTTCAGATACAGTAAGTACTCATAAAAAAGACATTGATGCTATAATATCAGATTGGTAAGTGGTAAAATGACTGTATCATGGTAAGAGCAGGGCCCAGCTCTCCATATTTTTCAGTAAAAATACAGAGAAATGGAATCCCATGATTTGGCAAGAGCCTCTTTCTTTCTTGTATTTGTAGAAGATGAGATTTCAGATCTACAGGGGAAAAATATTAATAAAACAATGAATACTGAAATGTGCAATTTCTCACAGCACAAATTAAAAAACCTAAGTCCATGTAATGCCCATAATTTCATGTTTGTAGCCAAGTATTTTGAAGTCAGAAGCCAATAAAAGAAACTTCAGGGCATTACACTTAAGCAAACTTATGTCCGATACACTCAACCTCTAATTTTTTTAGGTCAAGGCCAATTTTCTTTCTAAAGAGCTGGAAAAGAAAGCTATAGCAAATACTTACTTTTTCGTATCCCTAAGGCAATTTAAAATTATGTCCTTTAATATATTTTTTTCCCTTTCCACTATTACTGTTGATATTTGTATAAAAATTATGTATTTGGAGTCATAGCCAGTTAGACATCTAGATAGGTGCATCTTCTGCACATTCAATAAACTGGAAATATTTGCAAAACTGTAATTGCCAATGATGGGCTTTGGATTCTTCATTAAGTCATGACCTTGAGCCATAAAATTTAAAAGTAGACCACATATTTTACAAAATCCCTCAGAGTTTTATTCTAACACTCTTAGAAAATGGTGACCAGAAACTTCAAGGAACAAAAATCTTAATAAAGACAAGACACACATGAAACAGTAAGAGAAAACATAATCTTACAAGGGAAATACCAATTATACCATAAACTTACATATTAAATTCAGAGAAAGTGATGAGTGTTATGTATCATCAAAGCAGAATGGGTCATTACCTTACAACATTTTTCTACTGCTCTTTCTGCATAATACAGCTTGTGTTCTAGAAATGAAGGAAATGGCAAAGGTTCACAAAACCAGCTGTATCTTTTTTTCTCAACCTGCATGTATGACTGGGTTTTTGTTTCTTTTTTTTTTTTTGTAACAGGAGAAAAATTTTTGTGAAAAACAATGACATGGCAATTCTTTGGTAACTTATTAATGTATACTGAGTAGAACTGTACTGAATATTTGCTCAGATCTAATTCAGTCCCCATTCACATAAAGTTCAACTTTCAGAACACTTATTAGAAGCACAATGGGACCTATACACAGTTTTCAACTATAAAAACTTGTTAATATACAAGAGGCATTTGAAGGACTACTATACTGCATTACACTGAACTTGAAAATACTTCTTTTTTTCTGGATCAAGGAAAAAGAAAGTCAAATACTCCCATCAAAATGCCAGTTCTTGTGATCCAGAGCAAATGCATTTTGCCTGCAAGAATATCCACTACAAGCTATATTTATTATTTTATTGCAGTATGGATGAGATGACCTCCACAGGACATAAGAGTAATTAATATGACGGGCACAGACCAGACTGGAAAGCAATATATTAGGAAACCACAGTCTGAAAATGATGATCACTGCAATGTGAAAAAAAAATGAATGGGAAAAGAAACAGATTAGCAAATATAATTAATGTTATTAATGAATATAGGGGTGAACTACAGTGCACTTCTTTTAAAAACTCAAGGCAATCAACTTTATTACATGACTGGCTATGAGCAGTAAGTACCAATTATATCTAACTGGATATCTCAATATTGACATCTCCTCAGAGGTGAGGAACCACCAGAGTTGAACTGTTTGGTTCACAAGTACTAAAGCCACAGAACAGCAGCACGGAAACAGGACCGTGAATTTATAAAAGAACCTATTAGAGTAGATTAATGATGTTTTAGTTTCCAGTTCCCCATTTAGTGTAAGAATTACTGACTTCAGAGATGGAAAGACAGATATTTTTCATATTTGCATTATGTTTTAAATATATTTTGAGAAACTTTATTATATTCAGACTTTAAAATGTAAGGGTAATTTCATTATTTCTTTCCCTGTAATATTTACAGATATTCGGAAGTGTAATCAATAATGACCCTCCAAAAATACCAAACTGGATAAGCTTCACGTATGGTAGCACAGCTGTGCTTGCCATGAACCAAGGATGTTTGGTGTTTCTCATAATCTGTTTCAAGACAGCTTCACCACCTCTAACTACCAGAAACTGCACATAATGCTACTCTTTAAATACCAGATATTGTCACAGCTGAGAACACACAGAAAATGGTCCCTAAGTAACTAAGTGATGACTCTTTGCATGGTAAGCAGATACAAAGTTAGGGCTTCGGACAAGTTTGAGAGTTAAGTGTCACTGTGACTAGGGGATGTTCACTTGGTCCACACTGGCACAACAGTAGTTCAGTTTCTAGCCCAGTCTCTACTCTGATAAAGCATTCAAAACCACTGAAGACATGAACTTCCATTTCCACACACTGAAAACGCAAAACACACTGATTACTCCTCTTACCACCCTCCAAACTACTGGATACAGTGGATAACAAGACATGCTATTAGACAACAGGACAGATGTGTATTATAGGACGGTAGCAAAACCTTTCTCCACATGATTTTCTAATTCGAAAAGATGAACTCGTACATGTCCAGCACTATATAAGGAGGGCACAACACAAAGCAGACAGGAGACCTATTTACCACTTATGGGAGCAGCAAGAACAAAACCCCAGCCCTACAGAAGACATCACTTCTGTCTCAAATGCCAACACTGGATTATAGAGGAACTTCGACAGATTCTGAATTTACTCAAGCCATATGTCACTCAGTTTAATCAGAAAAGCAAAACTGTTAGGAAAAAACCAACAAAAATCAAAACAAAGATCTGCTCGAAGCGGAAACTTAAATGTCAATCTGTGACTGAGTAAACAAATGTCTGGTGCTGAAATTGCTGAAATTAGGGACACAGTTAGAAGACAGGTCTGTGCAGGATGAGGGCACAGGTCTATAGCTACACACCAAATTAAAAGCTTTGAAGCGCTCACTGAACTCTCACCTGGTCACAGATGACACTTTTAACAATAAAGTTGTTATATGTATGCACTGGAAGCTGCCAGACAACAAAGTCTTTAAAAATTTTGATTTATTCATTGTCTGAAATTGATTTTTCCATTGTAAAATATGTATCTAATAACACATTTACTGCTTTTTATCTATCCATCTATATATATCTATATATTTAAGCCACAGAAACCAGGAATAGAACTGCATTTAAAAGTTTTTAAATAAAATTTTACAAGTATCTGTGGAGTGGGGATATTTATAGAGCAGCATTAAACAATAACTGTATGGCCAGAATAATCAGTAACATACAAATTCTTATCCTAGTTATACTCTAAAAGTCTATAGCTAATTTTATTATATACTAGACAAGGGGAAATGAATGCATGTATTTTCAAGACACAAAACTGAGGTCCTTTGGTTAGCTAGCCTGAGATTGAGTTACAAATTTAGGCAACAGCATCTAGGCCAATATTGCAACACCAATATAGGTTTATACTCGAGGATTCATATTTTTCAATCAATTTTCATTTGTATATTTAATGTCAATAAGGAAAAAACCCAAAAATTGTTTTATTTTAAGCTTTAGAGTAGATGAACAGAACACAGAACTGGAAGGAAAATGTAAGTTATCAGTTCGGCAGTCTAACCATAGGCAGAGTTCAAACATACCAAAATAGCTCTTGGCTAATGTACGTCTAAGCTGCTCTCTAAAACCTCCTAGGATGAAAAAGCTAGAGTCTTCCCAGAGGATCTGTTTTCCTAGCTACATTGTCTTTGCTCCATTGGTTACACAAACAAACAAACAAACAGTATCTGCATTTTCACAGGTGATGCAACAGAGAAGATAATGATGGGACTTCCTTGATGCCACACTGAAGAATAGCAGGTAAAGGGATCTAATAGCTTATTCCCAAACTGCCTCACTGTACTGCATGATCTTCATCCTGAAACACTGCAAAGTCCCTTGGATTCTATGGCTTGCTCACACCCACTGCTAATTTACAGTCACCTCTGGGGTCTAACACAGCAAGTGTTTAAAAGGAGTTCAACACTGTTTTGTGTGACAGAAGAAAAAGATTATTCTACCATAGGAAAACCTAACTACTCCAGTATGAAATTTAATCAGAACAGTAGAGACAAACACTACTCTTTAAAGTTACAGTAGTCTTGTTAATATATAAGAATTTAAAAATCACAGTAATTTGAAAGACAGTTCTCTAAGTGCTCTTAACATAGTATATGCAGAGATAATTGGCACCCACTCAGAAAATACCATCACCTGCTGGAAGTGCCACCTGAATCTGCTTCAGTATCTGCAGTGTTCCTGGATTTTCACAAAAAGAAAGAGGCTCAGTTCTATTTAGCTTGTGACAGATATCTAGCCTACACCCAAAAATAGAATAAGAGGAGCTTCACTGCTTCAACACATTTAATGAGTAGTCTAGGCAACATGAAAGAAAAACTATAAATAAAGAGGTACATAAGTTCTTAAACTACAGCTACTACTAGAAGACATGGGACTTGCCTTCAAGATGCTACTCATGTCTCCTATTTCAAGAGATTAATAAAGATATTACAAGGAAGGGAAGCAAGGGAAAGGGAGAAGTTTGTAAGGCAAAGGAAGGAAATTAAGTACCTGTAATTTGTCAGAGACAAAGCAGAAAGTTTGTGCGCACATGCGAACAGGTTATGCTGTTAGCAAATTCCAGTGATAAGTTATATACATCAAGACTATAAAAAGTATATGGAAAAGACAAAAGCCTATTAGATCCCAGGAGCGAAAAGTAGAAGTTGATTGTGGGGGTTTCTCCCCGAGGGCGAGCAGAGTGTCAACAGTCTTTCGAATGTGACGAATATCCGACTGCAGGATGTCATACGGAGAGCAGAGGTCAGCCTATCCCAAAGGGCAGCCATTAGAACAGAAAAAGAGTGCAAAAAATTAAAAATACAAAAATAGAAATATATTGATAAATAAGTTATCACAATATTCTAGCATAAACATGTAGGAATAGTTTCTTCCTAGTATTGCCTTAGTCAGTAGACATGCCAGCTTTCTTTTATTTCCTCTAAATACCGAAGCTATCATATAACATCAGAATGTTAAGATAGAAGAGCTTAGGCCTTCTAATCCTTCCAAAATTATGCCCAAGTTCACAAGGCTGAGGAAGCACATGTGATCCACTCATTCCAACGAGGTCTGCACACCTTTGTCCATCTGGACCTTATTCAAATGCTTAAATGGAACCAGCTGAAAAAACTAACTCATAATATAGCAAACAGTGGGTTAGAAAGCTGTTAAAAGCACAAGCAGCAGCAATATGAAGTCTCAAGAAAAAGTACTTACAGGAATCATTAGAAGTATGAAAAAATCTCTAATATAATAGTGTAAAACTTGGTATCCAAATATCACCTCAAATGATATCCTGGGACAGAAACTTAAAAAGTCATTGTAGCACTAACTATACTTAATTTTAATAAAGTTTCTAAAGTGAAGAATTGGACACTAAATTCCTTACATAGCATTTTTAAAATTATTAGGTTAGATTTCCATATCTTTTTTGGAAAGTATCAATGATTTGATGTGGCAACTTACTCTAAACTTACTCTAGACTAGCTATACAACATGAAGTGTAATATGTAATAGTATCAAATGTTCACACAAATATTTAACATTTAAATCAAACTAAGCAACACTAGTACTTTCGAAATGCAATCTAAGATACACCATTTTACATTGCAAACAAGGCCTTACTGAGATAATGAATACTTACTGAACAAAATTACATGCAGTAAGAGTTTGAGAGAACACGGTTCCTGTGGAAGCTTTTCAGTCTCACTTCCGTAATTAACTGACATTACACCAAATAATCCAGTACACGGAAGTTCAATGCCTGTTTTCTGTTAGTGTAAAGTTTCAAGATCCAGTTTGAAATAAATTAAAAATTAAAATATTTTAAATGTCTTTCTATCCTGAAAAGTGGCTAGTGAAACTGGAAGTCAAAACTGTAGTTAATACAAATTTCCCACCCCCCCCTTACCATGACTGATTCTAGCTTTACCAGGAGTCAAAAGCTGCAAAATTTTGTTACTTAGGCCAGCAGATACAGAGCAGGGAACCAACCTGCCTAGCCACAACACTTTTTTTGCAGTCATTTTTTAGAATTTTTAAACTCAAAACTCTAATGTGATAACAAACTTCAATGCAATTCTATTCGTTTTTAGAGTATGAGAACTCACAGACAGCACAAAACATGCTGATCTTGTTTAAAAATGGGATAGAACTAGTACAGTATTTGAGAACACCTACATTCACAAGCTGCTTACCACAGAGACACATTTTAGTGGAAACTGTTTGTGACTACCAACTAAGTAATATATTGCATTTATACCAAAGACACCAATAAACCCAGTAAATGATGGATTAATTTTGGAACAACATCCAAAACTCAATTCCTACTTACTGCAAATACATACCAAAAGTAAGCATCTAAGATCATTCAACTTGTATTTTAAAAAGAAAATGCCAGAACTTTATAATAATGAACTTTTAAAAATTTTTGTCCAAAAAACCCCTGAAACAATGCCAATAGTCCCTACTGTAGTCAAATGGAGAAGGGAATAATTTCAGAGTTTTGGGACTGAGAGCTGGTAATAGGCTGACTTTTTACAAATACTGATGAAGTTGCTAACCCAATATTAACATAGTAAGCAGCATAAAGAGAAGCCAAAGCATACAAAAACAGCCAACACATGCAGAAAAACTTTCTACAGAAACTGCCATGATGTGTTTTAGTTAAATTCAGTGAAACCTGGGGAAGCCTTAGGAATGTCTATTTTTGTGTGTTCTGTAATGATAGATAATTTGGTATTATATTCATACCTTATAATGTAAAATATTTACATTTTATGTATTTTAGATTTCTATAATGTAACTGTAGATGAAAAATATCTAGCTCTTCTGTAATGGTCGAAGTATTTGCACTTATTGCACTGATACTGTGCAATAAAAATAAAAAACTAAAACATGACATCATGAAATAGTGAAAAAGCACATGACCCCCACACAAAGTCTCAAAGATAATCACCCATCCATCCATCTATGGCAAACACTGCCCCTCTCATTTAGGAGACTGAGATTATTGCTAGTAGTAACTACAAAGATACACCTATTTAATCATTACATTTATGGACTGACATTTTACATCTATGAAGCTGTATGATTAAATCATACAGCTGTCAATCATGCACAGAGAATAACCACAGTAAGACAGAAATGGGACAGCAAAAGCATAACCAGTTGTTTGTGTGCACAAACCACCCTCATTCTGCATGCCCCTGCAGTGACTGAAAACAGACAGGATTTCAGAACTGACCTCCTCGGACTTAAACTCTGGTAAAAAAAGTCAAGAGTAAGTTCGCAAAAGTGCATTAAAGATAGAAATCCGTAGTGCATATGCACTACACTCAAAACACAATTGAAAAAAACCTCAGAACTCTGGTTTCAGGACTGTAATTGTGAGTGTATTGAACCACTTAACTCCATACCGTAGGCCAAACACTGTCCATTACCAAGTCCGGAGGGAAAAGGTGGAGAAAGGAGTCATACCTGACAAAACTTACTGCAACTTCGTGGATGTCTCATGATGAAACTATGGAGAAGTAACTGATTATGTGAAGTGATTAGAAAACAAGCATAAGTGGCAATGATAATATACCTTGCATTAAACTGAAAACATGATCACCAGTTGAACAACTAACAGGTGGATACAAGATAAAACACTTCAGTCACTGCCTGGCTGACTCCTTTACTTACTTTTGTTACATTTTGAGAATACAAAAGCCTCCTGTTTTGTCTTTCTTTATTACTGTTTTACTTAATTTGCAATTCCCACACTAACTCAAGTCACACTGATTTTTAGAATTATTCTGACATTGCCACATAGTGGATCTCATTATCAGAGGAGAGACTGAAACACAGTATTAGTTAGGTCCCGTTTGCAGGACTCAAAAGTCACTCAGAAGGGGCACAGCTAAACTTTTCATAGTCTGCATCTTCATACAATGACTTGAGATCCAAAAAGCCATTCTTTATCATCACCCTCTTTTCTGCTCAATATGTTTACACAATGTAAATGATTGAAAATGTAAGAGATATGGCAGAAGTCTCTCATTTCTACCCAAGATGATATTTGTCCCACTAAATCATGCTGCATCACTGCTGATGTGCTGGAACACAGACATTTGGTAAACCTGCTGGAACATTTGGTGGTGAAAGATTTCATTTTATCACTGCCTTTTATCAATAGAAATTACCATTCTAGTATTAATCATAACTTCAGTCTGTATTTTTTTAAAACTTTATGAAGATCAACACGGTATGTTATGTGGGGAAAGTCTTTCTTTCCTATTTAAAAGGATAAATCTTATTTCCTTGACCTGACCCCGTAAAGGGTCAAAATATGCTCAAGTGCCTAAACTGTTAAGATATTACATTAGTGTAAGCTGCATACCATAAAAATTCATTCCTGTCTTTGCAAAAAGCCGATTTCACAGAGGTCGAAAATATTTTATTTTTTTTTTTGAAAAATGCTTAGAAGATCCTACTTCTGATACCCTTTATTTGTTCATAACTGATAACCAGAAAAAATGCAGACCAAAACTTTTGTCTTTCAAACATATTGCATGTACAGCTTTGCTTTGGTCTAAATCTTACTCATAGTAAAGTATCATTCAACCCACCACAATCAATTATTTTTAACTTTTGAAAGGAGTATTGGTTAACATTACTGAAATTGCATAATACCCTGTAAAATGGATTACCAGGAATAACAGCTACCAAGAATAAAAGCTCAAGTTTTATTAAGTTATTAATTTGCAGGTTAAAATAAGAACGTCAACGTCCTTGCTCCTAGTATGAATACTGATTTGGCAATGACAAGTAGAAAAAATCCGCATGAACATTTCTGCCTTTATTTACATACATTGTTACTGGTTTCACGAAAGAGCAGTTGTAAACAATACTTCCATAAATTTACATACAAGGTAATGTGATGATAATTCACTCCTCTGACAATTTTTAATATCTCTGGGATGAGATGTCACTAGGAAGAGTAAAACTGCAATAGAACCATTACATTTGACACTTTGGGGGCCACACTTCCATGCAGAAGAGAAGAAAAAAATCCAGCTTTATTTTTCAAACCCGCAAAGTATGAGAGAGGGTGGGTGCAACATGGATGAACTGAGTAAGCAGTGAGGGAGGTATTATCTGTGGGTTCATGTGACATTAACAATGTAAGTCCAGTGAATGGCACCATCCAAGTACTGCATGCCACTGAAAAATGCAGCAGGACCTCAGCCCTGCTTGCCACACATCTACTACCACTTCCTTATTCAATCTGTATCAGCCAAAAAGTAGGAATGCTTGTCACTGTTGCTGCTATAGAAGAAATTAGGTAATTTGATGGGTTTTAGTTAACAATATAAAATAAAGTCTTCTTTAGCAATTTTCTAAGAGACAAAGACTGCACCTTTTCGTCATAGAACTCCTGAGGGGCACAGCAGACATTTTCTGAATCTTCCTGCTTTCAGATACTTACATGACAACATCCCTTTCTCAAATAAAAAAAAATGTTGTGTTGTCTCAAAAAGTCATCTAAAAGGTTCTCTGATAAGGTGCTACAGCAAAGCCTAGTGGCAAAACTGAACACATCTTGATTGTCACACAATTCTCACACTTTTGACAGCCTCCTGGCGCAGCCAGAGCACTGCTATTTAGTTTCTTACTAACGGTCAGACTCCAAACCTTCTTTTTACATGCGATCCAGCACGTTCCTTCTGCATGCAATCAGGAGCATCATGTGGCTGTTAACAGAAATCAATTTCAATGTGTCCCCCAGTGTATTGAGATTCTCACCTGGCAGATAAAAGGCTTTCAGAGCCATCTACATACCAGTCATTATAAAGAGACACTGATGTTCCTGAAATTTGTATTTGCAATTCTTTGGTCAAGATGCCAACTCCTGATATGCAGTGTGACACATTTAGATATCAACTGCATTGTTCTACATTTGTATGAACTGTCCCAGGTTCATTGGGGGAAAGTAATTTTGATCCAAGAATTGAATGCTGAAAACCAGAGAAGTAAGAGACCATGCACATCAGCACAACACAGCAATTACTTAGCTATTTTCTTATTCTCATTTTACATAACAGGAAGTTGTTCCAAACCTGTGGAGTTCAAGAAACAGCACATACTCTATTCCTTAAATAACTGAGAACAAACCAACACAAATTATGACCATTTTAAATCCTTTTCAAACCCATGCAGCAGAATTTCAAGTCAATTCTCAGGAACTAGACAGGGGTGTAAGTACCACAGAAAAGCCCAATACATACGGGTAAAAGGAGCCAAATGTAGAACCCATCACTCCCACATAAGGTGCTTGTTTTAAAAAAGAAGTCATTCACTGCACTCCTTTTCCTGGTTTCTCCAGAGACAGGCACTGCACAACTCAATATGAAGCAGTATGAGCATGCCATCTGTAGTTCTTTAAAAACTTTGACAGCTGACTGTCATACTCGCTATTATACAATTTTGCATTCCTAATCCATGTCCCTGCAACACACAGCAAAGTTCCAGCATCTACCAGCTAGTTCCACAACATGATGTGTTTTCACACAATATAGCAAATACACATTTGCAAACTACCGATGGTTAATCAAACAGAATATCCTCAGAGTACTTAAACCTATTGTGAGTTTACAATTGCAAGCAATGCATTTAATCTTTAAGTGAATGAGTTTTTCCCTTCAAGAGAAGTTAATGCTTATTTAGATACATAGATACTTAGTTTACAATTCAGACTGGTAAGACGTGGCTTTGTGCCCAAACCTCCATGCAACTCTTCAACAAAAACTTCAATAAAATTTTAAAAAATCCTAAAGAATTCAACAGTAATTTTGATGGAAGGATTAAAAAGCAGGGGTAATAAATATATATATGTGGAAATGCCTATTCACAAAATACCAAAAAGGTATTTCTCCAGAGAGCTTACTCATAGAAATTCAAAATCAAAAAGAAGGAGGAAAGATTTCTGAAAAATCCCTAGCCTTTTCTTTCCCAAAAGGCAACAGACAGGAAAATCTGACCAGTATTCTATTCATTGATAATTTATGATGCATCAGAAGAATTTTGGGGCAGCTTAACAAAGACTCCATGTCTAGAAGTCCACAACAATGAGATTTTCATATTCTCTGAAGTGAAATCTTACCTTTAATATGAAATCATTCTAACATAATAAATTACATAACTAGAAGAACTAAATGAACCATTACAACTTAAGAGACCCAGCCATTACTCTGAATTGTCAAATTGAATTTAGGATGAACCATTCATTGGAACTGTAAGAAAGTCTCCCCCTCAAAATTCCTACAAATAGCAAAAATGAACTGTCACTTTTGCTGTCCTCCAAATCAAGTGCTAAAATACAGATAAAACAAAGAATTCTTTCCCAATGTGAAATCTTTGCATTACCATCTGCTCCCCAAGGGGATGGTGGTAGAACTCACAGAAAATATCTTCTCATTTCAGCATTCTTGAAACAGACTAAAAAGAACTCAGCCTTCATTATACTCTCATTTGTAGGCACCAGTGAAAATACATAATGCAATTTTCCTGTGTTCAGTTTAAAATGACCTTATATAACACTTTACCCTCTTTTGAGGCTCACATATCTGAAATTTAACTTTTCTTAATAGGTTCTTCTAAACCATACAGGAGTCTTTGAAATAATCCCAATGCAACTCCAGTATTCATTACATTAGTTTTGAAGATGAGAATAAATTACGTGATGAGTGATACCATTCTTACATGAAAATCAGAAAACACCAAGCACTGCAATTTCCCTGTTTCCAGCTACTAGAACACTTATGACTACATTATAGAATCTTACACATATGTGCTTTCCATACTCAACATACAATGCTTTTCTTCAAATCACTGCAGAAATGTTTCAATACAGGAGATGAGTCTGTTATTAGTCACCAATGCACAGAGTACTTAACACTGTAAAAAAAAGGAAGTATTGCAAAAAAACGAAAAAATTTAAAAGAATGAAGTTCATATTCTAAAAGCATGAGGTAAAAATGCAGTTATGTTGTGAAATGAAAAAAATTAGTAAGCTTTCGCTACTTACATACTATATTACCATAATTTCTTATTTATTTTCCATGGCAAAGAAAGAGGTATTAGAGATAATAGTAAATCACTCTATTGCGACAACACTTGCAATTTTTAAGTGCTATGAAATAAGCCATTTAAATGCACTACAGTAGTATCAAACCACACTATTCAGCTCAATTTTTAAATTCTGTGTCTTTATTGCTAAAAACCTGTAGTTCATAAAGTTATCCTTCAGCTTATTAATGTATTTTCATGTTTGAACATCTAGAATTGACAGACTTAATTTAATTACCTCTGGTATCCCCAGTTTTCTACATGCATCCAAAAAGTTTTCCACATTTCTCCTGCATTTGGCCATGCTAAGTTTAGGCTGTAGAATAGAAAAAAAAAATTGTCTATGGTAAAAGAAGTAATGAATAACAAACTTAACTCTAATTAATAGGCTCACTCTTTTTACATTTTTTATATACCTACAAATTTATAGTAGCTATATACAATATTAATGTCTCTGAAGAATCAATGTCCTATTACTCTAGAATCACAAACGCTTCTATAATTTGTCTCACTCAGGACTATTAGCCAAATACTTATTGAAGTATCATGTTATTAAAAAGAAAAACCAAAACCCAAACTCCTCACTACTTTAGTTTTTCAATATCAGATGTGAAACAACAGTAATTCCTGAATATCCACTTAAACCAAGAATTCACTGTAGTAGAAAGGAATTTAAAAAACTAATTTTCCAGGCTAAAGTAACTTGAAGGCTGTTTCAAGGAAGGGAACAGCAATATAAAGTTGAAACAAAATGGAAAAAAATTAAAATATGTGCATTTTGTTACAGAAAACACCACAAGATAATTATTTTAAAAAATCAGCATGAGAAGTTTTTACCCCAGAAATTCAAGTTTGCATATTTTGGCAATGTCATATTTTTACCAAAGATAGAAATTATTTTAAGTCAGGGAACAGCAAAAGAAATTCCACTAGAATATCTGAGAAAGTGTATTTTTCTCAAATCTATCTTCTTGGAAGTTCTTACAGATTGCCTCCAAAATCCACAAGGTATTCTCAGAATCGAGTATGAGGGTGTACATGGCAAATTTTTACCAAAATGTACATTAAAAAGAAAAAGGCATACAGTCTGAAAACACACAAAACCTCTTCAGAACCAGACTGTAACCAGAAATCTGGAACAATTATCTATTCAAGAAATAGACATAAACAGAGAGAACACAACACTGTTTTCTTAAGTTTCAAGATGTGCACACAGAGTTTATGTCCTGAAATCTTCAGGTCCTTAAATTTAGGCAAGCCTATATTAAATCAGTACAGTGCAAGTTTCTGTTCTGTATGCAGGTAAAAGGAATCACCTCTACATTTAACTCAACAGGACAAATATGCTAATAAGTGTTTTAAGTGCTTTAGTAATATGACATCTGCTAAGCCACACATTGGTCACACTGCACACTGAAGCCAACCTCACATTTTTTCCATCAACAAAGGAGGGCCTAGTTTTCTCTTTTAAGGGTGTACTAGAATAAAAACTTGTAATCAAAGCATTTCATACTGATCTTGATGCTAGATTAGGGACAAGGCAGGATAATTTTTTCATTTATAGATGCGCTTGTATATATACACACATATACCTAGAAGATATATATAAATGTATCATATATAAAAGTTAATAAACGTTTGAATTTGCAATCATATAACTGTTGCCCTTAACAGCAGAGATCATTCATTGAACAGTAACATGGCTTATGTACCCAAATATCACTTGGAATGAAAGTGTAATCAATAAAACATTTCAATGCAGCAAGAAACATGCAACTTACTACTGCCGGTGAGGGCACATGAATACTCCCGACAGACCGCGGGCGAACGTGATTTACTAAATGGCACAGAACGACACCATCCATCAAAGCTGAGCCCAGGTCTTCAGGCAAACAAATCTTTAGCCTTGTTTCTATGTTCTGCAAAGGAAGAATGCAGGCACACTTTGATATAGAAATGGATGAAAGGGGCAAAAAGGGAATAAATACCCTCATATCCTATGCTGTAGGCACATAACAAGGTTTACAGTTTTTATTACAAAAAACACTATTCCTTTATATAACTAATTCTTTAGAAACTAAACCACAACCATCTTTACGCTCGTCACTGAACTACATAAAATTCCTTAAAAGAACTCAACACTGCAATGCTGCTGCCACAATATGCATCTATTTTTATATAGAGAGGTATAAAAACACATCTGCATGCAATTAGTCATGTGACTGAACTACATGTAGCTCCTTCCTCTCACTGTTCTGACAAATCTTCTACTTAACCATCTTAAATTTTCTTTATCAGCAGCTCATTGAAACAGAACTACATTGTGTTAATGACTGTATGAACAGAGAATAAAAGGCGATCTTTCCCCAGTAGCCTAAAAACTACTCAGGAAGCATTAGAGTGATCAGAAAAATAGCTAAGGGAAGACAAAACATTCAGATGTAAAAGAGAAATTCTGGATACCTGTTAAGAAAAACAGAAGTCTCAAAGAAAATCTTTAATTAAAAAAACCCACCAAACCAAATAGATTGTTATACATGATGAGTTTCCTGAATTGTGCTCCAATCTTGAAAACATTCCAGCTCTACACTCAGAGATAATTACTCCCATTATCTTTAAATAGGTATTTCTTAGTTGAACCTCTTAATGTCATTACTCTCTATGCTACTTCAACATATACTGGTTGAATATCTATTAATAGATAATTATTTTTTAGAATAAAAGAAGTAGGTTGGATGGGATTTTTGGAGGTCACAGTCTAACAAATCTGAAGTGACACCAGAGTGCTGATTAGTTAAGTTTTGGATATCTGCAAGGACAGAGAGCCCTCAAAATCTCCAAGCAACTTTATTGAGTGTTTCACCGCCCTTATGGCAAAGACTTTTCTCCTTATAACTACTTGGAATGTCTTTCTCTGCAATTTGTGCCACTGTTTTTCATGGGCTCACTGATAATCTTTGAAAAGCCTGGCTTTACACCTTCTCTTTTACTACCCTTCAGGCAGCTGAGGATAGTCATGATATTCTAGCACTAAAGCAAGAAATCCAATCTAAATAAATCCAGCTCTTCACTTCTTCCTCATACATCCTTTTTTTGGGTGGCATCACCATGAAATAGCCTCCACTGAAGCACTCTGGTATTTCATTGTTTTCAATTTTTCTTTTACTAGACACACAGCTCAAGTATTTGCATGTAGGTTTCGCAAGTCGCAAACAGGGGAGTGTATCATGTTCACTAATATAATGTTTCACTTTCACCTTGGTTTAATTCACAAATCAGAAAACATTTTTGGTATATAAGTACATAAAAGAATATACTTTGAGACTGTTTTTCCAAAACCTGTTACAAGAAGATTTATATAAATTAATAAATTAAAAATTAATTTGTTAGAACACTAATTTTTCTGTTGGGAGGCTATTCAGCATAGATCAGGGTATACTTTTTATAGGAGCACAGTGCATCTACCATACCAACTCAATGCCATTTCATGCTGGAGTTCATGGCTCTGTGGAATCTCACTAAATGCTAACTTACCATTAAACAATTAAAAAGCAAAATTTACTGATATATATATATTTACTGATTAAAGTACAAACTTAATCACTTATGTGTTCTGGGCTATTTTCCACCAAATGCTCTGGTGGTTACTAATGTCACTCAAGAAACCAGTATACCTAAAGAAGTTTTATTAATTTGAAAATCTCACTTTATGTTTTCAAACACGGTCAGTCTTCTACCTCACTGACTTGTAATCAAATTTCTCACAAGAAACAAAATAATTTGCATTCCAGGACATGATATTTCAGGGTGAGAGCAAGGAAGGATAGTGTGTGGAGCTGAAGGTCAGTAACACATTAAACCAACATTACTGGTAATACCTAATACTGCATAGAGACATCCTTATCACTTCTCCACAATCATGCCTGACATGGTGAATAACCTTGTTCTACTTTTCATTGTGAGGATTAACTGAAATAATGCACAAGACAGGAATCTTGCAGAAATTATCTATGATTATTTTTAAGAACTTGGGGACTTGCTACATACTTGTGGCAACTCTTCAAAGAAAAGTTAGAAAGCTCCATTGATGCTGCTGAACAGACTAGGCTCAGAATAACTACAAACTACTGCAGTTTATTACTGCTACTTCCCCACTACCAATAAACCTGTCTCATGTAATTCCTGCATCTTGTCCTTTTGGCATCATTCAAGTTCAGAATTGATAGCATACTACATTCTATCAACTATGTTAAATCTTCAACAAGATCTGTTCTGTTAAAAAAAAAATCTGAAATGGGCAAAGTTAGGTTAATTCATACTTAGAACAGGCGAAGGCCTGAGGAAAGACAACGCAAATCTAGAAGTCCACATAGTTCTACATAAAAAAATCCCACCTTTCGAACACTTTTTGGTAAAGAGAAAAAGGTGAATCCTGCTATTTTAAAACTGAATAATAGCAGATATGTTATTTAAAACAAACATAATTTTTCAATTAGTCACTCCATGAACAAATAATCTTGTAATTCAACTGTGAAGTGAAAATTACCTATCACTGTCAGGACTTGCAGCAATAGCCTCTGTTCTGTTACGGGGATATAACTGGAAACCTTGACAAGTTCAGGCTTATGACATTCCTTGCAGCAAAGGTTGTTAGCTCTTTTTTTTTAAGCACAACCAGGTGTCACACAACATTGCTACTGAGGTATTAGTCGTGTAACACAAATCCTATGCACCAAATTTTCCATCAGGCTCTAGCTTTTACATTCAAGACAATGTATCAGGAAACCACCTTCTGAAAATCTATTTTGTATTTTCCACTGATGAAATATTGATTTAATTCCTAAGAAAGCTGTATCAAGCATTAGTTACCTACTTTCAGCTTTAACTAATGAATTTCACCGTGCCTTTTACATGCAAAATTGAAGATTTTTCCAGCTGTTTGGAGATAGCTCCTAGACCCCTCTCTCTCTCAAGTGCTCACTTCATCCTTTCTGATTAAATTAATTCCACCAGTGCAAGGCATGCTGATTAACTGGATGTTATTCAGGTAACTCCCATTACTATTTCTCATTCTTACAAAATCTCTTCTGAAGTACAGAAATCGGATTGTGATAAAGAACTTCAGCAATAGTCTCATCAATGTGATTTGCAGACGTAATATTGCCTCATTTAATCTTTCTTATATTTTCTTCCTTAGGCAACTTTCCCAAAGAAAAATTTAAAAAGACATTCCATCAGCACAAACTAATTCTACCAACACTCACATACCTCACGTAGCTGTTCCACAAGCTCTCTCTCTTCTCTCATCTGCTCCATTTTCCTTCGAATTGTGAACTGTGGATCTATTGATTCCAGATTTCTTTGTGGTCTTAGGAACACTGTGATTTTTATAAAGAGAGATTTTAGTTTAAGAACAAACACTTTGATTTATTTATTTCTAAATTAAGCAAAATCCTTAGGCACTGCCTCCAGCAAAAACAGTTAGAAATTTTTTTTGTCCTCAGGAGGACAGAAAAATCTGATCTTGGATTACAATTAAGAATAGCTGCTTTTTGGATATTGCTCTGGATAGTGTCCTGAGGCATCAATGGTGTGGATAATTTATCATCCAAATCCTAATCTCAACAAGCAAGTTTTGTCAGATGATTAAGCACCAGCAGTGTCCCTTAGAGAGTCTGATCTGTAAAACGCTTTGCATTTAACATGGCAGGAAACACCTCTTAAGTAGAACTCTCTCTAACAAGACACTGAATTGCGTAAAAAGCTGTGACAAGCCTTCTACACAGAACAAAATGCTTACTAGATAAAGGTTATGCTAAAAAAAAAGAACAAAACCCCACCGAACAAAGATGAATGTAGGAAGACTAAGCCATTCAGTAAGAGCCTACACGAAGAAATCATACTGCAAACGTAGCACTGCACAAACTCTTGGCAGTTCTCCTTCCCACCAGTCCCATCGACTCTATCACTTTGCCCACAATACAGTTCCTTGAAAACATTACATGACATTTCTGCAGATATGCACCTCTACCCTTCCATTTCTGTGATCACTGACTGCTTTGAACAGTTTGGAAGAACAAGATGTACAGCCAAAATGTAACTGTCCCTGTTTGTGACTTTGTTTGCCATCTCACACAAGTGTAGTCACGAGGAATCCCAACTGTGTGCAGGCTCACACGTATGCAGGCTGTTTAAGTAATGAGATGACTGATCTAAGTTATATCTCTAGCCAAAGGGACAGACAGACAGCACCCTATGGCACTTCAGCCAAAAGGCAGAGTTCCTTCCTCTAGTTACTATAAAAAGCTTAAGGCAACAAACTCCTTGCACATCTTTAGGTTATTCAACTGAGGCATTAAGATAGAATAAACCATGGCCAGTTACTTCAGCAAGGAAACTTGCTTCCTTCCACTACTTGACTCATACAGTCCTAATTTAACTTTTCTCAGGGAACTGAAATTTGCTATTGCTGTTAAATCAGTGATTCCTGGAATGCCATATTAATGCTATTTGTTAAACAGAACTGCTTTTAAATAGAACACCTAATATTACAGTTCTATATTAGAGTTCTGTATTAGTAAATTCTATTCTTCGTAATGGTATCAGAAATCCCAGGAGCAGAATGGGAGAGCATCCTCTAGAGAATGTGCAGGACTGAGAAATACAGAGAGTGACTGCAGTTCAGTTCCCTTCTCCAGGTGGACAACACATCTTCATCAGTGTCACCATTCAGAAGGATCTGATGTGCAGAGATACGCACATCATAAATAAAAACATTCTTCATGCTGACCTGCCACACAATGCACAAGAGTAGCAGACTCATGCCTTCAGATGCAAAACGCCCACAGTTTTATTGATATTTAATCTTTTGCTTTGTAGAAAGCAACCTGGACATTTGGAATTGAATTCTCTATCCAAAGTAGAGTGTATGAACAGATCCACACTTCCTAACATTTTGTAGAAAAGTGACACATGACTATGACTGTACATACCCAAAAACACAGAGGCTGTTAAAACACTGATATATGGTGGAAAATACCTAAAATGTTACTTATGAATAGTATCATTTAAGATGGCTACAGTAACAAAGAAAATGAAATCCCAAGTTTTTGAAGAGCAGAAACCCTTATCAAGGCCTCATATTAACTCCAGAACTGTACTGTATTAAAATTTCTGCATTAGCAACTCTCTGAGAATTTACTGGAGACTGTTTCTAAATTTTTAAGAGGTGAAATAAAAACCTCTTATCACATTAATTAAAAGCAGTAGCTGTAATTACTAAGATTTTCTAGTTCACTGTACAAGTCTAATAATTGAGCTTTGCTGCTTCTTACAGATGAAATACCTAGATAAAAATCCTTCTTGAAGAGTAAAATCATGGTTTAAAATGCTATTTAAAAGCCACTGCAGCCTTATTAGCAGTAGCAACATTTCAAATAATTATCTACAAAAACAGTAGTACAGAATTATGTTCAATTTTCACAGAATTAGAGTATTATTATGGTCTTTATTCACTTTGGCCATATATATCCTTTTTTAGGTCTTTGTGAAGTCAAAGTTCCAAGATTTACTTCCTACCAATTTCAGATTACAAACATCCCTTACTGAAAGATATCAGCATTACTTTGTCAATTCCACCACAAGAAAAATGCAGGCTAATCTTAGGCAGTGAGAAACTACAATTAGAAGCTTTTCAATAAAATAAGTTCAATTGATTAAAAAACGAAATTAAAATACCTCCACACTCTAAAGCATTAACTATAAAAGTTTTAGTTATGTACTGAATTTTTTCAAAAAGTGTTCCCACAGAGGAAGTTTTGGCAGTCCTAGTGTTGCTTGCTTCTCAGCATTACACACAATCTCCAGCAAGGGGAGCCCACACCTCACACACACCTGAACATCTGTCTATTTCTCACTCTTTCGAAGAGTCAGTTTCTGCTTTTTGAATCCATGCCCAAGCCAGGTTATTGAGTAGTACTTGCTCCAATAATTTTTTTAAAAAGTATTTTGCACAAACATCAACAAGTTAGATGAAGTAGTTAATAAAATAGTATGTACTCAACATACCACTGTCAAGGACAAACTTCCTGGTGAAAATTTTCATTTCTGCATTTAATTTCAATGCACATCTGTGCACTATTAATTATACATCAAGGAATTCAGTGTACTGATTACTTAGTGTGACAACATCATCCTTCAGACAAAACACAAAATGATTTAACCTGATCGTAAAAATAACAGACAAAAAGAAGGTTGGACTATGACAGGCAGAGATTAAGCCAGGCGGAAAGTTTATAGTTACATTTCTCTTTTATTGACTCATTCAGTCTAAATTTAAGTAACAGAAATGCAATAGCCCCAATTAAAAAAACAGGCAGTTGTAAAAGCGGTTCCTGCTGTAACACTCCAAGAAAATAAATGCTAACATTTGCATTTGGCTTAAGATTTCAGTGACAGGATGTTTCTATCTATCCCAAACACACAAGCTAGTCTGTGCCACTCCTCTCTTTTAGAAAATTAAAACACTAACAAATATAGGTTAAAACAGATTAAATTTTGCACTGACAGAAACACCTCTTAAGTTTCTCTGTTACAAGAGTCGTCAGTGAAATGCTAGCTTTGCGCCACACTATCATGAACTAAATCTAGTTTTTTCAACTTACCAGTTCTTATATTCCTTATTTCTTACCATTCTAATATTCCACACTCATTTCCCTTATGGAGCTGATTCCTCGTATGCTATCTTTTATAGTTTTATAACCAAGAACACTGAGGCAAATAGGAAATACTCTCAACTAAAGAACTGAACTAAGAACGAAATGCCCTCTGTGAAGGGGCTTCAGTCCTGAAGTCTTGGGTGGCACAAGTGTGACTTCCAGAGTAGCATCTGGATAGTCAGATAGGAAAGTTTCCTTAACAGTAAGTTAAATGTTTGCATTTATCATTCAGTATTTGTGGTCTTGGTTTCAATCTGATGCTTTTGACAGTTTCGCTACCTTTGAATACCTAAACACCTTCCTACTTTAGGGCAACTGGCAAAACATGGCCGACTTTGCATATTAGGGCTATCTCAGTGTATCATGACAATAAAACCCTGGAGAAAAACAAAATAAAGGCAGCAATAACAGAAGTCCATTAATGTACCTGACCTTTACTGTGAACAGCTTATTAACAGTTTCAATTGGACAGAAATCAGTATTTTTGCTTAGCTGATTGCTTCAGCTTTGTTTCTTTATGGATTCTTCTATGCTAGTTATGCACCTGCACCAATAAACGCAGATGGAAGCAAGATATTTTAATAGTTCAGTAACTTTCAAAAAATAATAAATAAACAACTGCAAAAGAGAGACAGGCAAAATTAACTGCTGTTTGAGTACAACTTTTATAACTCTTGAAAATATACCAAGTAAATAAACCTACATTGAAAATAGTTCTTGGAATTAACATCATGGGAAAAGCTGTTTTGCCAGAGTAGAAAAGAGTGAAACTTCACTCCTTCACTCCTTGACTTTTGACACTACATATTCCAGAGCAAATTAAAGTGTATCCTCTGAGGAATTTAGTTTTATAAACATCCCCTGGAGAGTACTGTCTTTTGCCCTTAGCCACGAAGGGCATCCACCACATACTCATGTTTCTGAAAACACAAAATTAAGTAAATTATATATGGAACACCTACCATTGTCACTGTTTCCTTCAGATGGGATACTGTAGCTAAAGTTGTCCCATGTTTGTGCCTGTGTAAGTGTGTTGAAGGAGATAGGAGGAAAACTGAGGGATGGGTCTGCTGGAGGGGAGTGATAACCAGTCCAAACATGGTGGTAATAAGGACCGGAGTGGGGATAAAAGTGGGCAGCAGCATTTCATATATGGCATTAGGATTGTATGGTAATGGCAAAGATGTAATTCAAAAGGTGATTAATACAAAATGCACAAATTTCGAGAAAGAATGAAAGATGGTGCAGAATAAAAAGAACGAAAAGTTAAATGTTAGTACTTGCAAATCATACATTATATGTGCAGTTAAGGCTGTTAAGCTTAGCAAGATCATTGTAATCATAGCACTCCACATAACTTGTTACAAGTTTTAAGAAAAAGTACCCATAGATTTTACATTATAGCCTGATAAAAACCTTGACTCTGTATCAGAAGGTAAATATACCAGCTGTGAAGTTTCAAGAAGGAAACTTTCACAGAATAAGAATTTTTATATATTTGTGTAACTATACAATAAGACCCTTTCTCAGAAAGACAAAGAAAATTTACATCCATATGAAAATATTATTACAATTTCCCACCTGATTTTGGAAGTAGCAACTACATTATCACTTGGATTCTCATTTTGTTGAAGGATGCTCAGTAAATACATGTACCACAGATGTTTTCCTTCCATTTTAATTCACTTAGTAATAAATAGCTAACTTTTTTTCTTGCTAACTTCCCCAGCAATAAATTCAAATCTACAATGGGTCCACCATGCTATGTAAGTACTGGTCCTCCACAACAGGCTTCCCACGGACATGAACAGAACAGAATACCCCTAAAGGCTAATCCTGAGTTTGTGCAACAAGCTTTGGCAAACTTGCATCACAGTCTTCTAACAAGCACATCATTAATTAACCAACTGGGGTCCCTGAAATACACAAAACACATTTACACAAAAGCTGCAACAGTCTGCAGACTATTCATCAGATGACTGTAAAAGCATGTCATGCCTACAATTCATGACCACCCATGAACTCATTATGGAGCTAAACTGGGGCAGCAGAACAGCCCCTGTTCTCCCTATCCATTCTGCCTTCTCTCCTTTAACTAGTCACAACACCACCTCTTACTGATCCCCAGATCCTTCTGCAGAAAGTTTTATTCCTTCCTTACCACATCTACTCTGCACTTCTGTCTCCTCTTGATTGTGGCAAGGATTTCTGCCAAAGCTTTCCTCAAACCTCCATTCTACAGTGTTTCAGAATTGGATACTGACACCCTTAAAATATCTCCTTCCTGAATCTCTTCAGTATATCATCCATCCTTTCAAAGCTTCACACCAGTTTCCTATTTTCTGACAGAGATTTAAATATTTTTTCTGCCTTTCACAGTGATGTTGTTCCTTAATGAACTCTTCCTGTGTCTGATCACAATGTTCCTTACCACTCCTGCAAAAAAAATTATTAATTCACTCATTTCTGGTTTTGCTACATGTATCTCCACATTCGTCTACTGAATCCTACACACGGGCAGCATCCATGTTCACCAGACCAAATCAGTTATTATAAACTACCTCTGCTCTAAATGTTAAACCATAAACACAAATCAATTTAAGATTGCTGTGTAGATCTAAAAGCAACTAAAACCACTCAACCACAAACTAAAGTTTCAGTAAGCACAGAAAGTCCCTCTTTTCTACCATTCCAAACAAATATTCAGAAGGAACTTAATCACGTAGGATTTCTCCTTCCCACAGTTTTGGAATCTGTATTAATATGATAATAATTCAGACTGTCACATAAAACTTCACCTTAAACTTCTTTTCAGAGTTCCACAGCTCTCTCTCTTTAGACTTTCCCAAGGCTGGGTCACTGCTTCTGGCTATTGGGACATCAGATCAGTTGAACTCGAGAGTCAGCACAATTTAAACTCTGAGTCAACATGGGGTAACAGAACACAGATTTACAGCAAAAGATAAACAGTTGGACTCTGGTAGCAATTGGGATTCTCAACTATTTTCTGAAGTACTCAGATAATGCAGTTAGGGAAGAAAACAAATGGAAGAAATAAATATCCAGAGATAGAAAAACAGTAACAAGCACTCAAACGAGAGAAAAATACTGTTAAGTTTCAATGATCATTGTATGTTCCAACTAACTTGAAATACAAGCATGTCTACCATAGATACTAACATTGTGCTTCAAGCTCTCTACAAGTCACCCAAACTGAAGGCACTAGATTCACAGTAATGTTATGCTACATGAACAGTTGCAAGGGAACAACTTCTCACTTCAGAATACAAAGTGGTTTGTGATTTCAAGTTTTGTCAGTGCTTGTGTTGGCCTCTGACAGTAGAAGTTTTTTGTCTGTGTTTCTGTCACTTTGCTCAGCAAAATCTAAGAAACACAGTGACCTAGAAATGGCACAACACAAAAGGAAAAACAACTCTTGATTGCAAGATGTATTAGAAGCTGTTCAGACTTGAAGGTCTGGCATATTAAAGATACTACAAGACCTTGGCAACTCTCAATCTCAACAATTAGCACCCCTTCAAACATTTTAATCAATTAATGGATGAAGGAGGGAGAATTTAAATTTATTTGCTATTTTGAGTGATTCCTTTTCAGAGAGCTAATGCACTTCCCAAGAGGAAAATTACAGCTTTAAGAAAATTGTTTCTGTTCAATGGTATTTTTTAAGGTTTTCAAAATTAATGTGAATTTGAAAGTCCATACTCCCCGAAAATATTTAAAATACAGAAGGAAATAATCTGAAAAATTACGAAGTCCCTTGTCTTTTTACATTCAATGCAAACTTCTGACCCTTGGAAAAAATTGTTCAAGAAATGTAGACACATTCATTACCTTTCAAAACATTTTCTTTGAGTACTTTGGGTTCTGTAAGCCATCAGATATTACTTTTCCCAATGTTTTGCCTAGCTTAAAAATGAAAGCATAAAAGGAACTTCAGTCTTGAACACATATCAGTATGTACTAACACAGAAGTTTAAGCCACTATGGTTTATCCTCTGGAAGCACTTACATTTGTGTGTGTACTTCAAAAGACTGTAATCTTTACCAGAAGTCTAGAACAGTTTACTTTCACCTTTCCAAGAGACATAAACCATTATGAAATGATGAGGAGGACAGAAAGTCAAACAGAAAGCAACATTCATTTTAAATAGATGAAAATAAACACAGTGAAAATAAACTCTCAAATTTCAGAAAAAAATATGGTTGCATATATTTTCATTGAAAATTTGCCACTATTTCTTCCACCAAGCATGGTAGAAAAAAGATGGACACCTTTTAGTTAGAACACTTCAATGTTTTTTAATGTTGCACTTGGATTTAAGAGATTTATAGAACCAACTAATTCAAATGTAAGCTCTAACAAAGTTAAATAGTTAAAAGTCATTAAGACTATTTAACTTCGTTAGAGCTTACATTTCCAGTAAGTTTTAACATTTCCCCTAAGGCCATTAAGAACTGAAATGAAAAAAAAAACACTATTAAAATACACTACAAACGAAGCTGAAAAACTTTCCTGGGTCACAGAAATGCTGGACCTCTGCACTAGCTCAGGTCTATGACAATAAAGCAGTATATAATTAACAATTACAAATTCAAACCAGTGATAGAGTGGTTCAAATGCACAAAACTTGTACAAAGTTTTAAAGGAAATATAATGAAGAAATTACAGACCTGCCAAGCAAACCAGCTTTAAAAGGAAAAACATGCAGACTTCACAAACACGCCAGTATTTCCAGTCACGTACAACTCCTATTTGTAAATATTTCTTATGTGTTAGCAAAACAGCAGAAGATGAAACAATATGAAGCTTTACTATGCCTTTGCAAGGTTTCATTTTGCTATGTGGTGCTACATAACTAATATACTGTCTTTTTAGCTGAAACTGGACAAAGTTCTACTATTGCCAAGTTCCCCTATCTTACCATAGTATAAATTCAAGGTAAGATGATTGAAATTAGACACGATCAGGTAAGAAACTTTGCAGTAATAGGTCTTAGTGCCTGTAGTGTCTCATATGGAAAAGAAAATTAAGTCACATTATCAAGTTTAATGCAACCATAACGTGACCAAAAGACACTACAGTACTTCAATTAGTACAGAGCAGAAAATCAGCAGGTTCTAACCAACTGACTTTGGTATTCAATGAAGCTACACGCAGTTGCAATATAATCAGGGGATACACTGTAGGACTTGTGGAGATGTGCACATATGGTCTTGATTCATGTGACTTGGAGGTTTTGTTGCAAAGGACTGCAAACATTGCAAACCAGTTTTCCAAAAATTCTCTCCAAAAAAGAGTCACTAGGCTATTTTGCCCGGTCCTATTCTAGCCAATAAGTATAAGAAACTTGGGCACGATATGCCAAGATTCAGAAGCGCATGTTAAACATTTGAACAAGAAGTCACAGTCTCGCATATTCTTCCACAAAACAGCTGCCAGTCCCCAGCAGCAGATTTCACTGTGGGCTCAGAACACAGCCCACATCCTGTGAAAGCAGCAACATGGCCTGGGCCCCTTTGCTTTGACACATTTTTCTTCTGACAGTGATATTGTAATATTGCCACTGGACTATGCAATATTAGTTGATGTGTAATTTTCAAAAGATCCTGGAAGGACCCATTTGCTCATCATTTAACCCATATTTTAAATTTATGTAGAAATACCAACATTTCTAAATCATCAGGAACAAGATAGACCCAGCATTTAACATTCCAACAACCAAAGAAATCCAGCTGAACAGATCTGTCTGTGTATCACAACTACATGAGAAACTTAAAATATCCTCCTTCATAAAAACGGCTTTTTAACACTTTAAAAAAAAAAAAGCAAAACAAAACAACAAAAACCAGCTAAACCTATGGGTACAATTTCATAAATATTTTCGCAATGTTTCACCAGCAGTTTCACAAACTGCTGTCATTATTACCAAATATTTTGTTATGGAAACTACAAGCTTGTAGGGGTTTCCCATCACTTGATTAAAAGCATTTGTGGTGAATGAGAGAAACCAGAACTATGGTCTTAGTATGCGGAAACATACTGAAAACCTACAGCTACTCATCAGAAGTGACATGGCATGACTTAATATTGACTACCTCAGCACAGAGAAGACTGAATTAAATCATGTAGCCAATCCAGTTTTTAAAGGAAGCTGTTATCCAAGCCCTCAAATACATCTCTAAGTTTGGGAGGTTTTTTGTTGTTACTTGCTTTTAGGTTTAGTTTGTTTGTTTTCAAATAAACTGCTGCTTGTTAAAAGACTGGAGGTCATGCAGGTACAGTGCATTGCAAATTCACTGAACTCAGCTGCTGGCTGAAGCAAAGACTAACCTTTCCATAATGCTTGATGTTTACTCAAGTGTAACTATTAAAAGACTCAATAAAGTGAAAAATTTTCAGACACAAATGTTTTACAAAATAGCCTAATTATTCACATATACTATTTAACAAAATCTAAACTGCATCACCACATATCGATCAAGCAAAATGACATACTAATTATTTCAATTAGTATGTCAGCACAGATGATACATATGTATATGCACATGAAATATGTGTAGTTATATCCAAACACATATTTTTAATATACTTACAACTTTATAAAACACCCAATTTAATAGTAATGGATGAAAATTGATCCATATATAATGTGCCAAATAAATACTTGTTACAAATTCAAAACTAGAGAACCTTAAAATGTTCTAAGCTTCTTCTAACTGTTGTACAGAAAATGTTACATTGCTTACTTCTTAAGGGGAAAAAATAGAGATATCTAATACTAACAGAGATGTAAAAAAACCCAAACCAGTATACACAAACTGGTTTCCCACATTACCTGATCGTGGCTTCAGACCAAAAGGGATTGTGGTATTTGTAGTAGGAGACATTGTTGGACTTTTTTCCTTATTCTGTGTAATTCAAGAACGTACATCAAAGTTAGAATAACAACCAGAATACATCTCAGCATATCTGACCATGCAAAGTACAAAAATTAACAACACTGCATGCTCTAACTATTCCACCATAACCTGAACACAATATAGTCCCCAACCTATGATAATCTTTTTTTATTGCACCCTATTTCTCTCCTAGAAAAGATGAGTTTCTGACAAAAGATAACAAGATATTCCCCCAAATTATAAATAAGCTCAATTATTTCTCAGTAATCTCCCACATCATCACTTGGTTCCACCAAACATATATTTTGTGGCAGAGTACATTTAAAAAAACAAAGCAAAGGCACGTTTTTTCTTCAGACATGTTTGTTTCTTTCACAGAGTTAATTACAATTCTGTATGGTATTTTCCATGCAACACTGAATTTCTACATTAAAAACATAAAAGAGGAAATTAAGCTTACGCCTCAGAGCAGGATCTCCCCTGACACTGAATGAGGCTAAGAGTTTAGTTTTCTTTCAGCAGGAAGAATGGAGCAGCAACATACAGGAGAGGGGGAGGTATAATCATCATATCACCAATGGCACCACAGAAAGAGTCCTAAGACCAAACTTCATAATGGGAATCCCATTTAAAAAGTGATTCCACTGGGAGCTGGGAACTACAGAAGTCTCATCACCAAGACTGGTGGATGGTGGCTGGGTGCTCATGAATTTGCAAGATGCTTATGGTGAATACTATATATAGAGAGAAGGCCTATCTCTGCACCAGAAAAATATGAAGGTAAATCTCCATAAGGAGCTCCATATGGTTTTTACCTTTTTCATCTTCCAATGAGATTTGCACTAGAAAGCTACAGGTTCAATAGTCAGATTCCTCTCTGAAAACTAATCAAAGACATGACACAACTGTGCCAAAAGAAATTGCACTGAAATCAATAGGAAATCTTGTTGAACAAAGAAGACTTAAAAAAAGAAAAATTTAAAAAGTGTGTCTGAATGGAGAAAATGTAAAAAAATTTAATGTTCTATACTAAACCGCATAATTCTGAAACAAGCTGATCAGAAAGTATATTTTTATAACCTAGTAAATCTCTAAGATGACAAGATTAAACGACACGCCAAGCAAACCACAATAATTTCTGATTAAAATCTCAGTATAAGATTTTTTAAGATATGAGTATATCTTAATTGGCAAATCGAAACCATGACACATATGTTCTGTGGAATTCAGTTATGTTTCATTTAGTCTATGAAACATTCACATAAAATACATAAAACAAATGACATCTTACCTCATTGTGAGAGGTTTGCCCACTTGTGTTCCAAACAATTAGATCATTCTGCATCGGAAAGCAATTAAAAAAAAAA
>VWZS01009922.1:2857435-3119973 GCA_013397075.1 Rhabdornis inornatus
AATGTTTCAGAACCTATATTAGTGATACACCGCAATGGAATATTTTACTAATTATAGTCAGATGCACATTAATACCTCATAAATACTTCTTTTGCTAGCCGAATAACTTCTTAAAAAGCATGTGGAAACTATTCACAAAAATTCGTCACTAACTTTTTTTGCTTCAATACTAGGGGATTATAATTGCATTTATAAGATTTTAATGTTTGTTGGTTAAAATGCAGCACACATTTTAAATTAAGCTATCACAAAGATTTCATTTGCAAATACAAATTTTCAATACAGATTTGAAGAGAGAAGTATTCTGTAAACAATTAAATTTATAATTGCAACATCACCTTTTGTTACCATTTCTGTAGTACATAGGAAACATGTACACCATATTAATAAATATGAAATAAAATCATTAATTCATCAGCAATATAACTCAACAGAAAGACAACTGGCATAAGTAAAAGTATATTATAATTCAATCCAAAACAATTCCCCTAGGGCAATTTTTTTTTTAATTGACAAAAAACGGAAACAAAAGAGAGCACTTGGAACAACTAGGTCCCAACACAGTCACAGAGCTTTCCAAAAGTTAGCAAGATGGGAAGGAAGATGACACATCCCATTTTGCTTCATGACCTTTCTTGGCCACTTCACAAGACTAAAAAAATTCTTCAGCCTTAGACATCTTTCATAATATTAGCTCACCTACTGTATTACCTAGAATAAACAGAGAGAAATCTTACTCATCTGATCCCAGCCAGTTCTACCTGGGGACTTGCATGCTTGTGCACTTCTATTTTATTCTAGTCAGAATTTTGAATTTATGCTGAATTGAATTCATTTAGCAACACGAATAGCAACACAAGTGCCTATGTACTACACAGAACACAGCATGATTAAAAACTTGCTCTTGCAGGACGTGTCTCCATTTCACAGAGTGTGCCTAGTATTTTCACCTGCATAAGACAGTCCAGATCACACCCCCACAAGTGTTCAGGAAGATTTTTCCTCTTTTGGAGACGTGAATTAGTGGTGTATCTTTACTAAACAGATCGTGAAAACACAGAGACCAGTTTGACACTGAATTAGCCTTCTCTGTTAATCTCAACAATGAAATAAGAGCCGCTCCAAAATAAAATGTGGTAAATCAAATGTACAGTAATATAACAAAGGAAAATAACCACTTCCGTTTTTGGATGTTGTAAAGAAAAAGCAAAGACAAAATTAGGTTAACAAAGTCACACATTTATCACAGGAGAATTTGATAATATGATGATGATTATATACAAGAATATTTGAAAAACATCAAAAACATGATAAAATACCTGAAAAACAATGTAAAAACACCCCTATTTCTGGATAGAACAGACAATATTAAGGTACTGCCAATATAGACAGCATCATCTTTAATTTTGTTCTCACAATCTACTTGCAAAGTGCAGTTACAAAATCCCTATATAGCAAGTTCTGAAGTAACATATGTCGCAAATATTTAAATTTTCTTTGTACTTCTACATTTCTGGATCATTACACTATACAAATCTTAAAATATTTTTTAAACTTTAAAAACTATCATCTCAACCTATATACAGCCTGCTTGCAATATTAAATACGACAAAAAACTGCTGTTAACATAAACTTAGAAACTTATATAACTACAAGAATTTTTGGGGTAAGGGGAGAAAAAGAGTCAGGTACTACATTTTCTTTGACTTAACTTTGAGATGGCATTTTTTCCAGGGGAATACAAGACCTGCAACTACTACCCTTATTGGATATATTTATTATCTAAGTTCTTTCTGAAGGGATAGGTCTTAATCTACATTCCATTTACAGTCAAACCTTGAGATTCATACTAAGGCAAAAAAAATGCCCAATCTCCACATTGGGTCTAAACCCATTATCCTCACACAGAAACTGACAGAATGCAATGATCTATTCCAAATGTTTCCACATTCATCACATCTGGACACCTCCGTACCTGGCTCAGTGACCATTTTTCACCCTGTTCACAAGTTCTCGCTTCAGGCTTTGCTTTCTCCATAATCAACTCCCTCCTCCTCTGGAATTCCAGTTCTTCTTCAGCATTTTCACTCTGTAAGATAAACAACTCTGTCTGTACTACTGGAAATAGAAGTTTTTTCTTATTTTTGCATAACATTACCTTGAAGTATTTCTTACAAATACTGTGATGAAAAGCAGACAGAGAAGTAAGTAGATACTACATAAGTGCAGTTCCAACACTAACAGCTGGATAATGTAAATCTAAACCAACTAGTTCATAAAAAATATCAATTCACCAGACAGCATACACAACAAATAACAAGCAACATATACCACAATGTAAAACTCAAAACCTATACTTTACCTATACTCTCTGTAACTACAGTGACAGTCCTCTGGAAAAACACTAACTTTTATTTTACAAAATATTTTGGGGTTTTCCTTAACGAATATACTGTTTTCCTACAACAAAAGGTGGAGATAGGGGGGTCAAATGGTAGATGATGATGCATAGCTGAACTGGCATGCAGGGATACAGGGTGGGGATACTAAAATGAAAAAGTAACAGATAAACACAGAAAAATTTTACATATACAGACACAAACAAACAAATCCCACAGCACTTCCATAAATACATTAAAGAAGAATTAGTTTTGCCCTTCAGCCTATTTACTTTTTACCTTCCCTACTTGCCAGATTACTAAATGATGAAATGTGGACTCATTTTCTGTCTTTCCCCGCCCAGAATATTTTGTAATTACATACTCATTAACATACCTGTCCAAGAGAAGACATGTCCATCTGTATTTGACCACTATGTATAAAGACAAAGGCAAATAAGTAATTCATTGTGTAGCAACTTGAACATGATGCATCTAACAATTTTTTTTTTTCTAAAGAAGGTATATAGACACACTTTCCTGTAGACTCCTGAAATTCTAAAACTGTTGCTGGTTCTGTGGGATACAGACTCACAGCACTGCTCTCTGAAATATCCATGCTTAATCTGCAAGGTTTGAAATAAAAACACTGCACCGGGCTATAGCTTTGGTAACCTGTTCATATTTGGTAACTCTGTTCAATATTTAATTTCTAACAAATATATACATGAAATACTTCTATAATTATCATTTTAACTTGTACAGTGTCACCTCTTAAGAGCTTTTGGAAATGCCTCCTGATGCTTCAGTTCAGTCTGAAGCATCATTCACTGTTTCATCTCCAAAGCAATGACTTACAAGGCTGAGTAATGGCTTGTATCAAAACAAAAGGACTTATTTACTACCAACAACCACGTTGTTACCTAGAAGCCTGCAGATTTCTGAACCCAGAACCCAGTGTTCAAGTGGAAGCCATAGCCCTGCCTAGACATTTCCACTTAATTTACAGTGGCTGAAAATAAAACAGTGAAACAGAAAATGAAAGAAAGCAGGAAATATAGGAAAGCAAATATAGAAATACAGTGCAAACATCAAAAATATTTTAAAAGGGTCAATCTGAAATCTCTCTGTCTTTTCAAACCAAGACAGAAATGAAATGCTGTCTTTGTGCAATAGATTATGCAGATTTTAAATTCTGCAGAACACTAAACCAACAGTAACGGGACAAGCATTTTACAAGTTTAATAATCACACCCACTAGCAAAAAACAGCTTGAAAGAATTCCAGTCGGTGCACTTTAGGTGTACTAGCATCACCAACTGCTTCAGCTCCAACAGTGTTTTCTCCTAAAGGGCCTTCAGTGTGAGACAAGGATGGTCTTGGATAGAGTTAGTTATTTCAACCAGGTTACCTTGACTAGGCCACCAGAGTTATGTGGATGCACAAAGGAAACTGGAAAAAGTTACAATGTTTGACATGCTATAGGTTTAAGTTAAAAGCAAATGACAGTTTTGTGCATTTTAAACTAAGGAGCAACAGAAGCATTTAAATTCCTTTCTGGATCTGGACAAACACAAAACCTCTTGAGTATGAAAAAACATTTCTCACACTGCTTTATATAAAGCAACTATATTAAAAAATGCCATAAACTCCAGTAATTATTAAAAAATAACGAAATTATAAGGAACCCATGGCTCAGGGGACTGAAAGTCTATAGCATCATTTGACAAGTACTGGGCACTCAGATGTATCTTGCTGCTTAGGTCTGGATGTTAATATACAGGAGGTGTATATTAAAAAGCCTATATGGCACTCAGAAAGTTAAATATAAATGCCCACATTTTAAGGTTAGAAAAAAAGTACAGCCACAAACCCCCCCAACATGCTGTAAAAACAACAAGAGAGAAATACAGACATACTTGACATGATTAGCCACTTCTAAAAGTGATTTTAGAAATTTACTGTAGTGTTACTAATGAAAGTATATCTGTATGCAAACAAAAACGGATTTTCTGTATTTTACTGACAGTCTTAATTTAATAGAAGTACCTAAGTATGTAGGAAATATTAGGGAAATGTCTGGAAACCAGAAAACAAAATGACAAAATTCATCAGGCTAACAACTAAAATATTTTTGCTGGTGTTTTTTCCAAAAGAAACATTTTCCTTTTTTAACTACAAGATTCTTCTGCCAAAGTAATAAGCCTCATATGAGATGCAGAAGCAATGGTACTGGGAAGCTAAAGGAACTAAAGAGATTTCCTAATTGTCTATTTCCTAATTTTACAACATTTTATTAGGCAAAAATATTTTTGATTCAAGTATTTAGTGTATGATTCAAGAACTCAAGTATTTTTTACATTATGCAAAATGAAGCCAGCGAACTGTCTCTCCAGAAATACTAAGAGGAATCAATTTCTGTCCTAAAAGTACAGAAGTCTGCTAGGTGAAAAAGCAGTACAAAATAGGCATTTAAATTAGAGAACAGTGTAGTCACAAAAGCAAGCAGCTATCAAGGGAGGAAAGAGAACTCAAGGCTGAAGTGACAAGGAGGTTTCTACTCTTCAGAGAAATGAAGCTGTAAACCAGCTACCTCATAGATGTAAGAATTAAAATGAGTTTTGAAATGAACTTAATTTTTGAAGGTGATTACACTAAGAAAAGCAATAGCAAGCATCTGGACAGACAGAACTATAGGTACTGCTATTTTCATACTTTTCCAGTAGGGCAAGCACTTGTTTTCTTTTTAAATACTTCTTTTGTTTAGCCACAGCTCCAGAGCCATTCTATGTAACTCTAGCCACTTAAAATGGGCATCTAAACTATAAAAACTTGCCTTCCGTATTCAGGGGAAATCTAAATAGCTTTATTTGCCTCTTCTTCTTTCTCCTTTGGATTTCAGAAAACTAAAGAAACTTCACTATTAATTCAGGCACTTCCTTTATGTGTTTCATTGAATTGGCAAGAAGATGGGCCAGAAGCCCTTCTCAGTCCAACAACATATACCAAGCATGAGCAAGAGGAAAATTTATAGCCCCTAAAAGAAATGTGAGAGTCCTAGACAAAACTTCAGATAATCACATTAGTGTACATGAGATGAATGGTTAAGGGATGTCCCCACCTCTGATTCTAGGTTTCTTTTATAACTTCTTAATTTACTGGGAATCTTGTCTAGATACTCGAGAGCAAATGTAAGTTTCCTCCTTAACTACCTTGCACACACTGGTATGCTAACAAAGCACATAGTAACTCCAGAGAGCTTTCAGTTGTCAGTTAAAAGAGAACTCTAACCTAATGCACAAAACACTTGAAAATATATTACATTATTATTATATTATTATATCAGCTATTGTAAGCATACCTGTTGGAATCTTGCAATAAATCTACAGCTTCTCTTAGTTGTTCTATCATTGCTATATCAATAGTTTGCTCTTCTGATAAATTTATTCTATAACAGAAAACAAAAACATTTAAAAAAATGTACAACAGCAATTATCAAGGGTAGTCTGAATTTCAACATGTGAGCTTCACCTTCCAACTGGCATGCAAATGCTACAGGGGAAAAACAGCCTCTGCGCATTGGGATGTGCTGAATTTATGGAAAGAGTTGCTTCTGAGAAAAAAACTCTCCAACACTTTGTCCTTAACAAAGCTCCCCAGCCTAATACATACATAAATGTGATGAAGCAAAACTTTTAGCCTTCGATTAAACAGAATGATTTCTAAAATTGAAAATTTATTTACCAATATCTGACAAAGGCACTCATCCCATGTATTGTTTCAGCATGAATAGTAAATACAATGTATTTTTATAAGGGCCAGCTTGCTTTCTTTTGCTTTTCAACATTTATCATTCTTTTTGGATAGTAGAAATATAACCTCCCATTAGTTCTGCCAATAAGGCTCTTTCAGAAAGTACTTATTCTTTCCTCCCTTCAGGTTTGGGTCTTTTTTTTAATATCTTATAGGACTACACTGCTCTGATGAATGACAAGTTCACAGTACAGTCATGTTGAAGTCCCTTTCCTTATACACTTATCTCAGCAACTGATGTACACTTGTTCTATTCTGGAATTAATACCTATAAACTAATGATTCCTTCAAGGTTAAAATTATGACACGTGATTAAAAAAACATATGTTTTTGAATTAAATTGTAACATCCACTCTATTCGGAAATAAAATGTAAAACACTGAGCACACACAAAGTGCAAGGTTATGCTATTGTCATGCCTCCAAACCTACAAAATTATTAAACAGCAAAGTCATACCAGTCCTGGTCAAACTAAATGACATAACTAATTATTAATAGATACATAAAAAATACTCACATTTCGTCTGCTTGCCATTGCGTGTCCTCTTCTATTCTCAATAATTCATCACACTCTGCTGCTCTGCTCTGTAAGACAGAAGTGACAATGAGAACTGAACTTTGCAATTAAGCAGGCAGATAAATTTTGCTTTCCGACTCAGAACTGACCTAATTTATGTAACATTTTAGGCTGGCTGTTTGAAGCAATCCAACACTTCTGCTCCATTGCTCACTCTACCCCCTTTTAAGATACTGATTACAAGATCTTCTATTCAGAAGATTTTATTGAGGTCAACAGCCCTTACCCTCCTTTAACTGTAAAAAGAAAGTCAAGCAGCATAAGAATCCTTTGTTCTATGTCCCAGATTCCATCTGTGACTTTCTGGCATATAGAAACAATGCTACAATTAACCATGATCCCAACTCTCCTCCTACTGCAGCCAGATTTGTTTACAAAGCAAGGAAATTCCAAACATGCAAACAGTGGCAATCATGTAGTTCATGCATAATTATTAACAGGATTCATATTTGACAATTTTGACAGTCATGAATCATTTCTTTTTTAAAAGGAACAAATTGAAACAAAAGTTGCATCCAGGAATTCTTATCAGTCAGCCAGTTATTTTGGGTTCAATGTAGTCATAAAATGGATCCCCCACACCTATAAAAAGGAACTGCGACTAATTTGAAAACCTGAATCTCTTTTATGCTTCCACTTGGTGTTTTGCAATTCTTTCATCTCAGACAAGCAGGAGCACTGAAGTAGTTCAGCCAGTAAAGACAGAAGCTCTCAGAATGAATGTGTATTTGTATTTGTAGAGAGGGAACAGCAGAAAACAGAGGCTTATCCTCTTTTGTGTCATGTGTTTTGCATATCAGTTGCATCATCCTGTACCAATAAATTCTACCCAATTCTGCTCTATGTGACACTGAAGAGTGTATCAGCTTCTCTAACACTCTTCAATGATGGCTCATTTCCCTGTGACAATCCCTAGTAGAATGAATAAAGCCATTCTTTTTCATCTTTCTTCACCTTACAGGAATAAAGTCCATGATGTTTTCCTATAACAAGAGTACATACCATAAGACAACAAAAATGCAGCACTTATTCTAGAAGGTGATTTGATATAATTTGTCTTTAAGGATCTCTCAACTGCTACTATAATGTTTAAAAAATAAAGAAAATGTATTTTACTATCATAGCATTACTTCAAAATCACGTTAGCCACCACAGCTAGCACAAAGTCATCCCACATTTTGGCAATGTAACAAACACAACATATTGCTCAATTCAAAATATAAAGCAAATAGCACAGAACAAACCTGCCATTTCTCTTAAAGCTTTAAACATAGTTAAAGGATAACTTTCACATACCCTAAACAGAGTTCTGGGTAAATTATCCTAGATCAATTGTAATAATTTCAAACCACCTGCTTATTTTTGCTTTCTGTATGTTTTTAGAACAATGAATATCAGCTGCAGTCTCTTACTCCTTAAAATATTTGCTGTTTATCATTCCTGTTTACTCTGCACTTATGAAAGTAGAGAAAATATTTTCCCTACTTAACATTGTCACAAACTTGCCTTAATGTAGCTTATAAATTCAGTAGTAAGAGTATCCGATTCATCAAACTGGTTTCCTGTTTCTCGTGACTTATCATTGATAAACGCATGTGAAGATCCTTGATGGAATTCCACTAGGAACAGCAATGAAAAAAAAAGATAGAAGAATGATTTAAAAAACGAAGTTTGAATTCACATTAAAAATTTAAAACAGGTTAAGATCTTTTCATTGTAAACAGTAATGCCAATTAATTTTTAAGTTGCAATGAATCCATTCTTGGGCATATACAATTGTATATTGGAAGCACTACAGCTGGCATTGATGGAGCCAGTTTTGAACTACACCACGTCTGTCTTGCAATACGAGAACACAGCTGGACAACTGTGCAGTGTTTTAAGACATTCAGATGTCTTAGGCAGTGACTTGCAATTGAACACAATTTCAGAGTTATGCTGCTATAACAAACCATCAAACAGCCACAAAGTTATTCACAGCCTGTCCCAATATCTTGCCTATATATACTATTTCCAAGGATATAATCCTATGATTTACCCTCTCCCAGTTCGCTCATAAACACAGTAGGATATAATCCTGTTATGTCTCTTCATAGTCTACCAAATTCCAGTGAGTATCTCAACGGAAGTTCATTAAAGTGAGTAACACTGAGGGTGTGCCATCTTCTATTTATGTGGTTTCCATATGCAATTTGCTGACTTCATCCTGCCATTTATTAGTAGTATGTGCAGAACTCGGAGAACCATTGTTAATCAGTATGCAGTGTAATTTAGAAAATTATAAGTTACTTTAAAAAAATTGGATAAAATTTGACCTCCCACAAATACAAAGATTTACTCATCTCCAGAGGTGATGCTGACTGGCTAAAAAAGCTTTACATACACACTAAGTCCAGTTATAGAAATCGACTCAATTATTACACTTTGATGTTAGTTGTTAGATAGCACGGCTCAAACTAACTTTTTTCTTCCCCCAGTCAGAATCAGATCTTATTAACTCTTGAGATAAGATACAGCAAGCTTTTCGGAATTGCAATGGAAAATTACTAGACAAACTCAATTCAGTATAATAAAGATTTTCTAAGTAGCATATTTTTTCATTTTTACACAACTGCATATGCATGCCCAAAGCCTTCTGGGTAAGTAGGTAGGCATGGAATCAACAGCAGAATTTCTCTGTATTTAACTTCCTTGTTTTTTACATTCCAACCTTTTCTTGAGTTAGCATGGTGACCTGAATCATCCTTTATAATATGATCTTCTTCCACAATATCCGACATTGGAACATTAAAGCTGATAGTATCTTCATCAGATGGCTAGGAAAAAATAAGAGAAACACTAGTCCCAGCTCAAACCAAGAATGATAAAAATGTATATGTTAACAAGAGTGCTCACTGAAGAGCTGCAAATTAGCATGGGAGAGGATACCAGAGCATCTAACATGACCACATCCTGTTGTAAGAAGTTGTAGTCATGCTGAATACATCCTCACAGGAGGTTTGCCAAGTAGAATAATTCACATGTCCTCTTCTCTTGTCTTACTCACTGCACTAACTAGTCCTCTCCTTGCATTGACACCACTGCACTGTGCTGCTCTCTGTGCTTCCCAGGGGCAGCTGAAAATGGGGCCTCCTTGTAGCCACCAAACACAGTGGAAGAAACAGTGAGCCTGATTCCACAGTCCTTTTTTTCTTTCCCTCCACGACTCTTCTTCCCTGCTTTACCATGCAGCTTCTGAACTGAATGCCTACAGCAAGCAAGATCAACATCAAGCAAAGCAACATCTTTAATTGTATTAACTGACAGAGCTGGAAAAAAAAGCATGGACATTAAAGTACACTAGCTTTTTCTGACTTAAAAGCTCACCCATTTTTTCAGTTGTATTAGCTGGTACACTAAAACACATGACTTGTATCTACAAGCCCATCCTGTCTATGGCTTTACAGATAGCAGCTGCACAAGGAAACACAGACACAATTCTGTCCTAGGCCACTATAGTTCTGTTTCTCTGCAGGGCCAGCAGTGACCTGCTCAAGTGGGATCTGCTCACATCCCCTCCTGAGGTGAGCTAGAGCAAAACCACAGTTTGCAGAAGAGGCCAAGTTTTTATTCTTGCTCCCCTGAGACAGTGAACTTGCCACTACAACAGTCTCAGAACTTTGCAAATATATTTTCCAGTAAACCCATGGATGTTGCTCATTCTTTAAATGCTCTGTGTTTCTGTAACTTGCTACTCTGTGCATACATTTTCCATACAGCACTTTGTTCCATATCCTTGAAGAATATGTATTTTTAAGGAAATTATATTCCCCATTTTATCAGTTCAGACCACTGTAACAAAAAGGATCTGCAATGAAACGTGTTACAATTAGTTATTTAACTCTAGCTAGCTTCTAGTAAAAGTTCGCCATTCTTGCTACCTTTATATGCTCCTAATCTACGTAGAAAGCAATTTTTTTAACTCCTGAAACTAAAGTTTGTGTCAAAGGATGGCGCAAATCCACCTTGCTCTTAAAAATTCTATCAAAGATACATGTGGTAATTCCTACTTTCCAAGAATATCTTGGATTCAAAACAAATTGTAAACATGGACCATGATGAATGTTCTTTCTGATGAATAAACTGCATGTTATTAACTCTATTAATTCATTGGCTTAAGGAGAAAAAAATTCAAAGGAGTGTTCAAGGGCTTCATAAGGCCTTTTCAAAATAAATTTTAAATCTTAAAGTTAATGATATTTTAAAATGAAACCAATTAGTAACTCCAAGAGAAAATAAATGACACTTCAAATACCACCGAAGTCTTTTTGATCTGAAGCAATGACAATCAAAAAGAAAAAAAAAAAGGACAGGTAGAAAACAAATTCATTCAGACAACCAAGGTTACAGTGAAGTTCCTTCTCTTTCAGGCTGTATCTCATATGACATTTAAATACCAAATTTCATTATTTTAGATCAAAGTTCATGCTGTGTTAATTTTTCAACTATTCTTTGAAAATAGTACAGTAAAATGTCCCTACACACATTATTAGAAGTTCTGGATCTGAAACGGGAACAATTTCTTTTTTTCTCAACAGAGTAACACACACTTCAAGGGAAGTATTTCAGAATGTTAGCATAAAAAAAGGAACAGACCATTCAATCTGGAAACAAAAAAATATTCCTTTAACAGGCTATATCTCACTTCAAGGACCTACAAAATTCTGCAATTAATTTTCCAGGTGTTTCCTGCCACTATACTAGGAAACAAAAACTATCCAAAGCAGTCTTGGATAATACAAAAGTATCGCTCCTTCACAGGTGGAATAATGTATCCAACTTCATTCTTCCACAGTTTTAGTTTTTCATTCAGACAGCAACAGAAGACAATAGACACAAAATATTCAAAAATACTTAACATGATTCTAAGACAGAATTGAGATTATGCACTTTGAAAGATTCTTCATATGTATTCCTGCTGGTACTAATGCATCACTCATATGGGTAATAAAGCACACATACCATTCTAATATTCCAATGAATTTTAACAAAAGAAAAAATAAGGCCAAATGACAGGGAGAAATTAACCAAAATGCTGTATTTTTCCTAAAAGATGAGGTAGATGGTACATTGCCTTAAGGCAGAATTTGCCTTCAAGTTGCAATGATCAATTTTACAGTAAAACTACAAGATATCTTTCACTTGAAATACCCAAGAGATGGCTATAGCTAGGAAAACTGATGCTGTAAGGACCCTACCAAGTCTGAAAGAGATACATAAACAGCTCATTTCATCAAGTACTCCCTTCACTGTGTAGTCATCTCAAGTCAATTAGCAAGCTTCCTAAAATCTACATTACTGTTCAAGCAAGTGATTCATTTATGCTATTAAGTTACACACAAAAAATGACATTGTAGTATTTTCTGTAAAAGAACAGAAACTCAATAGCCACTACTCTCCAAACTAAACAGTAGTTTATATTCATAAAGAAAACCCCCAGAAACATGTTCTAATGGCTGTTTTATAACTGATCATTTAATGTTTATCCAGTGTTTGGTATGTAACTTTCTGACTGCAATTAACAACACATGTGAACAATAATTTGCATCATGCTAATATTTCTTGCACAATTCCCATACGTTACACAGGCATTAAAGGTCACATCAAAAGGAAAGTGAGTGGTAAACTTACTACCAAATGCATTTGGGATTACTGATCCCAGCATCTATTTCTCCTTAAAAGTAGAGTAGCAGTCAGGTGGGGATAGAATTAGTAAATTGTTCTCATATGAAAAAAGCTTTGTGCTATTAAAAATGTATTGGTTCACTGTTGGTAGCTTTCAAAATATTTTTGCAGCATTTCAATTGCTATATTTTGATTACAGGTAACAAGATCTATTTTCTAAAGGTGATATTTATAGCTAAAGAGGAAATTCTGGGGTAACATTTTCATTAATAAGCCAACAGAGCTTCAGGAAGTGTAAGACCAGGAAAACAGTTTGTAAGCTTCTCTGAACAGACTGAATGCTCTTACAGCTAGAGGTAAACCATTAGAGATTTGGCTATAAATTATAACAATTCTGCTTCACTTCCATCTACCAAGAAACTTGCTCAAACACTTGGAAATTCACATGGTTTTTTTTAAAGTACTATTGTATATAAAGGACAAGTCAGTGAGTAAATGGAGTCATGTTCAATTTACTTTTGAGTAACTATAAATTCAGTACCTAAGCTTGATTCTTCCTGCATTTGTTTCAAAAGAAACAAAATTCCTTTTCCTCAAAGAAAGAAACACTAAAGAATCAGTAAAAATCTATTTTAAGTAGCAAGAAGGTCATCCTTTTATTGTGAGGCATTTCCCATTAGGTCAGCACAAATCCTATTATTGTGCATTTCAGAAAGACCATCATCACACACTTATACTGCTATTTATTTATTTATTTATCATTATCTATCCAGTTCAACTCCACATAGATTTAGTGCCCTGTTCAGCTAAGCAGTGCCTCGGAAAAAAAATCTCTGTGAATCAGTTCTAACTGCATAGGACAACACTAGTCCCACAAAGCTATCCTTTGCCTTTGCTCAGCCAGACAGCAAAGTTCAGGAAAAGATCTGAAGGTTTATTTTCAGCATTGCCTAGCTGCCAGAACATTTAAACACATTAAAATCTGCAAAGTTTCTAAAGTTTCTACACTATAGCAATCTGCCATAACCACATCACGGAACATATTGGGGTTGGGCACTGTAAATTCCCAACAGGAAAGAGTAATCAGGCAAATAGAAAAATATGTGAGAAGTCATCAGCTTGTAACCTGTTAGCTTTCACTTTTTTGCAAACAGCAGACTTGAATTCTGGTTTGTTTCTCATTCTCTAGATTATGTAAACTGCCAGAAAACTGTAGAGAATTATCACTATTGCTATGTCTGTAACCATTTGGAAGTAAATAGCTCACTACCCACTCCAGTCAACAAAAAAATTAAAAAAGAAAAAAACCCCTTGATGTGATCCTTTCACATCAAGGATATGATTGCAGAGGTTTTAAGCCTAAAAATCTTTTCACATTATTACCGAACTTAAAACAGTCAAAATAAGATTGCTGGGGGAGCAGTTTGACACAAAAGGCAGGTAACTCACCTCTGTTGCTGACAAACGTTTATCACCATTATCACTACCAACACCTGAATCTGAGTCCTTTTTACTTGGATAGATGTCATCAATGCTAGATGTGAATAATAAAAATTAAAAATCAGTAAAAAGTTATCATAGCATTCACATTCCATTCCAATTCTTTTCTGGTTTCACCTAACTCTGAGCAAATGTCAAACTGTTCTTAATGGCAGAAGGTGAAATAGCCTAATACAGTAAAACACTAAACATTAATAATCTGGTGATGGTAAAACAGATCAGATTGAATAGCTAGTTAGCCTAAGGATTAATGAAACAACAGAAATAATCTGCTATCAGCTTGCTTTTGTCTATACACTAGGAAAAACTGCTTAGTTACTACCTAAGCAGCACAGGACTAAAGCAATTTAGCCATGGGAGAAGAAACCAAAATAGTAAAACTCAAAGTGGAGTAAACTGATTTAATTGTAACCATTGATCCATTAAAACAGAACTCATATCTCCCTCAGGCTTGAAGTAATTATTAACACAGAAACCCTCTTTGGGTGCCTTAAAATAGACTTTGGAATCTAGGTTTTGAGAAAATTACTATAATAACAGCAAATGCTCTCTATTCTGGTTTCATTACCCAGTATGACCTCCACTCATTTTAAACTGCACTATTAGATGCAATACTCTCATCACCTAACTTGTTTTTTTTAAATATACCTTATTATTCCTTTATTTGTTATCCTGAAAGCTGTGATACTGAAATCAGACTGACACAGCAATTCCAGAAAGGAGCTTTATTAGTCTTCACATGAATAAAGTATCTTGATTCATTAATCCTAATCTTAAAATTACCTCTCATGAGTAAACACTGAAGATTGTTTTGCAGAAATTGCCTTTGGAAATCTACTCTGTACCATCCCCTTATCCTAACCAGTATTCTTCAATATGAACAAAATACTAGACAGGACATGACATTCCTGTCAATTTTCTTATATACTAAAAGAACAAATCAGAAAACCAGTAGGCGTTTCCCAAATGGGACATCTATTCCTCATCCTGGATTCTTGTTGACTTTGACATTTATCTGATAGGAATTCACAAAGGGATCTCCAAAGGTACATGGAGGAAAAAAAATTGATTTAAACCTTATTGAGATGACTGAAAGGGGGATTCTGTAACAGCTCTTGTTTTTTTTTCCTCCCAGGTTTTAACAGTAACATCTCTACTATTATTCATATCAACACTTTGTTTTCATTAAGTACTTCTCTTCAAAGATACCGTACTTTCTCTGATTGGTTATATTAGACTGCCCTGGCTAGCAAAGAAAGACTTGGCTAAAAGCTGATTTCCAACCAGCTATGGAGATTCTCATAGAAAGGAGCTGCTTTGTATATGGTTCCTGTCCTTAAACCATGGTACAAGATGCCATTTCCTACAAGTGTGATGCAAAACACAGAATATTTTGCCTCATTTTACTAACAAATCAGCATACTTAATTTTAAAAGTATCTCGACATTCGTGCAGTTCTCTTCATTTGACAAATGACTTTGGATGAATTAAAAAAGATTAAGATGTCACAAATGTGTAAACATACAAATCACATATAAATCATAAAACATAAATCACAAAACAACACCTGAAATTAAAATTTATTTAAGGTATAGACAGATCAAGCCAACACCTAATGTAACTACCATCTGATTATTTCCAAGGTATTCCAGGAGTCCACTAGAAAGAGGTGAGATTTAAACTAAGGTTCACTTTTAAACTCTTAACTCATGTGCTGCTAATTTTAATCAGAATTGATTTTTAATTTTCTGAACCTTATTGGGATTTTATTAGAATAATAGCAAATGAAATCTCTGTGCAAAAAAAGTACCCTCTGAATAACATCTAAAGAAACAAAACTGTGGAACCTAAAGATAAATACTATTTTACTGTTTGTAAGCATTACATGAAAAAAACAAGTGAGACTTTCATACATACCTCTCTTCCACAGGTTGTGGCAAATGCTGTGGTTCTATGGCATTAAGATACAACGAGTCTGCTGTTTTAATCTGACAGGCTTGTACAGTCAGATATTTGAATATATGCACCCTACCCTTTGTACAAATCTGTAGGACAAGAAAAAAAACTAGGTTAATAGCTACGAAAAAAAAAGTAATTTATTCCAAGTATCACTTAGTGTAAACCTCCCTGAAGTTCAATATTATAAATTTCACCTAAAATAAAATATATTCTATTTTTTTTTTTAATTACTAATACTTCAATTATCTACTCAACTATTTGTGTGTACCAGTATAAATATCCTCAGAGACTAAGACAGAAAACAAGAAAATAATGTATTCTGCTTTAAAAAAAATCTATTACTAACTAGAAATTGAGTAATTATTTTTCAAAATTAGCGTGTAATGACATTTAATCAACCAATGTACTCTTTATATTCTTGGTCACATTGTTTTTAGTAGCGTCCAAGCATATTCATGATGCAATTCATCTTCATTTTAGAATTTTCTTTTTCTTTAGGTGCACACTTCAATTTGCTTTGTGCTTTTTAGATTAAAGGCAGCATCACTACTGATTATGAAAAGCATTTCTCTAATGTAATAAAAACTAAGTACTTCAACAGCTGTTGATCTAGAAAAACTATAGCTTTCAGAGATGCAGTTTGAATCTACTGTCCAGTAAATTAACGACAAAATTGTCCTTAAGCAGCAAACACAGGTTGCATTCATTTATCTTTATTACTCAGAGCGGCCTACAGCTCCAAAGAGGAATTTTATTTCTTTGTGTATCACAATCTATAAATTTACACTATAAAGTAAGATAAATTTCCCATGGATTGTGTTTTAGACCATCTGCATATTTTTTTAAGTTAAAGTTAGCAAATCACTGTAGAACATTCTAGAACTGGATTCTTTTTAACAGAAAGAAAAATTACCCAGGAAGTTTATCACTATTCTTTTTCAAAATTATACACATATTCCAATGTGAACTTTCATAAGCAGATAGAAGTCACAAAAATAAACAGCTAATAGAATGGACATCTTCTAGATGGATGTTGGTTTAAATGCCATACAAATTCATACTGAGAAAAGAGGATATTTTTATGCCTTACTTAGAAACATCCTATGTCTTATTTAGATATCAACAACTATAAACAGTCTGTGATGACTGAAATTCAGAAGCCTGCAATTGCAGAAGGTGACATTTTATACTCTAAAATGTGTTAGCAGCCATCCAATATTAAGGTACAACTTAAATTAGAGCTGTTACTTACTTGTGCTGGTGGAGATTGCAAAGGATTATTCTCAAGCAGTAATACTTGTAACTGCACCATCTTTCTAAAACAAATTGGAATCACAAGCACTTTATTGCAGGAAAAGTCAAACTTTACCAAGGGAAGCTGTACTAGCTCTAAAAGTAATAAAAAGGAGAGAAGGTGTTACATCTCTTTTGATTTTTTGCATAAAATAATAAAATATTTCTGAATAACCCTTCTTTGCATTCAGGAAAAATACAAACTCAGGGAGGAATAAGATCAACATTTACTCCATTTTATACTGGGAAATAAAACAGTGTTGTTGTTATACAAGCGACAATAAATTCTAAAACAAATACTTGGAAATTTTTTTTTTCCTGAAACTCAGCTGACAGCTCCCATACTGCATTCAGACATTTGTTCAACTTAAAAGTCGCCTAGAATCATAAAGATACATTGAAGAAACCTCACACACTGTTCTTCGGTGTATACCATTGGATGTTATATTCTGCAGACCCAAATGGAATAAATTTGAACACAAGGTAATAGCTACTTTTTAATCATATATATTTATATGATTAAAAATACTTTCAAAATTATAATAAGAAGAGCGGCTGTAAATTCTGTTCATTTGCTTTTACCTTGGGGTAAAACTTCGAGGTAATTTCTTCTGACATTCAGTTCTTTTAAAGATTTCAGCTGGCCTATCTGCTGTGGCAAAGCTGTGATTTCATTACAGCTGACATCCTACAGTAAAAGAGTAATAACAAATAATAATGAACTTTCAGCTCCTACATGCTCTATAATACAAACATAGCTAATTTGCTATATCGTTGTGACATTTTATTAACCTGAAAAAATGCAACAATCTATGTCCTGTAGTCACAACAAAGAATAAAGATACATGGGAAATTATTTGCACATTACTTAAAACCAGACCAAATTCTTATTTGAAGAACAAGGTAATTTTGAAAGTTAATTTAATTTCTATAGAAATATTCAAAACTATTTACTTATGAAGTTCTGATTTTTTGCCCTTTTTTTCACATGAAGAATTCAGTACAATGATTATATAACCAAATACGTTAGGATGAAAGGTAAAAATCCTAGTGTGTGGATCTGAGTTTTTAAAAAGGTTCTTGTTCTTCTAGATGGAATATTTAAGCAAAATAAAATAATAATAATAGTAATACAGCATTCTAATGATGCTCAGTAAAGGCATATATTTGATCATCATAGCACATAGTAGACCATAATGAAAAGGGACAGAGCCTGTTTAGCATTATTTAACCATTCCAAGCAAGAAACGGCTATGAGCGTGTATGAAGGATCAACTTCTTGGATTAAGTCAGTCTGCAATGAAACAATTGTTAAATACTGGCTGTCATTTTTGCTGCCAAATGGACATTGAAACCTCTGCTTACATCCCAGGCAACCTGCAAATTTGAGAAATGTCCCATTATGCTGTCATTTCTGTACTAAAAGAAGGAAAGAGTATTTCACAGTATGAAAGCTAAATAGGGTAATGCCCAATTTTCCTGAAAAACTAACAGAACAGTCCTATTCTTTCAACTGTTCGAAATGTATTTATAAAGTATCTGGGAGCTCTTAGACTAGAAAAGTTTGAGAAGCCAGATTTCCAAGTCATGACTTAGAAAGTGCTTGCTTTAATAGCAGTCAAAAGCATTATATTAACTCCCGATCTTTGAGCCTAAAATCTAGTTAACAAAAAAAATGATAGTAAAACCAAACTGTGATCTAGCAATGCTGTTCCCTGTATCTGACAAGTTTCTTCTTGTAACAAAATCTTATTGTCGCTAAGACTTCTTTCCCTTCTTAAAACTGAGTCAGGAAATTACTGTAGCTTTTAGACAAGGAAATTAAAAATCCCAGCTAATTAGTGCATTTTTGCCTAAGTTATCACAAAGTTTGGTTAATTGCACTGTTCCCTGATAATTTATTTTTAAAGCTTTACTGTCCTATTTTTAATTTATAGTCTTTAAATTACTTCATAATTAGATACTTGATTTTTAGAGCACAGAATTTAAAGTCACCTTGTGGCAAAGAAACTCTAGACCAAGTGTACTTAGGTGTACATATAAGAACAAGTCAGGGAAAGAGACAGAATTCTAGAGGAAGCACCAAAAAAAGAAAAAGAAACCTGGCACTGTGTAACCTCAAAAGCAAAGTCCACCTCCACTTACAGACTTTCAAAACATCCTCAATAAGACTGATCTGTTGTGACAGCCTGTCAGCATCCACAAAATCTCTAGAGACAGCAGTATCCTTTATCCCACTAAGCACTGTAGTCCAACTTGCCTTTTTTTATTATGTTGTTTGAATAGCCATGGAAAACAAAGACCTATAACATTAATTTGCAGCTATGCTCAACTTATTATTAGACTTCATGAGTGTGTAGGTGACAGTGTTAAACTTTGCCATTACTCTGGCAGTAATGGTCCTATGGCTTCCAAGACAGCAATTTTTAAAGGAATTAGGCAACCAGCAGTTTGGAACTCAACTTCAGGGACATTTGCAGGTAACCAAAGTGCAAACACTCAAGTTCCATGGGGAACTAGTATTTGCTGAGGTCAGATGTCTTGTATTTGTTCTATTTTGTTCTCACCAGATAGGGCATGTCCTGTCATTACAAGGCAATTTGTCAAAGTCAGAGAAATGTAAGGTTTTTATTTAACATTTATTAAATTAAGGAAATTTAACATTAATTTCTGTGGCATGAAAGCAAAAGCGTTAACTGTTTCCCTTTGTTTATGGCCTTAAACCAATAAAATTCAGCATGTACATTCAGCAAGATAAACAGGAAAAACATTAAGGTACTCTGCCTCCACATAAACGTATTTCTTCATACACACATGGAAGTTTATCCAAGCCATTCAAATTGACGTGAACTTCCTCCTTACATAACTTTAAACTCAGGACTCATGACTGAGCCATTATTCCTAAAAGCACCTGGGTTCAGTCAGAGCTTGTGACATAGAAACCATACCGAACAGTAAAAAGAAACTACACAATGCATAAGCACATGGACCCTTTTAGGAAACAGCAGGCAGAAAGTCCCACATGGTCAGGCTGCTGTCTCTGCTTAGATGAATAAGGTAAAGGACATAAATCCCAGGTGAGAAATTTGAAGGTTTCCAACACGAGATAGGAGCATCCCAGAGATGGAGAGGGCTGTTATCTGAAGAAGGCAGAAGTGCAATACTGCTTGATAGGATGGAGAACAGAATTTTACTGTACATCTGATAGTTCTGGGTACAATTACTGAGCCATCTCTGCCTAATTACTTTTCCTCTGCAGAAATTAAGTTCCAGATTATCTTCACACTAACTTTGCGCTCTCCTGGCTGACACCAGAGGCATGATTAAGTTAAAGATTTTTTTTGTAGCAAATAAAAGTAAATTTCCCAACCAAATTTTTTGCCAAATAATGGCAATGTATTCTGCAGGGAGAAAAATCTATGTTACAAGCACCAAAGTAAGTTAGCTGTCAGAAGCCTAAATTTAAAAGAATATCTGAAAGTTTTCTGCATGCAATATCAGTGTTAATTCTATGCCACAGCTATGAAATTCATAAAAATACATACCTGTAATAGGAAAACAATTACCTACCCCATTTTGGAGGATAGAAGGGAAAATGTAGAGTTTATTGAAAAGATCTAATTTGCAGCAAATTATGCTCATATCATTCTACAGTGACTGTAGGGGTAAATTTTGAACTAAAAAGGTAGATAAAAAGAACCCTTTGCTATGTATACCCAGATCTCACTGCATGCAGCTTGTGAAATATTTGGGGAACCTGAGGTTGCCCAGAAATGTCCTATTGATAGGAGAACTGCATGGAGCCAGATGGCATCTCAGGGTTGATCCCCTGACCCGGGCCAGCAACAGCACAGTGTACACACCAAAACAGCACTCCCTGCCAGAGGGCTGGGTGATGCTGCTGCTTGAATCTCATGCTCTTCAGGCTGGCATTGCTCTCACACAGCTGAATTTTTCGTGTAACAACTGCAATATGACTTAATGGTTTTTGTTTGTTTCTTTTACTCATTTTAGAACAAAGATCACCTTCTTATCTAAAGTGCTTTATATTATACATGCCAACACAGATCCCCACTCTCAATGCTACCACTATTTGCTTCTCCCAATACATCATAGTTATGTCATTTCCAGTTAAATAGTGCAACTCATTTCACTAGAAATGTACCAAACACACATGGTGGCATCAAACTATGTCATCTGAACAGACTCATGCTCAATTTAAGAAAAACTTGTTTTTCATTCAGCCCCCCTTCCCAATGCCTAAATCACAAAGAACAAGCATCAGACCTTTTTCAATTTTCATACATCTTCTAGGCTACCAAAGTGACATGTAGCTAGAGCTCTCGTATTAAATACTTTAAGAGCAAGAATTGTTTTGCTCTTCATGACAAACAGTAACACTGAAACTATAATATAACTGGAAAGCAATATGAAAATACAGAATTTCAGAATTTGAATACATGATATGTTCGAACTAAACCAACCCAATCTGCTTTGGGTATAATCAATATTGATTTCAAGCTTTTAGTTTTAGTAAAAACTTTTTATTAAATTTAACTTAAATTAAACTGGAACCATCACCTTTTATAGTGTCTATTTTAAGCACAACAAAACCAGTGCTATAACCTGACACATTTTTTTAAGAATAATTAAATGAGAATCATCTGTGTAAATCTCACTAAACCCATCATACACAAAAAATTAAAATATTTGATAAGATAAATTAATAATGCTCACCAAACAAAACAAACTTGATAGTCTTGAACTCAGTCATAACTCAGAAAGGAAAAGCTAACTACTACCTCCACCATCCTCATCAACAGCCACATCCATTATCATATATAACAGAAGCCTGATACCACAGCATGCTGTTCAAGAACATGAGAAGGAAAAAGGTCCACAGTTGCCACTTCATACCACCTATGAAGAATCAATAGCAGGGCTGGGCCTCAAGCAAGGTAATTAATTTCTGTAACATAATTTACTGGAGGAACTACTATTATAAAAACAAGAATATGATAAGAAGACACTTTCAGGTACAGAAAAGATGTCCAAGGTAACTGCTGTCAGCGGAGATACCAGCAGCTGGAAGGAAGTTCAAATCAGGTTTTCACGATGCATAAACTAGCAGTGTCACAATGCAGTTTATTTGCCAATTTGTATCTCAAAAAGTCAAAATGAACAGAAATAACCAAAACACTTCTGTCATAAAGAATTCAGAGTCTCAGCTTACAATAGATAGCAGAGGAAGTTAAAGGGAGATAAAGGGAAGTGTATCCTTATCTATATTTTCCACACATGTGCAATTAAATTAATTTTATGCTATAGCACCAAAAACGTTTTGCTTTGTCACACTACCATTGACTGGACAATATATTCTAAATTATCTACTGCTTGTAGAATCATTATTTGTGTGGACAGCTTTGAAAACAAGAGTATAATAGTTTTGTAAATTTGTTTAGATGGGTGTTCCAGGAAAGGAAGGTTGCATGACAAATGTAGTGAAATAAAATGAAAATAAACTGATAAGACCAGCATCACAAGTGGAATGCAGAGTGGTAAGCAGACAGCAACACAGAAAGGAAGCAGGAGGAGAGGATGCTACAGGGGGGTACAACCTTACAGAGCCAGAACTTACGAACTTGATACAGTGAAATAGGGAGCCAGGACAGGCAGTGAGCAAAAATGGTGAAGATTAGGAACTTAGAGTTTTGAATGAACTGAGGGCAGTGATGTTATTTAAAAGAGTCCTGAAGAACATAAAGGAAATTCTTATTTTGTTGCTAGCTAACACACTTGAGAAGTTAAAAAATTAAGTTTTGCAAATTACATTATACTATTAAGCAGTTGTTCAAATATTTCTGAAAAGTGAATTTTACTGTTTCTATTTAAACTCAAAAGAAGTCAAAATAAAAAGTGAAAAAAAAGATCAGTAACATACCAATTCCATTAACTGTTTTAGCTGACCTATCTCTTCTGGAAGGGAACCTAGCTTATTGTTACTTGCAATTAAGACTCTTAGAGGAAGACCACACAGGCAAGCTGGCAAAGAAGAAAGCTGATTTCGACTGCAACAAAACAAAACAAAAATATTAAAACCATCAGTGATGTTCTACTGTATATTCACAGAAACTCTGAGAGCTGCAAAATTTCTTCATTTTCATGGGTCATATTTTATGCAAATAAAATGAAAATTTTCAAATGGCAATCATTAAGATGACACTTGCACATCAGAAATACCTGATTATTGACCACCAATACTGAGGAATTTACCACTCTGGAAAAAATGCATTGTATCAGTTTAACAACATTGTAACAAATCTGTTAAGCACACATAGAACAGCTGTTCCCCTTCTTAATGAATACAGGAAAGTCAACTGAGACAGTATTTTGCAAGTATTTAAACATTCCTGTGGTTTTATATGCCATTAAAATGGATGCCTTTTGTTACAGCTGAAAGACAAATATATAAATCACGGACAAAATGGTTATTTTCTCGATTAATTTAAAGCACATTTATAGTTGAAGACAACTTGGTACATCTCGTTCTCTGGTTCTGTGCTATTAACCCAGGTAAACACAGGAAAAATTTCTGGAATTACCAGTGGTTCATTTTTTCCCAAGATTCATAAGCTAGAGCTTAAAGATGACAAATGTCATGACCCTTTGTGATGTCCACAAGACTAAAAATAGTAATTTGTAGCTCAATTCCCAGGAGAAATTTTATGCTCAGAGTAACATAGTATTTACTCTCTCCTAGAATATTTAAAAGTTTTCTTAAAATATAATTCTCATGATTTCTTATGATTACTAACCTGTAGTAAAACAATGAACAGTAACTTCAAGTGGCACCCCAGTATAAACCATTTTAATTAGCTCCTGCCTACATGTTAAGGCTTCAGAAAGCAAAGACAGATGACTGAACTCTGGAAGCACATGGCAAAAATTGTCCTGTGTAATTTCAGTAGGAGTTGCAATATTGAGGTGAAACAAAAACAAACAAAAATCCAAATTCCACAAGTTGCAAAGCATTTCTTCAACTGCCAATCCAGCAGTGTGCTACAAAGCTGCATAGGGAGACACATACTCATGCTCCACACAACAGTCTCAAAATGTTGTACAAAGCAGACTACCATCATATCTGTTGCACACACTAGGATACAGACAGATATCAATATCCCAAAGACAATAAAAATTAGAAATCCAATTACTAACCAGCAGCAGCTGAAAAAACATATCAATCCTCATCGTGGACCCAGGTTTCTTAATTCTAGTGTCCTTACAGAAGACCAAAACACAGCTTTTTCAAAAAATTACTTGGAAATATTTTTTCAAGTTCTAAAGAAGTCAAATTGAGGAACCTTGGACTCTAAACAGTAACCCTATGCCACAGATCAGACACAAATAAAAAAATAAGTAAAAACAACTTTTAAGCTCCACAGAACTCAGAAGCAACCCACTAAGAGATAAGGAACAGAACATAACCAGGGCAAGTGAGTAATAAATCATCATTAGTTTCAAAGGAATTTCTTTAAATAAAACATGAACAGTATGCACCAAGGCCCAAAGACTATATATAGATCTCTTGGCATCACTTTCTAATGCTATTCAACATATGGGCTCTGCTGGTAACAAGCAGAAATATATGCATTTTAAAACTATTATGTATTTCTTGCCAAGAAACAACGTGGTTAGAAAGTCAAGAATGTATTTCCTTGTTCAGACTGTTCACTATGTCCAACTAACATAGGGAAGGGCACATTCAAGTGAAGAGGGGATTTTAAACTGAGAAATATCAGTTACTTAATCATATGAAAAAATTTCTTTTATTTTGTCCAGTTTACTGTCATATGTGATATAAAATCTGGTTTATAAAATATGGTTTTGTGATGACTCAGACAAACTATCACTACATAGAGTCCTAATTCACGGTTTCATTAAGTTCTAACCAAGTTAATTCTAATTCCTAAATTTACCAAGACGTTTTATGTGTATTTAATAACTTAATCCAGTTTTAAGTTTTTTTATGTATATCTAACAAACACTAATTCAAAACCTTAAGTCCTATTTCTTGTATGTATGCAGATACTCAGGACACACTATTCCACTTCAATTTTTAGAGCCAAAATAATGTTCTACACTGGCCAAAGTTGTAGTACAGTAGTAATGCAGACTTGAAAAACATCCTCACTGTTGATAAAACTGATGATCAAACCTTCATTCCCTGAATTTAAAAGGCCAAGAGCCACTTCATCCTCTACTCAGACCTCATTCTTGCAAAGACCAGACTGTTACATCTTCACTATTACAGTTTTTACACAATTAACTGCAAATAAAACTCCAGACCTTGTTCCAACTGAAAAAGGCTCACCTGCCCTCCATCAAGAGCACATGTGCATTCACCTGCACTTGAACTAACAGCAATTCTCTGTACTGACCAGTATTCACATAGATTTTGCCTGGAAAGGAGGCAAAGATGTCTAATTCTTTGCCACTTACTCCTAAAAAAAGACTGCAGCTAGATTTCTTTCATAATATGACTATGCTAGTGACAGATACAGTATCACACCCTTCCATTCCGTTCCCCATGGTGAAAAATATAAATCCTCTGTCCCTCTATCTTTTTGACTGCAAAATGTATGTCAAGCTTTACAAAATTTGTCATCAGAAGTGAATTATAAGAATACAACTGTGTGGATGTGATGAGCATTCTGGATTTGTTAGAAGATTAAGGGACAGAACTGGATTAATATTGCTTGGTTTTCTTTCAATAATTATTTTTACATTTAGGCATTTACGATACCTTCATACAGAGCTGTCTCTGCAGCCAATGAGCTTTTGCATTACCCTTTTCAGTAACATGAAAAAATGCAGTCAGTTGTTCCAGAACCTTAAAAAGTGCAAACAAAAAAGGCTTTACATATTTGCAAAGAAACAAAAATAAAAGTGGCAAAGATACACTTACCTCAAATTTAAGTAAGTTAGCATTTGCAAGTTTACTATGGCATCTGGTATAACTTTAATACAATTGTGGTATAGATTTAGTGTTTCCAGTGACACAAAGTGGCACAACTCCGTAGGAACTTCAGTTAACCGATTCTTGGATAAATCTGAAAACAGAAAAAAGAGAGAAGGTACATTTTTGAACCATTACAAAAGCTGCACTTCATTAAAGTAAGTGAATAAATATAATTTACAGGGAGACAGCAAACTAGATCAGTATCTTTATTGTGCAAAGTAAAGCTAGTGCAAACTTTTACAGTTTCGAAATGGAACAGGCTGCATATAAAAGAGTAAACATTCAATTAGGATTTATTTGGTCTAATAAAAAGTAATTATTTGCAGGACTCAATATGCTGAGGAAATAGTTGCAAGAAGATTCCAAAGCTCATATAATATACTCAAAGATCTAGCCAATACACAGACATCTGCAAACAATGCAAAAAGCATTGAGAGAAAACAAGCAACCAGGATTACATCTTTAATTTCTTTAAATGAAATAATTCAGGTAGTTCTTCCAACTGACTTGTATTTCCTGGCTGTAAACCATCTTTAAATAAATGATACCTAAAGAAATAGTGAAGGTCTTCAAAAATGGATTTTATATAAGTACATACAAGACAACAATTATGGATTACAATCCTCCAAGCCACTGCTCATACCCACAGAACAAAAGCTTTTGACTTTTGACTAGTTATTCATTCTTCATTTCCCATTTTAAGCACACAGACACAAAATAAAATAAAAAGTAAAAAATGTTACTGAGCTTTGTTACTTAAGTACCATTGTATGAAGAACGAGGTATCCTAATACTGATGTGAGCTCAAGTCATAAAATAATAGTGCATATCAGTATTCAAGTGAATCAATTTGGTTCAAATCATTGTTTAAATAGTGTTGCAGAACAAACATCCTCAGAAACGAAACAAATGAAACCTACCATGTCACCAGCCAGATAACCTGACCTGAAGAAGGGTCCTGTTAAGTGGAAGGAACAGGAATGTCCCTATGCAAAAAGTGAAATGTCTGATGGTAAGGAAAAAACCAGAACTTAATGATCTCCTCACTTCACTGCTGCTATTTTAAGCCTAGTGCCTCATCATTCAAAGCTTATTTCAAAGCTTATTTCAAAGCTTATTTCAAAGCTTACTTAAACTTAATAGGAAAAAGCAGCCAAAGTATGGATTATTTCCACAGTCGTGATGATCTAGTCTCCTATCTTTAGGGCCATAAATCATATTTTTGCTTTTTGTGAACAAATAGGTAGAAGTCTGAAGAATTTTTTAACTTCCTTTGAAGTTCGCAGTGCAGAAGCACAGCTTGAATTCAAACCTATCACCAGTCAGAAGGTCATATTAGTTTTGTTCTTGTCCCCAGCAACACAAGCTGAAATTCAGCACATTCTATTCCTGTCAGCCTCCACTTTGCTTCATCTCATTGCTTCCCACAAGAAGTTGGTTTCATTATTCCATCCCCTACCAAGACAATTGTGATGGCTTACAGGCGCAGTAACTGAGAGCAGCTCTGCTGACCTTAATGGTAGCAGACTGAATTGAGCACCTCAACCAAAATTATTCACTTCTAAGTTACTATACAACAGCAACTCTAATTGCTCTGCTTTCTCTTATCAGGTTTTGATGGTGGTTCGATGTGGCATTACCTCAGCTTCTGTTTCCCTTCATTTCTTAGATTGAACAAAGAAATTCCTGTTGAGTGACTCTTACGACTGTTTCAAAGCAGGAGAAAGCTCTTCATTGTTCCTCTGGTTTAGAGCTTTAATTCTCTACTGTTTTCTGTTTATCCTGAGAGCACTTGTTTACCAGCATGGCATTCCAAAAGAATTCTGCTGCCTTTCTAGCTATGTTTATTATCAGATATTAACAGAAGACTGCCATGCTGTAACTTTTTGAATCATGCAGGGGCTATTCATATGTTACAATTCAATTGCAAAAAAAACCTCACTCTTTCTAAATCATGCTTTTCTGTGGTGACACTGCCAGGAACATCCTGCTCACTTTCTCCTTTAAAGCGGAAGGATCAGCAAAATCCAGGTGAGTGAACTCTCCATCTAGGGTGAAAACAACCAGTATGGCACTAGATGGAGAGTAACAACTCATCTTTCCCCTGATCCCTCTCCACTGATGCACAAATCAAAACCTGTGAACCCTAACATGTAACTTCTCAAGCTCCTTAAACAGCAGCCTGCCACCTTAGCTCCCTCTTCATGCCTGTGCTCATTTATCTTCACATCAAATAAAAGACTGTTGCCACAATATTTGACTCACTCTTGAAAAATGCTAGTATCTCAAAAAACCAAAATAGCAACTAGATAGACTCTGCTCCGAAAACAGACATTACTAACACAGTTAAATGCCTTTAATTTTTTTTTTTCATTATTTATTGCTATCTTTTGTTCTCAAGGTTTTAATTCTGTTAAACTGATGAAAGAAAAACAAAAACCACACAGATCATAACAGACAAATCCCTTCCTGTCATCCACAGGACCATGGGTTATAGGACACACTACATGCACAACAAGGGAAGTTAATTATTTGTTGCTGTCTAGTTATCACAGCAAGATAATTCCAACACTTGTATCTACTGCTGTTTCCTAAACAATTATTAAGACGACAACAAAAATAATTTTAAAAAATATAATCTATTCACAGTATAAGGCAGAGGAATAAAAACTGCACATTTTATTTACACTGTTGTAACATAATAGAAAAAAGCAGAAGTTTGTCACTGTAATTTACTGATAGAAGGTATAATTAATAGGAAATCTGAATGTCTTTGTGGAACACAGTACTGGAATGGAATCTGATATACAGAATGCCCATCACATTTTTAACTAGTGGTGTAACTTTTGCCAAAAAAGAGACCTCCCTGATCATATGGAAGTTAAAGAAGAAAACAGATTGCTTTTATACAATCCTAGATAGAATGTGAGCCTCTGAACATGATGCAGCTGTGAAGAAGGCTTAGCAGCTTTCTGAAAATTCCACACAGGAAAGCACATGTTGCAAGAAACTAAAAGGAAAACAGCCTGCATAACAGTTTTATACCTTTATACCTAACAGTTTTTGTACCTTATAAGCCCATACAAACACATAGACAAACCTCTGAAGTTTACATAATTACTTTGATACTACTTTATATGAAGGTACTTATGCCTCAAATTTCTGCATCTTACAGTAAGTCTGTATAAAACTCAGAGTTAACCTTAAATATAAGTTCTGGAATAAAATACAAGGGTTAAGACCTTAGGAAACAGCAGAACCTTTTGAAGATGCACATATCTTGGTTTTGTCACCATTCATAAACTTTCTGAAAAATATTTTGCAAAGACTTTCTCGGGTTATTTAGGGAGAAGGAAGAACGCAGAAACTACACTTTTCAACAGCTTGTGAAAATACTTTTAAAGTAAAGAAACAACCAGCTGGCAAACCTTTAGTTTCTTCCTGCAATTCTTTAACTCTACACTTCCCAAATTGCTAAGCTACACATCCCCCTTACATCACAATTTGAAGAATAACACTTCATGGTAATTATTAATAATGAATTATTAGTAATTAATTACTGTACAGACTGGCTTTTGCTACAGAAATGAAATGAACAGAGGGATGAATTTGCTGGTGTTTAAAAGCATTTGGAACAATTTGCTTATACTATGCAACACAAGGGAGATCTAAAAAATTAATGAATCTGTGATGGTAAAAGGACATTTCATGGCTGCCCAAGGCAGTACAGGTAGGTTTCACCTGAGGTCATTATCTCCTGTAACTTCCATTATGAAATAGGTAACACAAATATGAAACGATGGGGCAGAGGGAGTCCATGCAACGGAGTGAGCTTCCTGTTACAAATGAAATACACCATTCATTCATTATTTGTGACACCAAGACATTTTCAAACTATATCTGACTTCATTTTATCTTTCCCTGCCAAGAACAACTTTGTTAGAATTCCAAAATAAAGTAACAGAACACAAAAAATAAGTAAGCCAGTTTAGAAAAATATTAGGTGGATTCTTGATCTTTCAGAGAGTCATAAGAATTCTGGCACAATGACATGGTTTTTGTACGAGAAATGTTACTACGTTGGAAGCCAGACAGGAACTACACAAAATAAGCACTTCCTTAGCTAGGAAATAACAATAAAAAGCAAAAAAGTTCACGCTGGTAAATAATCATTTAACAGAAGACTCCAAGCCTTGTTTGGTGACAGGCACACTGCATGGCCAGGAATCACACTGCCATCACAGCAGTAATTACTGGCCCCCATCCCTGCAGCAAAACCTTTTCATTCCTACAGCTCTGACAACATCCACCACAATGAAGAGCCACCACTGAGTAGGACCTTCCTGACTTCAAACTTTACAGCCAGATAACCAAGTGCCACTATACATATATATACACTGTATATAAAAAACTGCACTGCAGAAATCAAAACAGTTTCGTCAAAATATCCAAAATAATTAGAAGTCAGATAGTTACATTTCTTTTACTAAAGCTACTGAAGTGCTCCAACTTTAATACTTTCCAGTGATTAATATATTATTAAATACCACTTATTAGTACATTATTAAATTAAAATTGCACACTACTCATGGGAGAGCGAAACAACTTCAGAATTTAAAATGTAAAAATAATTCCTTAAACAAATATGTACATGCACTACTACATCATAAACCTTGACAAAGAAATCAGTTTATTAACAAGAAGTGATTTACACTTTTCAGATGTTAGTCAAATTCACTATAAGTTTATATTTCTAGCACTCAAACCTGCAATGGACAAAAACTGAAATTGTGCTATAAGCATCAATCCACCATTGAACAGGAAAAAATAAAATATATATACCTATATATATATATAAAATATCTGTATTTGCTATTAAGTTCTAAAATCAAGAAATTGAAAGGGAAAAAAGTTGCCCAAAGAATCTTAATTCCAGCCCACTAAGTTCATTTTTTTCCTGTAGGATTCAGCACTTACTGAAAAAAAGACAAGAATCATTCTGAAGAAGCTATTTGCATTTGCACGAAGATACCATTCAAAGTATTCAAATGAGATGTCTGAAATGCATTTGACAAGGAATTCAAACAACTCACAGTAAAAGCCTAAAAAAAAGTAAGTTCAACCCTAATTTCATAATGCAAATAAAAACGTTAGAAAATACATGAAGAAGTCTATAAAGGCATAACCACATGGAGCTCTTCCTTTTATACAGTAAGCTCCCCACAGTTTTATCAGGCTTTGAGGAAGCCTGCATTTCCTCACTAGCAAGGTACAACTTGATTGGGAACTGAAGCCACAACATGGCACTGTATCTTAGACACCTTTTGGAATATCTACTTAAAGTGTGCTTCAGATCTTTGGCAACGCTGTCGCCCAGTTTGGCAAAGAAGGCAAGTAATCTAAAGTCAATGCAATTGCACCTATGAGAATCAATCAAATGCCAATGCTCTCTAATGAAGCAATTACTTTGTTCTAGCCTTCCCCCTAAATCGTAGGAAAATCCACCATTCTAGAGACAAATGCTATCCATCAGTCACGAAAACACTAACAGAACTATGAAATGCTACATACTTTTAAGACATGCCCTACAAGTTGTCATTATCTCCATACTCATGGCACAATACCTACTTGTCTTCTCCCTCCACCGGAATTTATGAATAATATCCTGGGTGTACAGCTAGCTTTTACTGCAGTCAGCAACTTCTAGGACAGTGATGCTACATGAGTGAAAAAGAGGCAGCAAAGACCTCCACCGCCTCTGGCATCAAATGCATTCTGCTTTGCTCATGAAAATTATGCCAAAAAAATGCATGGCATTTCTTCATTAAAAGACATTTCTATTTCAGTTATTTAGCAAACACAGTAACAAATAACAGAAGACAAAGAACATCCAGTAAAGTAAAAAAAATTCTGCTTCCTTATTAGAAAAAAACATGACATAGTAATGCACACTCTCAAAGTTTTTCTTTCTGAAAATACAACTTATATCAGATTTAAAAAAGGGTACCTCTAATGTTGATTCCTAGCAAAGTCATCATTACTGATCCCACAGTATGCAACAAGAGCATCTGAACATTGATCAACACTGAGTCCAGATGTACAGCTGCTGACTCAAAATATGTAGAAAGTGCATCTGTCTCAGGCAGAAAGACATAAAAACATACAGATCTTGCCAGACAAGAATTTTGAAGAGATTATGAAGCAACTATGCCATCTCATACACTTGGTAAGCACTACTTTTAGCATTGTCAGCATGTTGCCCATTTCCATCTGTCTCCCACTCACTGATTTATGAACTAACATTAAAAATCTCCACCTCAAAGCCACAGATAAATTAAGATCACACTAGAGATTTTAGGAAATTTCAAAGTGATCATACAAATACTTTCGTATCCACTTTTCTTTTCATCACTAGATTTAACACATCAAAAATTTTTCCTTTACCACTGTGCATAATAAGCGGGCAATTAAAGGGCTAATACAGAGTGGAACTAAATGCGGGATTTTAGAGGAAAGGGGAGAGAAACCCCGACTGAGAAAAACCCCGACTGAATAAAAACAGGCTGAGAGCAGCAAATCGTAGAGCCTACCAGAGATGTCACCACTAGAGGGGGCTCCGATCTCACAGACTTGGCCACCACCCTACAAGGGTGTTTCTCCTTTTGCTTCTTTCAGAGCCCATCCCCAGCGGATGAAGGCGGCAGAAGCAGGAAGGTTCACTTTAATACCACCCCGGGTACTCCTGTGAACCTGTCACCCACCACAGTTTTCAAAAGATTACAAATGTGGCTGTTCAGTTGCAACCCTTACCGCAGGAAGCAAATACATACACTGATTTCCAACAGGGCTAAGCCCTTAAAAAGAAAGTCCATTCTGAAATAGTCACATTGAAGCACTTTTCCCCAACCTTCATTCAGATGATGTAAGAATGTAAGGCATCCTTAAACTCTCAGTAGTACAGCAATAGCAACGTTTGGCCAAAACGATGATACATTTGACAAAGACCCTGCCTGCATTCCACCCCAGCAATCCTTGTTTACTCTATTCCATCCGTCACTCCACAATGGAATACACAGCTTACTTTTCCACAGCGACCTGCAATAAAGTACAGCCAAATGTAAGAAACATGCATCCTACATTTTTTTCTCAGGTAGTGCACTAACTAGCCCCAAGCAAACCAGCAGCATAAATTGGCTCTCCCAGTGATCCCAAAATTTTGTGTAAACATCACTTCATGGTTTTTTGTTTCCTCTATGTGAAGTAAGAGGGGAAGGAAGGAGCAAAATGCTAGCATATGATTATCTCTGTGGCACACTCCAATACCAAGGACACAAAATGAAATTTCTCTGCAAGAAACATGCTCAAAGGAGTATCACAAGCCTAAAGGAATTAAAAAAAAAAAAAAGAAGATTACTATAGTACTCTGCTTCATTATTGTACCTTCTTTTAGGTGACAACATATAACATTTAAATTTCTCCTTTATCTTCTATTTCTACCTTTTTAGGACAAAGGTTTGGGGTTAAGATTATCAGAAAAAAAAAAACAAAACTGTGGGGAGATCAATGTGGTGTGAAAGTGCGTAAGACTCCCTAAAAATATACAGTAAAACAACAGGATTATTCCTGCAGACCTCCATGGGGGTGCAAACAGACATGGACTGTGGTGGATTGACTCTGGCTGGCCACCAGGTGCCCACTCAGTGGCTCCATCACTCCCATCCTCAGCAGGACAGAGGGAGAAAACACAAAGCAAAAGCTCATAGATGGAGATAAGGACAGGAGAGATCACTCACTGTCATGGGCAAAAAACAGACTCAGCTCGAGGAATTTGATTTATTGCCAGTTAATAAGAGTAGGGTAATGAGAAATAATAACAACTAAAATCACCTTTCCCCTTACATCCCTTTTCCAGACTAGGCCTCTCTAATGGTTCTCCCATTTCTCTTCCAGCTTTCATGTCCCTCAGTGGTGCAGGGAACATGGAATGGGAGGTGTGGTCAGCCCATAAACACTTAGTTTCTGCTACTCCTTCCTCCTCTACTCCAGGACACGTTCACCTCATGGGTTACAGCCCCTCATTAACTTCTCCAACACAGGTCCTTCCCACAGGCTGTAGTGCTTCAAGAACTGCTCCTGTGTGGGTCCTCTTGCCACGTGAACTCCATACAGGCACCCAAACACTTGTATTATGAGATGGAAAAAAAGTATCTCGCAACAAACGTGTTCTACCAACACAACAACCATTAATAACATCTGGTATGAAACCCATTTCATAGCCCATGAATAATTCCTTCTCCCACGCCTTCCGGACAAGAGGGAGGATACAAGTAATTAATTTTCACTCCTCAATAAACAACCAGCCCTAAGAAAGATCAATGGATTGTATCATGCTAGTATTGTACACATCAACCCGAGCAGGACAAATATTTCAGGTGTTTTCTCAGACACAGTAGCAGTAAGAAGAAATCTTCATTCAACTCTAAAAACTTTAAAAACTGCCATCTATCTCCCATTTTTAGCCTTTATAGTAGGTTGATTCAGGGCACTGGAAAAATAACTGAAGTGTTTACATCATACACTATCCAGCTAAATCCCTTTCCTGTACGGAACTACATTTCCATCATCTGTCTGAACTACTCCTATTGACACGTGAAAGAAAATTTCACAGTGAAGACCACGAACAAGGGCAGGGCTTTCCCTGCCTTCTCTTTGGAAACAAAAAGTATATCTTGATACTGAAAAGTCCTCAAGATTAGTTTCTGCCACCAGAGATACACTTTAACTATTAGCATGGAATGATGAGAGATCAGGTAAAACCACAGGCTATAAGGGGGACTTCCAGGTATATTAGACATGTCTAATAGAACTAAGACTTGGATTATGAAATTCTTTTCTGAAATAAGAACAGTGACCACTACTTTCACCAAATTCAAAAGAAAAGTTGAAAAATACATAAATTTCATTTGCATGCATATAAATGTGCAAGCACACAAGCTTATTTCATTCAAGCAACTTCTACCTATTGGAGAACTGGAAAAGATATGAAGTAAAACCAGGAATTACATTCTATCCCAAAGAAGGCAGTGGATCCCTGCACATACATACTCTTTCAATATCTTCTAGTACAAATCTCTTGTTTCAGCTGCAGAGATCTTCTTTCTTAAACCCGTCTACTTTGGAAGTCAACATCTTTCACCTTCATGGGGTAATTCCACACGATATTCTCAAAACCAGCAGGATGTAATCTAATGGTCCAGAACCCTTTCCAACCCACAGACAGCACTAAGAAGGAACAAGGTGAATGGAATGCCCAGGTTTGTTTTTCACTCCATTCTCTCTTTTAATAGCTATTATTTATTTTTTTCCTGTCAGAGTGTGAAGAGAGGACACTGTTTATGCTATGCATTATCTGCTTCAGTGACCTGCTCAAAGAGGAGTTACCTCACACTTACCATCTGGTATAAGTAGCACATAAACCAATTTCTGTGAAGTAGCTCACTTGCCTGCACTTTGAGGATGATTATTTTTCACACCTGACAGACTTAAATACTACATTTGCTTATTTTAAACTCATTTTACACATGAACAGTCTCACTGTTCAGTAAGAAAATTTGCTACAATCATGGAAACAAACAAAAGTTACTTGATCTTTGAGTATATCAAAGGCATGAGGGCAAAGACAGGAGAAAGCTACCTGATGCTAATTTACAGTGGCGTGGAAAGCAGAGTATTACTCATCTAATCACTTCCCTTTCTGTCTGCTCATCTCCCACAGATGTCAGGGTTAATCTCCCTTATCTACATTATTCATGTCCTTCTCCCACAACGGTTCTTGAAGTCAGCTCACCATAATTGTAACAGTTTATCGACACAAATCTGTTTTGTACCATGAAAGCTGACTTACACTACTGAACACAACCTTAAACAATGAGGTAATTATATGGCTGTTACACAGGAGGTACAACATCTGAAAGAATGGCTAAGAAGTATTTCAGACTTCTAAACAGAACAGAAATCCATGAAAATATTATCAAAAAGTAAGGTACTAAGAAACAAAAATCCTGGAATAAACAAATTAAGTTGCAATAAATAATAAAAAATCAGACAACTATTCCTAGACAGAGGAAAAAAAAAGGAAAAAATAAAAAAACTTCCTTGAACAGAAAGCAAAATGAGCGCAGTACATATTTTATCCATCCTTAAAAAAAACCCAAACAAACTAAAAACCATGTAGCTGGAACCACTAGAACTACAGACTTGTAATTTCTGCACTAAGATTTCTATCCTATGCAACTGTTCCCATGGCTCTTAAGTTTAAGACAATGTTTCTCAAACTTCTCATTTTTCTTTCCTTCATAATCAAAGAACCTTGCTTTCTTTGGGGAAAACAAAACCAAAACAGATATCCAGTATGCTGCTTGTCAGCCAGGGAGGGGCTGGATGGCTAACATCTTTTTTTAACTTGTTTTAACAAGTCATAGTTTACAACAGGATTTTAATCTAACATCTTTACAAGATCAGACGTATCAGATACACAGACTCCAAAAATACTTGGGAGGAGGAAGTAAAATTCACACATACAACCTCTACTTATAAACAACCAGTGCCTCTGACTGGGCAGGCAGAAACCACCTAATGTTTGCCATAATTCTTGCTGAGGGATACAAGTGGGAATAAGCCAGCAGGCACCAACAGCACTTGTGGGCAGCCTGAAATCACAGGTAAGTATCAGTGCTATTGCTGTGTAACAACTGCATGGCAATGCGTATTTTGGACAGACAAAATAAAGTCTTCTTCTGGTCTAATTTCTTCCATTTGGTGTTTTTTTTGGTAGGGTACACTTCATAGACAGTCTTCTGAAACACACAATATTTTAATGCTCATCAGTATAGCCTACTAAGCCTGGTCTACAATGTCTGCTTCTGGTGTAAATTAATTTCTACTTCCTTATTCATTTCCCTTTCAAACTACCTTTCATGAGGTCAAAGTTCCACCTTACAGGCTAAGTATTATCATGATATTATTCTACAGGATTGATTTTGGGCTGGGTACTCTTTCTGAAGGAATTCTGTTGTGCTTTTGCTTTTGGTTGTATCTTACCTCACACATTCCTCTTAGTTTGACGGCTTGTGTGCTCTCACTGTGGTAACACTGGGATATCACAGACACAAAACAGGTTGCATAGAAAGCAGGGAAGGGACAGGAAAGCGTTAATTCACTATGCCATCCCTAACAATAATTAAAACAAAATGTAATGAACTACAGACTCGGGAGGTCTTATCCTGAAGAGGCTACAACAGCTCGTTTTTTTATGCCCAAATGAGACCTCTGCAAGTCGATAATGAGGAGTCCTGTGAAGAGCTGATGGGCAGCGTTATTTCTGTTCAGTTATTACAGCCTGATGGGTAGGCGCAAAGTCTAAACAAGATTTAACAGATCTTAGATTTAATAAGTCCAGTAACTGCAGTGTTATAACACTGTTATATTAAAAAAAAAAATACAAAACCAAAACCCCAGCCTTTTACTCAATCTGCTTGCTTCATGGTAATAAAATACAATAAAGCTTTAATTAAACAGTTGGGGTTAAATTACCCTTGTCTGAAGGTGAACGACTTCATTGTACAAGCTGTGAACCTGCTCAAATCAGTGACAAATGACGTTTTGATACATATGTTGCTGCAAATTCAGGTCAGGTTTTGTGAAAAACAGAATTAGGCCTAGAACGTGGAAGATTTGGGAAATACACTTTAAACTGTGGCAGCAGAAAGTGCAAAATATTTTTTCTGGGGGGGAGGTTAAAAACTTTTTGGCTTGATTTGTTTATCAAGCATATACATTTTAAAATCTTTACTATGAGATGAACTGCTAACTCCTAAGTTTTCCACCAGAGGAGGTGCTGAACCTGGTTGCTCAGAATGCTGAACCTGCTAACCTTATACTACCACTACTATTACTCAATGGCTAAATATCTACTGATATCAGTAATTCCAAACGTGCAATTTTAAGTTAACTCAATTTTTAAGTGTATTAATGCACTGCAAAACTCACTGATTTAATAACATGCTTTTAACTGTATCTTCTAAACATTCTGACTCAATAACTGATATTTCAAATGTACCCCCAACAAATTCATTAATATACAGGTAAAGAGATCCACTGACGATTTAGACAATTTTGTGACTTTTCAGACAACATTAAAAGTCATCCTGTCAGGACTTTGAGTCTTACCAAATCCATTCTCATGACTCAATATCTCAATGTCAAGTAGCTCAGTCGTGCCTAGGAAGAAGAGGTTACTGCTACTGAGAAAACTATGGTTTTAATCGAAAAAGTGCCTGGCATTCTCACATTCCAATTTCTTTTCTGCATTCAAGAAACAACAGGCTCACATTTTTATCTAACTCACTCCAAATTCAGCCTCCTTCCACCCAGAAAACGAAAAAAAGAAAAGGAAAAAAGCTGAGAGTTCACTAGAGGGTCTAAAATTTTTACTTGGACTCATTCCAAAACCGGGTAATCCTTGTGAATGACATACACTCTCCTCAGCTCACATCCCCTCTCCCTCTGCATCATCAAAACATTTAGATAGGAAATTCATTCTTTTGGGAAGAACTTCTGAAGAGATTCACCAGCAAATGTGCAATTATAAATGCATTTTCCTTCAGGAAAAAAAACCAAAAAAACACTGATTATGTAGAAATTATGAATCATTTCAACCAGCAGTTTTTTCTCTGCAGAGATGACAATACCACATACCCCCATGTGTTTCCTATGCTTACTTTATGAAAGACTCATCTCTGAAGTTTGTTTATTCCAGATTAGCAGATAGCAGAAAATCAACTCTAACACAAAAAGCTTCTAATGTGGCTTGTGCTGAGCTCTCTGCCAGCACACCTGCAGATATACTGAAGGTGTTATTCCAGACTATTATTCCGGAGCTATATACTCTGTGCAAGATAGGAGACAATTGTTGTGCTATCAGCTGTCAGTTGCTCTGTTCTCTATACACAACAGGATTTGATTTCACAGAAAGCTAATTTTAACACCTGACTGAGGACAGAAATATCCATTTTATGCCATGCTCTTGTAACAAGTGGAAAAGGTTAAAAGCTTCTAGAACTTTGTTAAGAGTTAAATTGTTAAAAGGTTAATTTATGCTTTAAAATCAAGCATCTCAAAATTTTAAAATGCCAGGAAGCTTAAGATATATTCTGTCAAGGTCTGCTATATCATCTGAAATCTTTTGCCAGATGCAATTGTGAATAATGAATTCTCCCACAGCTTTACCCAATGCCTGACATGCAGGAGGCTTTTGTCTTGATTCTACTTGATTCACTTGCTACACAACCACCCACATGGATATGTAACACTAAGGACAAAGACTGTCCTTCTAACAATTCCTCCCTCCACTTTTTCCCAGTGATATCCATGAGAACATTATTTTCTCCCAGTCATTCTTCTAAAAAACTAATAAGTAAGCTGGCTTCTTCTAGTTTCCTCTTGCTGCAGTTTTCCTGACCATCCATGTCCTTTTCTGCACCTGTTCCAAGTTTCAAGTCATCTTCCTTGAACATGAATGGGACAGAAACCATAGAAGTTTTATTTGCCATGCATAAAATCATGAAGAATTTCTAATCTGCATTGAAACACATCTTTTGATAAAGTCTCAAGACAAATCAGATGGTTACGATTTGTCATACTGGTGGCTTGTGACCATCTCTACAACTATCATATACAGGCTTTCTTCCTTTACTAATTATCAGCAATGAAATCATAACTTAGAGCAGCAACTTCACTTTGTGACCCTCTAAATTTTCTTCTGGAGCATTCTTCACAGAGCAACGAATGTTTCCAGCGCTAAATGTAGCTTGAGTATCATAAATCAGTGTTCTCACCATAAAGAAGTCAAAGTGCTTAAGAAACAACACTAGGTAGGGAAAAAACAAAACCCCAAACTCTGACACTAGGAAATACTTTGTTTCTGTAACAAAGTTTCAGGTCACAGAACTAAGTCACCTACTTAGCTGAAATCAAAGAAAAAACAAAACAACCAACACCATAAAAATAAAGAAGGGAAAAAATACCATCAACGTTTTTATTCACAAGTAGGCTGTAAACCACAGCATTTTCTGCTACAAGTTTGTAACAACAAAGTGTTAGGCAAGTATCTGCAAGCATATCTGGCATTACAAATCTCAGCTGTAATTCCAAAGATAAAAGTTATGATCCTTCAGTAAACTATGCCAATAGCCAAACCAGTGGTTTATCAGTAGATTATTTGAAAACACGTGTACTGCCATTTGTTACTAAGTTTCCCTAGGTCTGCTTTTCTCAAACATCTGAAGAGAATCTTGCCCACGCGCTTCCTTCCCACAAATACATCAGTCATATCTTAATAATGAAACAAAAAACATGTTCTTGACATTTTCCACTAGGAAAGCCCATTCCAGAGGTTAAATAAACCTCAAAAAAAGAAGAAAAATTTATTTAGGCTTACTTTAAGGTTTGTTTTAGATTAAAGGTCTAAAGCAGTGTTTATTAAAACAAATCTCTTTCACAACATAAAAAATGCCCGAACCAAGCATGAACAGATTAAACTTACTTTAATAAAGTATGCATATATTATTAAGAAATACCTTTTATATAAAGCATATATAGTTTATAAATACACTTCATAAATTAATAATGTATACTACGTTCATGGGTCAGTCTGCTGATGTGAAATGACATCAGCAACTTCCTATCAACAACTCAGAGGTATGCACTAGCATTTCCTTTTCATGTTGCATCTTTTCCAATGTGACAGAATCCATGCAAACAACCTCAGCAACGCCCATCAGCAAAGACTCATTTGTTATCCCACAATTCATTTTTTTTGGAAAACAAGAAAAGATGCTTCAAAGAGGCATGGAAACTTACAAGTCTGGACATTGCAGCCAAATTCCAAGAGCATTATTGATTAACTATATACACACTGGATTTATATGCAAATACTTTTTGAAGAGGAAAACAAATACTAGCATGCACAGAGGAAGGAGGGAACTTAGCCTTTCCTTCAGGCATGATGGGTGACATTCATTAGTGACTGTGGCACAGAAACTGGGCAATGTGTGCACACCAGCAGTTCCCCTAACACAGCGACTGTGGAACAGGACATTGGCAGGAGCAGCTGGCACAGACCTGGACCAGCATCCCTTTCATCAGGCAACTTTGTAACAAAAAAAGCAGCCTAGTCCTGCTGGAGTCCTGTTTGCATACCTTGGAGACAAAGTATGAAGAGCAAATAACAGCACCCAAGATGGAAAACTCTTACTTGCTTAGTTCCAGTGAACAAGTGATCTTCAGCACCATGATACTTCACCACAATACTTAAAAACATTTCAGGGCCGTGAATCAAAGAATTACTTAATCAGAGTTATAAACAGATCCGTGAGATCATTGCCCTTGGCAGAAAGGAAGTGAAGGCAGAGCCGGAGTTCTGCTGCCTTTCTTTCAGCAGGTGAATAGTCAATGTAGACTGTCTTTGTTTTCCCAAGCACATAAAAGCAGAGACGATTTTTCCCAATTTTTTCCAAATGTAAAAGTTAAAAGATAATAACAGAGAGGGAGCATTTTCTCCTCTAACTGTAGTTCTACTTCAGATGAGCAGTGAATACAGCCTACTTGCTTCTGCTACAGTGAGTTTAGCCTTCTGTATTATTTCATGATATGGATATATATTTCATGATAGTCAAGAGGAAAAATAAAAATTGGTCATTGCCATCCATTCATCAGCTCTTGAATGCTTAAAGACAATGTCAAAGCTGAAAGCAGAATTTTCCTTCTAGGATAATTTATTAGTCATAGGATAGCCTAGAATCACTGTGTAAAATGCATCTGGTTTAGGTAAAACCTGAACAAATTAAGAATCCAACACAGATACATGCTTTAGAGGAAATAAAATACTTCTACAAATAAGACTGCATTATTTTAAGGAGATATTTAAAAGGTTGGTCTAAGGTGCAGGGGGGGAGTTTTAAGCATTGTAATTACCATACTTGTTCCTCAGGAGATATTATCGTAGTCTCAGTGTACCCAAATGGCTTTGGATTTTTTTAAAAAAGAAGTAAATTTCAATTCAGACATTGCATGACTATTACAAGAACAATTTGTCATTGACTGGAACAAGAAAATAGGGGAGGAGGAAATTTCAATCCTTGCACATGCTACACTCCTAAATAAGCAGAGATAAAAAACCCCTCTCAAAAGCACCAATGTCACTAACATACTAACTCTTTAGACTATAATAGTCTAAGTATTATTATTATACATGTAATATTATATGTATTTAAGTGATGGCATGAAAAAAATCTCCTTAAGCATGGAAGTAATTACTTGAAGTCTCTTAATACATATTTCATTTCTTCTCTTTTGGCATATGAACATAAAGCAACTGATAAAAAGCGTATCACTGAGTTGCCTCAAGCTGCTTCTAGATGTAGACAGGGGAATTTATTGCCAGCAGGAGCAGTCTACATTTTTTAAATTGTTTCTGCATTCTCTGTATACAGATTGCCAAATTATTTGCATGTGGTAGACTCATGTCATTTCCAGCTGCTCTTTGGTCCTTACTGTTTTGCACCAACATATAACAACTTTCAGTACAGCTCATTGAAACTTGGCCACTGAGCAACAGTATCTTCCAAAAACCACAACCAAACATGCAAAACCTCTCTCCCAGTCATTAAAAGGTAAAACAAACAAGAAATATAGCCTTTCCTTAACAGCCAAAGCAAACAACTCAGTAGCTTTCATTCATTGTGCTTTAGCAGCTTTCACTGCCCAATTCTGACAGGCTAAAAGCCCCTTTTAGGCCTCAAAGTCTGCTTAAAACTAATTAAGCAATAGTGTAAAGTGCCTTTTGAGACTTCCGTGAGTCCTTCATATATTTTCACTAAGTCACATACTGATTTTAAGAAGTCTTACAACAAAAAACTTGTATTTAATAAATGAATTTCAGTTTCTGTACATAAGACTGCACTACAAAAGCAGCCATTGAAAGTTTATCAGAGCACTTCAAAATTTATTTCCAGACTTTCATATAAATTTTTTAGTTATTCCTAGAAGTCTTCTGGTCTTAAGTACTTTCAAGAAAGTCCAGCTGTACAAGGAACTATAAATTCTTTGCCTTCACATGAGTTTCCAATGTTGACTTTGAAACATGACTAATCATGTACTGACTTAGGAAAATAGTGTTCAAATAACTTATATACTGATTATAAATCATAATTTTTCAGAGTCCTAAGTTCAGTGAGCTATAAAGTTCCCCTAACTCCACTGCAATGGTCAATGAACCGTAAAGTTCACTAAGACATTAGCCAAATCACTGTCTAGGTACTGTACATAGGAGAAGTATCACACAGACTGACAGGTAATCCATATAGTACTCAGATTATTAATTCAATCAAAAAATCATGAAGCAACAGAGAAAACACTCCTGATTTTAGACTCTGCTCTAAATTATTCCCCTTACAGCATGATAGAGATAAATTGGTGATTATCCTCTTTGGAGAAAATGGATGAGGTAAAAAACATTCTACTCAGCAATCTATTATATACTTCAGTCAGAAAGAAAGCATTGTGATTTCACATTGTCTCTCAGAATTAAAAAAGTTTCTTAAATTCAGTTAAACCATCAATAGCATTTCTCTTCCAAATTTCTACACAAATCCTCTCCAATTTGCTTTGGCTACATTCCTTGGCTGAACCCTCTTGACCAAGGTTATACGACCCTTAATACTATTCTGCCATGGCAAACTCCCGAATACATAAGCCAGAGACTCTGATTCCCTAAGATTTTCCTACCAGCTCCCTGAACCACTACTAACACAATTAATTAATTCAATTTTAATTTCTCACACAACTTTTGGCCTATTTTCTACAGAGAATTATCCACCCTATCAGCAAGGAAAATAGTATTTTAACATTTTTAATTGAATTATTTGAATAATTTTTTATTTTTTATTTTCTTAACAGGAGTTTTAGATATGTGCAGTATTAACCAAAAAAACAAACAAACAAAAAAAATAAAAATAAAAATAATAAAAAAAAAATAAAATAAAATAAAAAAAAACCACAACCAAAACTAAATGGCTAAAGTAGTTTGGAAAGGCCAAGGAATTGTAAAGTTTAAGGTATCGTCTTCAAACATAATGTGTAGGGCTCACGGGACTTCTTCATAATTACTTTGTAATTTGGTCTGGAACTCTGGTATGTCCCTGGCATTCAGGGACACACATATGAGAGCAAGAGGTCATAGAACTTCATCATGCTCTTGGTCTACACAAAATCTACATTTTGCTATACATGTGACAGCAAATTACAGTACTCCATATTCTATTTCATACCAGCACTGTTCTGATTCCTCTTCAAGACAGTTTAATTCACCAGGGATTACTCAGATATCTTCAACACAACAATATAGTCCATGAACATTCCCCTAGAACACAGCAAACTAATCTAAGTCTGAAAACAAGAACATTTGCCCAAAATAAAAAATTCAAGAAAAAATAACCAGCATCTTTTCTTCCAGCTTTTACCAGTAAAAATAAAGCTTCACAAACATGCTATTTTACGGCTCTAGAAACAGCTAAATCACAGGCAGATCAAAGTGGCTGTCTATATGAACACAAAGCACAAAATTCAGGAGGAGTTTAAATGTCTTCACTGTAGATCACAATCAGTAGCTTGTGACTACCAGTAGACACGAATGAAAACAAGACCATTATGATATGTAGTTTTCAACTTAAACTTCTGTAGTTATTGTCCAAATCTATTCAAAGTGGTGAGTTTGTGAGGGAAAAGTGTTGACTATGCTACTATTAGTAATACTGCAAATACATTTATTCCCAGACAATTGAACTATCTCAAATGCTGTTTAGAATGCTTAAGCACATGAACTATAGCAAACACTTATGGCGAATCAACTCAAGTAAAGAAGACAAGCTCCTGACAACTGCTTAAATTAGTACACACAAAGTGAAAAAAAAAAAAGAAAAACCACATCAAGAACTCCATAAGACACAACAGAAGTTTAGCTTTATTTTATACTGTTGTTTTCACAGTACTACAATTAATTTAGTGAAGTGTGCTATGTACATCCAAAATATACTGCATTTTACTCTACACTGAACAAAGAACTTCTTAAATAAAAACTCTAATGTACTATTATTTCCTCTGGAAAACAAACTTCAGTGTCCCTAGCCTTGCTGTCAGGAGGTGAGAAGTTGTTTAGATATAATACTCTCTACAGCTAAACACAGTTGAATGAATTCACATTACATTGACATCAAACATGCCCAACCATCTAAACTGCTTTAACTGGGAGTCCCAAAAAGAATGTCTGAGTTACTATAAACGTCTATGTAAAACAAACTTAGAACTGAAGGTAAAATTAACATCACAGAGATCTAAAACAAATTTCTCTGCAGAAATTCAAGAATCTAAATCAAGAAATAAAATAAACTTCAAATAATGTTATGAGAAGAAACTGCATGTATTGCTTTTTCTTACCATTCCATCTTAGTCTGATCAATTTTACAATTGAAAAGTTCTCACCAACATGATTTTCAACCATGTCTTTCACCACTATATTAAAGAGGTTGTTTATCCTCCATGAATTTAGTTCCAGAATTTTTAAAAGTTAGGACTGCCCCAACATTCCCCTTATTTTAAATCATTCAAATTGGTAAGAGGCTATTGTATCCATACATGCAAGCCAGCCAGTAAAAGAGCAGAGCACAAGGCCTTTGGCTTTATTCCTCTAGCACTACAAGATGAAAAAAGGACATTAGAAGAAGGAATGTGAAGAAGGTATGATAAAGTTATCAGGGTCAGATCAAAGCAGCTTTATAAGCTTTTATCTTCCTAAATGAACTCAGCTTTTAACATTTATTTTGCAAGCTGTAATTCCACCCTGACTAAAGGGAGAAATTGTGAGTAGCTGTTCAAGTGTACATACATATATTTCTCTATATTCTTGGTAAGTCAATAATGCTGCTTGCATTCTGTTAGTCAAACAGTGGCCTGCCAGATCATGACCTAGTTAACCATTCCAGCCTCACAGGTGATAATACTACACTTCTCACGCCTGTAAAGACAAAGGTCAGAAGAAGTGTTGTCAAACGACACAAACACTGCACAACCAGTGCTGCATGGAAGATGAATGAAGCATAAAAACAATGCCTATAGTGGGTAGAAAACTGATTTAACACATCAAATAATGGGATTTAAGGCATGGGAAAATAAATTCTTCATCCAATGCAGCATATTAGAGTGACATACAAAGTTCCCCAAGAAATGCAGAGTACTGATAGAAGATTTGCAGTATCTGAGGTGTGTTTAATACTTTTCCAAACCCTAGAAAGAGGCATTCAGTAAGCAGAGCTGGATGACACTTTTGCCCCCTTTTTCTTCACTCTATGTCACTTCAGAGGATAGAGATTTCAAGTTAAATAAGATTATCAAAGAGCAGCACTCAGCAGTGCTCACAATGAATTGTAAAAGTAATTAAAACATTTGGAAAAGCAAGGAAGGAACAATGCATAAACAGACTAAATGTAAACTACTATGTCACCAAATAAATCCACAGAGCTATGGATCTATTTTTAAGACTGTATAGGGTTCCAGCAGACTGCAGCAAAAGAATATGGCCCCCCAAAAAACAAAAAAAAAAAAAAAAAAAAGACAAAAAAAAAAAAAAAAAAAAAAAAATGCCAAANAAAAAAAAGGCCAAAGAAGAGAAAAAAAAATGAAAGTGTCAGAACTATTTCCATGAAAGGGAAGATTGAGTTGTTTAAGATCGTTTGGGATGGAGACAACCTGCTGGAAGAGATATGAGAGTCAAAATCAGGAATGGAACCAACTTAATCAGCAGGAAATGGTAATTCAACTGTCTCTCTGTCTCTGTAATACATGGGAAAAAAAAACAACAAAACAACAAGGCATGGAATTCCTTACAAGAGTCTATTGTAATTCAAAAAAGAACTAAACAGATTTGCTACAAGAAATAGCCACCAAGGACTTAAAGGTGACACTTCTGCCTCATGAAGACCCTCAACTGCAAATTTTTTAAAATAGGCCGTATGCTCTGGGCGTAAGAACACGTGCCTGGCTAATCAGTTCCCTTTTCCAGCACACATGCTGAGCCACTGGGATGGGGCTGCAAAAATTCAGAGAAACGGCTTTGATAAAACTGCCAATTGACAGTCATACATTATGACTAATGACTCCAGTTCACTGATTTACCATAGTCCCTTTGCTGCACAACAATGGACAGCAAAGCTATCAGTCTGTTTAATAGGCCAAACCACACTTTTGTCATTTCACTGTGCTATCTGCACTGCAAACCTGCCAAACAGCACTTTTTACTTCAATGTCAGTTATTTTAAGGTTAAAGTAGGTATTTAATATACCTCAATATACTTCAAGACTTTCAAGCCTAAGTTCTGCATGCAGAATCTGCTTGATATCTGCTTTATATTTTAAGATGACAGACAAATGAAAAATAAGACTTTTAAAGAAAAATGGTTGCAGCCCCTCTGTCACTAATGATGGCTTACGAGTTTGAATGGAATATATATATATGCACTCTCCTAAAAACAGACTGTAAAAGAGCTTCTTCACATCCCAGCAATATACTCATTTAGTAATATAATAAACAGTACTGTTTTAGGGGCACATCAGTATTAAAAAACCCCACAACCTCTACAGAAGATTTGTTAACTTCATACAAATAACGAACATGTGTTACACAAAGAACAAAATCATCTCTTTTCTGAAAAGTTATTAAATCTAGACGTAGATACACACAGAAGATGTGTAACATGCACAAGATTACAGGAAAAGTTGTCAATAGACCTAAGTTCTACATGAACTATGCTTTCCAGTAATAATCCTCCACATTATACAGCATTTCATATAGAAGTCACTAAATTGCACAATATTGGTTTTACCAGCAGACAACTAGAAATATAAAAAAAGGAAATGTAACCCACCTGCCTTCCTTCACAAAAACTGGCAGATCCCTGTTAGAATTATTTTTACCAACAGATAAAGGGCAGGCAACAAAAAGTGCTAAGTAAGACACCTTTCTGATAGGACCTCACATGTGACAATAAATGAATCACAGCATCATTTATGTTGGAAAAGAACTCTGAGATCATCAAGTCCAACCTATGACCAAACATCACCCTATCAACTAGACCATGGCACTAAGGACCACATCCAGTCTTTCCTTACATAGCTCCAGGGATGATGTCTCCATCACCTCCCAGAGCATCCATTCCAGTATCTCATCACCCTTTCCATGTAGAAATTCTTTCTGATATCCAACCTAAACCTCCCCTGGCACAGACTGTGTCCTCTTGTCCTGCCACCAGTTGTCAAAGAGAAGAGGCCAACCTGGCTGCACTCTCCTTTCAAGCATTTGTAGGGAGTGATAAGGTCCTTCCTGAGCCTCCTCTTCTCCAGGCTGAACATCCCCAGCTCTCCCAGCCCGTCCTCATAAGGCTCATTAAGTTATATGCTGAAATTCCCAGTTTTGTGAGATTTCAGAATAGGAGCAAAGTTGAGACAAAAAAAATACCTTGCTCGAGTCTCCGGCTGACTAGTTGAGATGCTTTCTCCAAAACTCTCCATAAATTATAAGTAATAAAGCAAAACACGCTTTATTAAATTAATACAGCAATTACACCTAAGAAGGTGATGAACCTGAACCCGCATCTAACACCTTTGTGGGCACTTGTTTACAAGCACAATGGTGACAGAGAGCTTAACACAGGAAACTGAGCTCCTATGAAGAACCAAAGGTACACTGAATTTATTATGCCAAATATTTGACCCTCAATTACGGTATTTCACAGCAACCACATTAATAATATATTCACCATTCTGCAAACATGAGAGAGTTCAAGTGTAACTATTCCCATTTGCTTCCCCTTTTGGTTTGAATATTATGAAAACTTAGTCACACTATGCTCTTCTGTCTAAGAAAATCATGACCTAAATAAAATAAACCAGTTAGACAGAAAAACAGTTACTTAGTAATTTTGGGTAAAATCAATCAATCCCCTGCAACAATTTTTTTTTTTAGCAGCAGGTGACAAAAAACGAAAACCTCACGATGGATCTATGAAGGGTGATGAATTTTTGTAACGCTTTTAAAGAAAACAGGGCTGGTAAAAACTTCAATTAAAATCAAGAACAGCTTTCAGCAAGGTCACCTACTGAGAAGATCTGAAATAATTTAAATTCAATTGTTGTCAAACTTATTTTTATGCAAAATGTTGCCTACCTTGTACCTATGATATTAATTTTTATATAGAATTACTTTAATGCAGGCTGACAGAGTAAAACTAATTCTACCTGCAATGGAACTTGATCAACTTGAAAAAAATAAGTGCAAACTAGCCATCAAGTGACTTTTTACTCAAAAAACACACGATGTTGCCTAAGAGATGCAGCAAGAATGTATGTCATGTATAAAGACTGATTTTAATAAATGTCAAAACATTTAAAGATATGTGCCTAGATACTTTAGGAGACCAAATACCACCTTCAGCTATTTCAAAGTCTAACATCACTAAGAAAGTCAGTGCTTTGAAAAAGTCCACCTACATATATAAGCAATCACCATATAAATAACAGTCCAAAAGGCTTTTAAATCAGAGGAAACTCAATTTAACTCAGCATGTCAGAACACTCTGCATATTAAGGCACAGGGGAAGAGAAAGCCCATTAGATTACTTCAGTAATTCACTACCAAACTACAACATTGAAAGGACAAAAAAGCAGCGTGCTTGATTACGACGTTCTCAAATCAGTTTGCTGTAAAAGCATTTCTAGAAGAGCAAAGTAGTCTAAAACATTTTAACAGAGGCGGAACCATGCCCCAGATTTTACACAACTGAAAATCCTGGATATAAAACAACCAGAAGATGAGCACTTAAAGGGTCATCTTGAAAAGAAGGACAAACACATGTGCTTTGTTTATAATGGAGGAGAAGAACCACACAGTGGCAAGAGAGAATTACCAAAGCCTGACCAGAGGATGGAGAGATCACCCCACATCCTTCCCAATCCATCACACCCCCCTCAATGCCTTGGGGAGCAGCCTCCCCACAGAGCATCATAGGCAGCCACACTCCAATCAACACAGTGGCAGTTGAGAGGGCAGGAAGTGGGGGAGTCCGTGGTTTGGTGGGCTGTGTGACTTGGGATGGAGAACACACTTTACTGCCAGCCTACAGCTTAGCAGATTGAGTGGCCCTGCCATAAAGCTGTAACATCCATACTGCCAGGAAGAGGTGCGTGCAATCAGGTGAACAATCCTGGAAGAACAAGCGCTGCTTTGCAACCAACACTGCCCATGGAGCCTGGGCGCCAATAACTGTGCGGAGCAAGAAGGAGATCAGAACTTTTCATGGAAAGTTAAGAGAAGTGTTTAGATACTTGTAGATGTTTATTAATTTCTCTAATGGTCTGATGCTCTGGTTTATCTGTTGTATTCTTCATATCAATCCTAAGTATACAGTTTCCTGATTGCAGTTTACATTGTATTAGGTCAGTAAACTGCATTTCATAGTTTACACGATCTGAGCATTTTTTCCTTGCAACAGTCAGCAATATGAGTCTTTGAATATATTAATCTTTACATTAATTTCTATTGCTTCTTAGCAGCTATGCACAGATAATACAGACCAAACAAGCTTTTTTTGCAGGAAAAAAAGAAAACAACCCAAAACATTTCCTCAGAGACGATTCATTATTCAGCTACATCCATTTAACAAGACACATCTTTCAGCTAGACTTAGACCAAGGAATGCAACCCAAAAGAGGCATTCAGTACCTTTCTGAACTCTCCAAATTCATTCACCTCTGATGAAATTCAAGACTCTCCATCAGTTGAGTCTTTTAAAATCTTAAGCTAGCCTGTTTTCACAGCACGACATTACATCCAGCATAATCAGAAATCTCATACATATGCATATTAGTTAAAAAGAGTTCTAAAAGGAAAGGAAAAATACGTTGAAAATTACTTGACAGGAACCATGAAACTTCACACTGCAGAGCAACAGCTCACATACAAACAAACAAACCGGCACAGTTCAAAACACCTGCATTTTAACAACTTAATTCCAAGCTGGTTTTACAGCCTTAAGTTCTCAGGTTTGTTCAACACTGCTGAGTAAGGTAGTAGAATTTTTACCTCTAGGGAACTAAACACAAGGTCAGTCTCAGAAATACAGGTCTTGCCTCAGCAAGTTTACCTTAGCAAAACAGAAATACTTGTCCTCACTGTTTTGCCAGCACTGCCCACGCACAGTTACCATGGTTAAAAAAATTTGAGCCCATGCCACTCCTACCACTATTTTTCTCTTTTAACTGTGAAAGCAAAGCCTCAGTCTGGCCAGATGGCTCCAGGTCTCCTGAATCAAAATGTCTCTGCCCTGAAGAACTACTACATCATTCACATAATATCAGAAGATAATTGAACTTCTGCTTATAGAAGAACATATGATACTCAACAGTACCTTTACCCAACTATCACCTTCACAAATGGAAGCTAGGCATTGTAAGAAGGCAGACTGATGCACAACCCACACCTCCCAGATCACACAAGGCTTTGTTTCTCACAGTCAGAAGTGCCTGACAGGAGCAGAGTGAGTTTAAAACTACATGAGGAAAAAAAAAAAAAATCATGACTCAAAGGAACAAATCCAGATCTAAAGAAAGAGAGAGAAGGTGACTATGTAGTTACAGAAGTTATCAATATTTTTGGTGGTTTGTCCTGTGTGGTCCATCTTACAATCAAAATAAAAGCACCAGAAAAATAAATAAGCCCAAATTTAAATTGGCTTTGTATCTTCTGGTACAAGCACAGTGCTCAACCCCACCTAACATCCCATCAGGCAGTTTCTTTGAAATGCACAACTTTTAACAAAAAGCTGTTTAATAATTTCTCTGATGCAAAAATTTTAAATGGCTGAGACTTGAAAAACAACCCAACTCCATTCTGAATTTCCTTTCTGCACTTCTAACATTACAATCCTACAAACTCAGCTCTTTCAAAATCCTTCCAGAAAAAGCTACACCTGAATTTCTAACATGAAGACCAAAGGGCAAGGAGACAAAATCATGTAAGGAGGTATTTCCAAGTTTTACATCAGACTGGTTAAACTAAAGAAACAAACAGAAAACGAGCAGCTACCACAAACTACTATCAGTTTACACATCTGTATTTTGAAATAATGACTGGAGTAAAGAATTAGTCGGAAAAACCCTGCAGAAAGTCATTCATACTGCACAAAAAGTACAGTATTTAATGATATTTTATATATATAGCCACTTTGCAAATCCATAAGAAAAACAAAATCTAGGTGTATAATCCATTAAAACATATCTGCAGTATTTTTGACTTGCAGTTGGGGTATGAACTGCAGACCTATAAATCTTTTTCCTTCAACTCTTTCCAACTAGTGCAACTGGCTCCCAGCAAACTTTTTATGAACATTCACCCAACAGTCTCAATGCCAGTGCTAGCTAAAAAAATCCAACCAAACACAACCCATTTCTTGATGGCCAAATATAGTTGTACAACCAAAATACAAAATACTTAAGGCTTTGAAATTCTAGGATTTGTGTGAGGTAAAACAAGTTGATGAAATCATGATTTAGCTTTTTTGTGTTTGACACTACTCCAACTATAAAAAACTCTCATTTCCTGAGGAATGTAATGTAATTAAGTTGTAGAATTCTTGTACCACAGTAGAACAACTTCAGTTAAGAGAGCTATAAACAAAACTGAATAAATTATTTTTAAAAAGTAAATATAGTAGCATAAAGATTCATCAGCCTTTTTAAAACTGTTAGAAATACAATGATGCTAAATATTAAACAAGAATCAAATCCATTAGTGAATTGCATTTTCAGCCCTGAAACTTAAGAGAAGAACTGCTCCTGCCAGTTGCAGTTTTCAGAACAGTTTTCAATGGAGGAAAAAAACAAAACAAAACAAAACAATGAAAGGCAGAAACAAAAAGAAATATTTACTGTAAGGGAATTCCTAACAATCATTATACATGGCAAAACAGATTTATTGTTATGAACAAAGTTCTTTATAATTAATTTCTTAAAAGTCCGAAATGATCAATAGCTATTCTGAAAAATAATTTTTTGCAATTCCTTCAAAATTCCCTGTTTTATCGCTCCATTAGAGAGACAAGTCAAAGAATCTGTGGTATGCCACTGAAATGTACAATTTACATACCAAAAGATTAGTTTCTAAATTGTCCTATAGGCTGCAGATGATAGATTTTTATTTTTTTTTAACTTCTAATGAAAATGTAACTTTTGATTAGGCTTTTAAAATTCTGGCACACACAAAAGTAAAACCAACTGAATTCAAAAATAAAGCTTAGATTTTTGTGCCAGTAAATTCTGATTCTGAAATTCCATCTGAGCCAACAGACTTCTCTTTTTCTAAGTAAAAAGGACAACATGATAACATGACTATTCCAAACACATGGGAAATGTTATATAATGGATTGCTGAAACAGGAAAACTAGAGTCACCCATTCTTCAGAAGTTTAAGTGTTTTCAGAGTACAACTGAACAATCTACAAGCTACCCACATAATTTATTTCTGAGAGGTCAATATGGTTGTTTGTTCTATTATCGACTGTCTTCACTAAGTATTTGATAAAGAAAACATGTCGAAGAGACTGAATGTACAATGTACACAACAAAATGCAGTATACGCAACATACCCACAGGAAATGCTGATGGGAAACAAATTGCCTAATTCTTGGAATTTTGTAAGTATCTCTGCAAACATACTATCAAGACAGTAAGAGAGACTGGGTAAGTAAGTCCATCAATCACACTCCCTTGGTTACACCAACAGGATTGTCTCTCAACACTCGTTCATATTCATTACACCCAGATTTCGTTGTATTAAGTTATTCAATAACCTCATCATATAAGCAACATATTTAACTCAGAGGATACACAAAATTTGCACCCCATGTTCAATTTCTATCTTCTTCCATCTGATAAAATATCACACTCTACACTTCAGGGACATCTTTTTCTGTTCTACATTTATTAAAAAATTTGGAAGATCTTGACAGGGCTTTATGGCAATGTTAGCATTGCAGTGCTGTGGACTTGCAAAAAAATGAGTAAAAAAAGACTGATAGCACATAATAGGAGAGAGCATTACTGGAGAAAACTTAGTTTCGAAAAACTTCCAGTCTTTCTTGGCTGGAAAAGTGGCACCACATAATAAATAAAAACAGTGTCTTCCTTTAATGCAACACCACATAGCATGCTTCTGATGTGCCTGTATTGTTTTAATTTTGTTGGCTGCAATTCCAACAGGCAACTGAAAATCAAGATTACTTAACAGCTGAAAAAGGATGACCTACTATAACACCTTAATGTTAAATACTACTGTTCTGAAAACAAAGGGTGACCCATCCTAGCCAGAAATATGATCAGACCTTTGGCTTACATACCTGCTAGAAGATGAGAAATTCCAGAGGGGAAAACCTAAGGCAAGGCTGTAACTCATGAGCTGTGTGCTCATGAAGCAGAGTCCATGAGAGATAGTGTGCCTGCACGAACTACAGGAAGGCTAAATTGCAATCTCAGGTAAAAGCATGTTATGGTGAGTGCATCCTTTAGGAAAAGAAAAGGAACAGCTCGAATTGTCCATGGCTGCCAGTGCCATAACTAACACAGCTGTACAACAACCTGGTCAAAAGTCAAGTCCATTTTTATAAAAAGTTTGGTTTTGGTTTTGTTGGGGTTTTTTTTGTTGTTTTTTTTTAATATAGCAACAGTGCCAGCTTGACCTAAATTTTCATTTCTTCATTGTCTTTTTGGGCCCTCTTTTTTTCAGCCAGCTGGCTGGAGAGTAGTCACTTCCACATCAGCACCACAGATTCTTTCATCAGCCATTTCCTAATGTAAGGATTATGTCTTGGGTGCCGATGACAATCACTGAATCTACTGCTTTATTATTGAGACTATGGCTTATACATTGGTCTTTTCAAGTCCTAAGAATTCTGTAGCTTCTACTACTTGTAAATTTTCCCACTCTTTATAAAGGAAGAGAAAGTGGTTGAACTTCTCAACAACATCAAACAACATATTAACAGCTTCAGATGTGATAGGTGATACAATTCCCTCACTTTTTTGTTCAGTCACACACAGAGGCTTTCAAAGTCATTACTAGCACTGGGGAGTACATCCTTTTCACCCAGAAATCAGGACAGTATGCAATACAAACCTAGGTAAATGATTATGCTTCTTGTAGGTAAAACGTACCCAAACAATGAAGTTACATCCCATACACACTTGCAGGAACACTGATAATTTCAATTTCTTTGCTTTAAACTGCAAGTGGCAAGTAACTGTAAAATTTGCCATCCCTGCTAGGAGTAGACTTAAATTAGAAGGATGCAAGGAAGACATTATGTATCCTGGCAGTCAGATACTTCTACAATGTTTCTAGATCACAGTTACTCTCTGTCAAATCCATAACAAACAATGTGTTATGTCTTGACTAGAGATGGTAAAACTCAGGTGTCTTTCAATAGTACTTGGCAAAGTTGTAACACTTTATTTATTACAGAACATCTAAAACTAGAGGGAGCACCCTGATGCCACACACGTGACCCTGTCACAAAATTAATTCCTATTCACCAAATGAATATGGAGATGACAAACGAGTTAAACTCTCTTCACTACTGCATGAGAACACAACACTCAGCTAAAGGAAAGTAAACAGTGAAGTGGAGCAGGATAGCCTTACATTTCAAGCTAGAGAAGGAGCAAATGACTAAGAACCAAGTATTCTAAGAATTCAGAACCAGCTTTCTAAGAACACTGGTTGGCATAAAGCTGGCATAAAACAAACTGTTCAGGCTTCTGAGATTAAAATCATGTTATAGCAACTCTCTACTTCAGTCATAGTGTTTATTAACACAATTGACCACAAATCTACCCACCGCCTTTTGATAAAATAAAAACAGAACATTATGAACAGCAAAGCTTTCTGAAGCTCCCACTATACTACTTCTAATCACACTCTGTAGTATGGAGACAAGCTTCTCTCACACAAGCAGTGTCCCCTATTTTCAGTTATGTTGGCAACAAAATAAATCAAAGGAAATTATACAACTGTTGTGTGTTCCTCTTCAAACCAATATCTAGATTTGCCCCTGAAAAATACAACTAGAAAATAATGAAAACCATTAAGAAAACTCACCTCCAAATATATCTTGCAGATTTTCTTTCCCCTGACATAAATGGTGCTTCATAAATCAGGTGTACAGCAGGTCAGTCCTTTGGATGGCTGAGCTAATCACCGGAAATTGGCTTCCTTGTGGTAAAAAGGACAACTGAACTGGGATAGCAAGGAAGACAGGCATACCCAACAGAAAATTATTTCCCAAAGTTTACACTGGAAACCAAGCTTTATATTAACAGCACTTCAGGAAACATTGGGAAAAAAAGGGTTAGGAATGGGAATAATCCTAACACATACTCATGTTTACACCGTTATCAGTGTTTGTGTTAAAACAGTTTTGCACAGTTTCTCATATGCTTTTGCATAAAAGTAATTCAATCTCTCTCCCCCACTATTACTTTCTACTTGTTTCTAATAAATAATTTTATAGCAAGAACAGAGAGCTACTTATAAAAACAAACCAGAATACTTAGTTGATGTGCTAAAAAACACACTGTACATATAAATGAGTAACAGTGTTTATTCACTGTAATGGAAATAAAGTTGTTAGGACTCTGCAGGCATTAAAATCCAAAAGTGAAAGTACCCTAACTTTGGGAGGTGATAATCACCCAAAGGACATACCAAATTTCAGAAGAGTTCAGGGTGTTAACCATTTTTTGAATACCAGGCCTCCAACACTGAAAATTTTGTTCTGCGCTGATACAGAAAACTTGCCTTGAGGGCAGCATCAAACCCTGCAAAGGATCCCTCACAGAAAACTAATAACTGAAGCAAAAAGCTTATTTGTTAGGGGTAGGCAAATAAGGATACCAAGAGACTCACAGAAGCCCTCCTCTCCTGGCTTGTGGAATGAGAGCTATTGCTCCCTAGCACCTTTCCAGGCATAGGAAGGTGAAGCAGTAATTCCGAAGGGCAGAGAGACAAGTTGTAGATAACACATTTCACCACAAACCCACAAAAATTAATAGAAGGGAGCAGTACTGCACTGAATGCCTACACAAGCACAGACACCACAGACAGATTCATCCTGTTCCTAAGGATCAATACTAAGAGATAAAAACCCTCCACTATTGCCTTGACTAGCTTTTGTCCACCCACTGTATCTCACTCATTCTACTTGCTGGCCACTCCAGGCTGAAGCCTGGTAGATGATCATGCACAGAACCCATAGACATTCACAACGGAGGGGAATGGGAAGAGAAACTTTTAAAAAGAGTTTCATAGGTAAAGCCATGGTAATAGGGCAACATGGCCTCACCAGGCAAATGTACCAGCCTGCTTTAAAATGTAACTGTCCCCTTTTATCCCTTCTTTCTCTCCTTTTCTCACACTCCTTCCTCCCCACTTCACTTGGATGCTTTTCCACTTCCGATCCTTGCCTTAAGTAACCAGTATCAGACCTGTACAATCTCAAAATTCTGTTACTCTGTCCCCAGTGCCACTCTAACATATCTTATGCACCTTTTTCAACAACCACTGCTCCCCAGTTTACCTGTCATTCCAAAGAGTTTCTTCCAGTGAATCATCTCAGGAGGTTTTGCAACAGGGATAATGGCTTCACTGGTCAACTTTGCTAGCTTTAGGAGCAGTTTAACAGATTAAGTGGCCCAGTTTTCCACCTTATGGCTATTCCTCTGGTCATTATCCGACTATCTGAGTAGCCAGTTATCAGATATCATTACACATATCTCAAAAAGCAACAAGCTTTTGAGACAATTTAGTTACTATTTCACCAACATTTTTATTGTATTATCATGCTCTGGTTTTATTTAAAACCATTTAAACACGAATTAACAAACAAGCATGATTAAACACATTTTCAGTGTACCGTAGTCATTGAAAAATAAGAGGCCGGAATAAAAACTTCATGACGGCTTAATGTTGCTGCAAATTATATCAAACTGTTAAAACAGCTGCAGGTGAGGGCAAGGCTTCTCTTTCCTACTACAGTACAACCCATTTTTCTCCCACTTCTAGCTCCAAAGTTTTGGCCATCTTTCCCTATTCATTCCAGCACTTGTTCTTCTACCTTGCTGACACATTTTAATGAGTCCTGAGATATTACACTTGCTTTTACACCCTCTTTATTACACTTGCTCTCATATTTCTAGTACATAAAAATTGCTGCTATGTCTATTTTACAAGGAATTGGAGACACAGTGACTTCTTTGAAATTAGCTTTCCAAAGATACCACACATCACTTGAAGCAAGTGCAGTGGGAGTTGTATTATCCAGATTTAATAAGTAACACAAGCCAGCAAAGCCAGACTAAGAGAGAAAAGCCAGATTTGTGTTTCTTACCCTAGATGTATGTTCTAGGATGACATCTTATTTTCCTAAGGGAAAATTTTCAGGCACAAAGGCTGCAAAAGGACTCTGAGGAGGGAAAAAATGCACAGTAATATTGGTGAAAGCAACAGAGAAAGAGTGAAAAAGAGAGGGACTCTCCATCTTTACCACACACACTTCTAAAAATCAGGAGAGGAAGCCAGCTTTTGCCTGAAGAATCCCAGACACTTTCAGTCTTCAGCTAAACAAAATAAACTGAAGAGTTCCATTGCCCAGCATTTACTAAATGTAAATGTTAAGATTCAGCAAATATGCCTACATTGGCAAATTTCAGGTTCCTGGTTTGTGCTGGTGCATTAACAACAGTAAGAGTGCAGACCATAAGCTAGTAGCAGCATAAAAGATACTTCTGGCATGTCTAATGATATATGGCCTTTAAGGTCTTTTACCTATGATCCTATAAAAGGACAGAATAAAATGCTATGATTTTACGATTGGTTCCAACATTTTCACACCATTTTTAAATAAGGCACTATTTCTTTCAGAATTAAAAAGTGATTTGCAGTGCTTTATATAGAATCAAAGGCTAGGCATTCATTTAAATAGCCAAAGGCTTTCTTCTCTGCTTTTCTGGTGTGCTCTTACATAGCAACTATGTTCAATAATAAAAAAGGCTCCGTTCTGCTGAGAATTTAAATATCACACAGTAATTGCACGTCAAAAAATGGGTTTATGTTAGCATTTTCTATCAACATCATCCAGAAACTATGTCTATTCTGTGGTTATTCTATTTAATTACGGCCAACCACAGGATATTAATTTGCTGAGTTATTTATAGGTTTTCTTATCTTTTTTTGTTGTATGGCTTTATTTGCTTTTCCCCCTTTGCCCAACAGTCACATTCATTCACATTCATTTCAGACAATTCTGCAAGGAACACACAAGCACTGCCAGTGTCAGGGACCTCAGCATAACCCTTAAGAACCTACATTTTTTTCCTACCTCTCTTTTTTTCAAACCCTTGCAAATTAAGCACTTCAAATATAAAGGCACAGAAGAACTCTAATATGGCACCAAAAAAAAATACAAGCCAGAAGAGGATTTAAAACTTATTTCTAGTTCTCAAATAAAAAATTAATCTTGAATATTTGTAAGTATATTGTAAAAATATACTATACTTTTAAATTAACACAGAGTAGTTCTAAATTTTAATATAAACTGGATATTTAAATCAAGGATCTTTTCTGAGTCTAGAATATTCATATAAAGTGCAAAAAAAATAACCCAGAGAGTTGAAGTTGTTACACCAAAAAAATTTCCTTTCTAGAATCTCTGGACTAGGTTGCTTAGCTCTCCTTTAGAAAACTGCTTAACAGAGAATTCTGTTCTGCTTCTGATTATTGCCTGTATTTTGTGCAATAAGGGAAAGAGGACATTCTTCAGAAAATTCTCAGGTTTCATGTCAAGGATCTGCAAATAGTTTTAATGGGATGCCACTTTCAAGCTTTTATGTAATCAGTGTTTTTCAGTTTTGAAACTACTGCTCTAGAGAAACTGTCCAAAGTGAAAAATCAGTACAAGATGTCTTCTGCAGTGAAAAATCAGAACAAGACCTCTTCCATCTCCAGTTCCAACAGATTGAAAACACTTAGAGAAAGGCTCTGATAGAATTTTTAGCAACGCATGTTCAAAGGGAAAGATTTTCTATACCTTTGTTTCAATAAGAAATTGTAAGTAACATCTGAGTAAATTTTTACACACACTTGAATATTACATTGTTAAAATACTTTTCCTATCTTAATCTATTCTTTTAAGTCTAGACACATCATGCATCTTGATTTGACAAAGACACAGGGATGTCCTGGCGGTTACAGTGGTCCCCATTTCTGCAGCTCCAAAGCATCAGGACTGTCTAAAGAGACTTCAGGCATTTACTGCCACCATGGTTAGGGGCACATCGGGTGCAGCATTATATCGCTCTTCTCAGACCCTATGCAATCTTGGAAATAATGATTAAAACTTATACAGACATATTCACAGAAATCATAAAATCATGAGTGAAGAGGAAGGTAAATTTTTTTCTCTTGCTGAACTGTAGCCAGACATACTTAGAAAAACAACTGCACAAGGACACAAAATGTGAAAGAGTAGGATAAAATTATGAGGTGCCAACACTCTTCTACCACTTACTTTACCTGTAAGAACAGAATAGTGATTTTAAACCAATAATCAGCTGCACCCTTTACATAAGATTGCTACACATCATATAGTTACATAACAAAGTAGCTAATGCTACATTATTACCTAAGCACAATAAAGTGTTTAGATATGAAGAAATTAGTGTAAAAATAACAAAGTGTATATTGTGAGTAGCAACCAAAATCAGAATGAAAGGTATATACTGTTTCTCTGAACAAATGCTGCATAAATCATGAAAACTTTAAACTGATCCTGAAAAGCTCCAACGATTACACTAATTACCTCTAGTTTTAAAATTATGGACATAAAAATGTGCCTTTTTTTTCTTCCACCTGCAAGAAAATGAAAGCCCAAATTTGCAGTCTGTATGTCTGAAGTGTGTACGTATGTTTACATCATGTCCCACATGTCTATGAACATGGGCTTGCACATACCTGCAAATAAGAGAAGACAATGCACGAAGACTGGAGCAGTTCTTTATTCAAATCCATCCTTGCTTGACAAACTGCATTATACTAAACTCTGGTTAGCAGTAATTTCAACAGCCAATATGATTTGAAATATTTTGCCTGCATATATTTATGAAACCCTAAACAGATGTGTCTTTATGTGAGTAGTTACCCTAGTGAACAGTCTTTCAGGAAATACATTCCCCTGGCTTACCTGTAGTTTTATCTGGCAAAAAAGATACCAACCAAGGTATCTTATCTGCCCTACCAAGGCTTAGAGAGGACTATACCTGATGAAGCACTACTAAAGAGGAAAGTGAAGTTCTTAAGAGGATGCCCTTTTCAAGCTGTTACACTTCAGATTTTGCTTTTCTGCAAAAAGAGAAGCTGAGCTTGATCTCTTCCCCTCATTTTCACTTGGTGATAGAGGGAGGCCAGACAGCATTTGCACTAAGACTCAACTTTTTAGTGGGCAAACTGGTTTAATCACTGTAAAATGAGGTTAAAGCAGGAGGGGAGAAAAAAATTTCCAAGTGGTATTCTAAAATTCAGTACTGCCATCTTACTCTCATATACAATACAGCTCTATTCATTCTGCCACTCCAAGTTAGCTACTAAAACACTGTGCAAAACAATAAATTCATGCTATATAACTTACAGATTTTCCAAACTAGTAAACTGCATGAAAATGGCTAAAAGTAAAGGTAGCTCAGAGCTTACATAGTAGTTTTATAAGACCAGAAGTCAAAGCTTCTTCAACAACAACAACCAAAAAATGCTGCAATCTAAAAAATTACCTTTGACCACAGTAGAAATCCAGTGGAAAGCCCCTAAAAAATTCATAGATGAAACAGTCAAGCAATATTATATTTAAACACTAACTTCCTCCAGTTAACTTACTGCCAGGTATACTGACTTCTAAACATTTTAAATGAAAATTGAGGAACACAGAGCAATCCCCCAAAGAAAATATGTACATGCTACTGAACTGCAGAAATACAGCATAGTGGGATATAAGCTCAGTTATTATACTCACTGTACTTCCTTTTTCTTTAAAACTTACAGCTTACTACGTTTATGAGAAGAATACAAGAGACAGTTTCAGATTTAATCACACTCAAGTTCAAAACCATTCAATGCACCAAAGACAGTAAAACCATAACTCTATTTGCTACTGTTTTGCCTAATAGTTACTCCTTGTTTCTTCACCTTTAGCTATAAAGGCTAACAGAAAGCACAAAAAACCAAACAACCACCAACCAAACAAAAAAGGGGCTAAACATTCAGAGCACTAATATTATTCAAACGTTATTTAGAAATTTGTCACTTCCCAGTACACCTACTGCCTGCTCCATTCCTCATCAACTTCTCCAGTTATAACAGGAAAATTCTCACTAGTTGAAATCTACTATTCTGAAGGTTTATGGCCCTTGATGGTTGTTACGGGAATAAATAAAAAAAACCAACTCAAAAGTACTGTTAAAAGCTGGCTTAATGTTTTACGAGGAAGAAGCGTTGGTAATCATGTTACAAAGTAGAAAATTTAATTAATGGAAGAGAGTTTTGTGAGAAAAACATTCTAGGATATAATTTGATTAAATGCTACTGTTCCTCAAGAAAATATTGTACCAAAAAAACCCCAAAAACCAAACAACAAAAAACGTAACAAGCAACAAATCCAACGTAATAATAGTGATGCCAAATAGCACAATCTTCAGTGTATTTCATTACACACTAATACTTGGCTGAATCATGAAAGTATTAATCTGGTATCATCTTGCCACACATGAGTTCTCCTGCAGATTTTCATCTCATTAAATACAGAAAACAGATTCCTTTTAACAGCTACAGTTTCTGGTGATTTCTTGAAGAAACTAAAGAGAAGAAACCAAAGAGAAGAAACCTAAGAAAAACAGGTATTTGTCACGTATCATAAATCCTGTTCCTCCACCTGGAAGGAGACTATTCACATCTTAAAACCATATTTAATGAAGTTATATAGTAGACACACTGCATACAATGAAAATATATTGGCGGTTAACATAAATATCAGGAATCATTTTCTAACTTTCAGATCCTGGCATATAAGAACAAATTCTCCTAGTATTTTGTTAACCTTCTTGCCCCAAGACAGTCAGAAAGAATGAAAACCATAACATGCAAGACCATACACACTATCTAGTGAGCAAGAATAACCATATTCCAACAGCTCTAACTGCATTATAGTCACATTATTTACAGACTTTTACAGTCATGGTGACACAGACATACTCAAACTCCTGCTGAACTAACTAAACTTAGATGTTGAGAACAGGCTAAGCAGCAGCATGACAGGAGACTTTGCCCAGAAAGTAGGTTGAACAAGCCTGTGCTGAGGTTTATGCAGATGAAAGGAGACCAGTAAACTTCCTTACACTGCTATAACCTAGTCCGAAGTACCATTTGTTTGAGAACATTAGAACAGGGAAAGTCCCACATACATCAGTCAGAAGGGATTTTGCCAGGAACTTCACTCATGCCCACATTTCGTGCTACCTGTATTTGCATACCAAATTTTCAAAACAAACAAACCCACCCACAACTTATTTTGCTTTGCTTGCATGTGCAGCTTTTCCTTTACCTAATAAATTCACTATCTCGACCCACACTTTTAACCCTTCTGACTCATTTCTCCATTGTAGTATGGGGGAGTGAGTGAGCAGCTGTGTGGGTCTTAGCTGCCTACTGAGCTTAACCCAGTACAAATAAGTAACATCTACTGCCATACAACTTTAAACAATTTAGAAATTCTAAACACAGGCATTCCACAGATGCCATCAGAACTTAACAGGAAAAAAACCACCACACACCAGCTCAACATAAGCAAGCCTGTGTCTCTGAATATTTTTACTGAGAACTCCAGTCTTGAGTGCTACAAGTGCCTCACTACCATCTTTCTAATGGAGAAACCCCGACATACACAGAATAGGATTTAAAACTAAGACCACACAAAGCACTTCCAAAACGCACTAACCTAGGTCTTCTCTTCAGTATTTCCTTAACAGACTAACAACAAGAGTCTACATTTGGTAATACAGATGCAAAACGTGTCAGAATTTATGTCAATACACAAACGGAGCAAAACTCTGCAAGTAGGTCTGTGGATAAATACGTCAGCAAACAAAAGGTCCCGTCATAGTCTATCCTGTGATCCCATAAAATCTGGATACAAAGTTAGAATAACGCTTTTATTAAATTAACTGCATATTCTAACTGATACTTATCATTTATTTACAAAAAAAATTCTCTTAAAGAAGCTGTTTTTGTGAAGTTGTAACTAGATCTTAACCAAAAGTTTTTAAAAGGACAACTCAAATGCCAGTGGAACCAAAATTATCACAAGTGAGAGAAAAACACATATAACAGATCCAAACCAAGTGAACAACACAGCTCTGCCATACAAGAGAGGCAGTTGAAGGGTTATGTTTTAGATCACAAAATGACCTGGAACCTACACTGCAATTACTTATAGTATTTTAAATGGAATAGGTAAAAATCCAAACCACCTATTACTCTATCGCCTTAAATTTGATCACCTAGACATCTGTGCCATCAATTCACCTTAAATAGTAAGACTGCTTAGAATGCAACTCCTTTTATGTCACTGACACTTCTAAAGCTGGTCTTTCTGTATCCATAGCACCAGTACATAAAAAATCCTGATGTCATCTGCATTCCACCAAGGGTGGAGGCAGACAAACACTTTCTCAAAATGAGTTCCCAAGAAATCCACATTCATAAAACCAAAACATCCTGTTTCTATAAATGGAATTGACAAGCAATCCATTCTAGGATAGATCCTCAGGGAGGAATGCTTAATTATAAAGCAATTTTACCTGTATTTGATTTAAAACCTTCCTCAATATTATGCATAACCTTCATTTTTATGTTCCTAATTCATATTGCAAAATACAAAAGGAGATGCAAGTGAAAAATTATCACAAGAAGAAAAGTCCACTTTAATATCTTTAAAAAGACAGGGTCATAAGCTAGGATTTGTACACTATTGAAACAAATTATATTCTACAACCTCATACAAATATATACCTACTAGAAGAAATTTTTAATTTGTTCACACCAGAATATCAGTCATTTTTATGTGGCTCTAGAATGTTAATCCAATATCTACCCAGAGAAAATGAACAATACCCTCAAGGAAATCATTAAGTGTCTCATACAATAAATTAGTTTTATTTCTTCACAACCCAGCATCAGTCAGGATTTTCAAGACTTTCCTCCTTAGAAAACAAAGCCATTGCTGATAAAATCAGTGAGTGATTGCTGGTAATGGTGCTAAAAGTAACAGCAAGGCCAAGTTGTAGATACACAGGGACCTGGAGTACATGGTAGGTCAGACACAATCAAGGTCATACTTAACTCTGTCATAAAAAAATGTAAAAATACACCAAGGAAGAATGTGATCATGGAATCACAATCTTGGCAAGTGATAGCATAAGCCTGGAACAATGACAATCATGAGCTCCCACCAAGTCTAAGGTACAAATTACTAAAATGAGAGTTGGGTGCATTAACAGTGACTATTGAGAAATAAGCTGAACACACATTACCCCTAGAAAAGTATTTACAACATTACCCCTAGAAAGGTATTTACAAAGCAACTCACAAATTGCTACGTCCAGTTGTTAATAACAAAATAGAAGACAATAAAACTGTTAAAGCACCCAAAAACCTGTAAGGTTTTGTGAAACTGCAAGATTTGGGATCTGAAATCATATTTCACAGCAGAACACCAAAGGTTCATCTGTTTAGGACTGTCTCACAAGCCCTTGCAACATTTAGTACAGCAGTGTAAGATAAGAGTAGCATCAACTCTGTCCCCCACTGCTTTGAGGGTGGTTTCCACCCCAAGAACAGGCATAGCAAGCAAAATCACGTGCCAGCTCCTTAATGCTACAATTCAAAGCCTGTCCCAGTAATTTAAACCCATCATCATCACCATTTAGGTCGCCACTCTATTTACACGGGCAGCAGCTTTCAGCAGGAAGCTAGATGGACAATTGCAGTGGGATCCTAAATTACCGTAATTGGAATTATCCCTCATTAATCAAATACCTAAGTTTATTAAGTACAAAAGTAAAAAATAACGTATAAACAACTGCAGAGGAGTAAAAACCTGCTACAGTGTATTAGCTGATCTAGAGAAGAAAAAAAGAATAAACGACCGGAAGTTGAAGCTAAAATACAAAATTGCTGTGTAATCTCTTTTATTTGTTTCCAAAAGAAATATATAATCAATCATACCATTACCACTGGCATACTTTAAAATTGAGACAGTACACATGAGCATAGATTTCTGATCTAGATACACAGACTCAGACAGGGAAATTGATGGCCAGCATTAGGCAGAGGGACAAACTGTATCAACATAAAAGCTTCTTTTATAAAGACAAATCAATTGCATCAACATGTTTCAGCAAAGATAGTTCACTAGCATCAGAATGTAAACAGCAGCACAAAATAAGGCAAGACATCTGGTAAAGAAAACAGGACTGACTAAATACTCTTGTGAGTATTAGAGAAATTCCTCTAAAAGCAAGCAGCTTCTGTTAATCAAGCAAAAAACCCTGGCAGCATACTACCCTTTTTTTTCTTTTTTGCAAGACTGCTTCCCAATGATTTATTTACACTCTTCCCCAGGAAAAACAAAATTTTTATGTTCACATAACCTTAATTTGATAACTTAATCATAATAATTACCAATAAAGTAATATATTTCTCCCTATGTTCTGGGTTTTTTTCACACATATTCATTGGGTTATCCTCATGCTATCACTATTTCATGCACCAAGGAAGAGTTTAGAAAAATATGAAAAAGTAGAACTCTATCATGTATAAATTGGAGCAGGTAAAATATTTTCTATATATAATACACAATATATTTAGCACACATGATGACATAATGTAAAGGCACTAAGACTGAGCACAAGCAATACTTGCTTTTTTCCAAGCTGAATCAATTACAAGCAGAAGAATACCTTCTGACTGCAAATATTTTTATTTCTATGATTAGAACATTGAAAAACAATATGGTTTTGTTAAGAGATAAAGAAGAAAAAATTTTGGACTAATTCCTTCAAATACTGTTAACCAAGAATGAGATTTATCTTCAATAAGTACCTTAACAAAAATAATATATATTCAAAATAGCAAACAAAAATATCAAAATATTCAAAATATTATTTGAGTATCAAAATATTTGAAAATAGCAAACATTCTATAAAAAACTATTTGGCTAAAAGCTACAAGCAAGAAATGTAACCAGCATATAGTACATAGCCACCAAAACACAAAACTAAAGATTCTATTTCACAGGGTCACCTGTATTTAGGTAAACTGGCAAGGTTTCTGCTTAGTCCACTAGGCAAAATTCCAGCTTTCTGCAGACTGAGCACAGGTATTCTACAGAAGCTGATCTGGAATTACTCTTTTTCACAAATTGTTTAGAACAAGAGGATTTGCATTTTAGAAACTGTAATTCTGGAGGTAAATAGCTCTCTGAGATGCTCGTGCTTTACTACCCCCGTACCAATACCATGATTTATTTCTTCATTTTAGAGCCTTAGCACCAATAATGAAATCTAATAACTGTCTTTGAAAAGATATTCGCTAGACCAATCATCTCAAATTTGTGTGATCACAAATTTGATCAGAACTCATTTTATTTTGGCCATATTTCCAAATTACCGTGTCTATAAAGCCTTACACTGCAAACCTAGAACACAAAACCCCAATACTGATTTCTTGGATGATTTTAAAATGAGGGTTCTGTGGATGTTTACGAGCTATGTCAAGAAAAACTCTGATTCTCATGAAGAATTTGTCCATATTGACTTCACATACACACACAAAAAAAGTTTTTAAAAAGTGGTTGTTTAATTAATTCCGTTCCATCTTGCAGCACCATGTATTATTCCTATTTAGTCTAATAAAAAAATTGGGGAAAAAGCTAACAGATCTGTGAAGCACATAGAGGGAAGCAATCTCCAGCCTTTTTCGCAAGTTTTCAGACCTTTTATTGGTATCAGCTTTTTTCAGATTTAAATAGCCTATTCACTCTTCTCCTGACTACTTCAAACTCCTGATTTAAAACTCCATCCAAAGTATTTAGAAATCACTCCAAAACTTTCATTTATAATAAGCACACATTCACATCTAGTAACTGGTATATTTGTTTCATGGGGGAGGGCAGTGTAAGGGTTGGGGTGGATTTTTTTTCCCTTTTAAAGGTAAACCCTGCAACAATGGATAGAAACACAAAGAAACTTCACAGACTCCTTCTGTTGCCTACATATACAGTCTCAACTGCAATGCTTGAGTTTCACTGTTCCCACAGCAATACCCTGATTTATCTCTTCATTTCAGAGCCTTTCCCTGTAGAGGCTAAACCTCACACTCTCTTACTTCCCTCTAACAAGCCCTTGTAGAAAAGCCTCTTTTTCTTTAGGCTACCAATGCTTCATAGGTAAACATGGCTTAAATTTTTCTGATAAATGGGATGCTGGTGGGATCCCAGAGCCACATCTCCCACAGCTTAACATTTAAGTGCATAACTGAAATGCTTCAGTGAGACTACCAATTACTGCAGTTGTGTTACTGCCACACAGAACTGCTCAACACCAAACAGAGCTACGAGATTCCAGAAGCCATTTTTAGCCCAGGGCACTAGGCCAAAAATAACCTTTTCAGTTCTCTAGGAAGCCAAATGTACAAAGATATGAAAACTGGCAGAAGGAGTACAGGACTTCTTGCCAAAATACTGATTTTTTTTTTTGTTGTGCAAAATTACTACTCTTTCATATTAACTGATTCTTAACTGATTGCAAATCTACAGTGATATTCTTTTTGAGACTATTTCTGAGTTGTGTGTCTGTGCCAGATGCTACTATAAAGTGAGTTTCTGCATTGTGTTAATACATTTAAAACCACTCCCAGGACTTAAGACCTTAATGGAAGCTTTAAGTCTTTACAGCTATCTCAACATCTTCCAGAACAAAACTAATTCAAATCAACATTCATTCTTCAAGATACCATACACTGACATTTAGAAAAAAAACATAAAAAAAGAAACCCCAAAAAATACCAGAGAACCAAAGTTGGATTCCATTCACAGTTTTGTGTCTGATCTGTTCTGAGATATGGATTAAGCCATTCAAAATTCCTGCTTCTCAGCTTTTCCATTCTATACAACCAGAGATAACGTGCATCATTACAGAACAATGAAATAATTCACTGAGCAAAGTTTGCACAGTAATTTTTTAATGCAAACATAGACCAAGATCTATGTGAGGAACAACTAAAAGTAGAAATCTTAAAGTCATTATATTAATGACTTAAAGACTTAAGCTCTTAAAGTCATTACATTAACAATCAATATAATTACATAAAAGGCTTTCAAACTACAAGAAATTCAAAACACTACTTTCACCACCCTTAGAAGATCCTGACTGGTTGGCTGAATGTCAAAGTCACAAACAGCACATTTCAACAGAGCAGTAATAGCAGCAATACCATGACACAAAAGTGTCTCATGGTCTACACCATGACAGTGTCTGCCTTATCTCTAAATTCCCTTACAAAATGTTAGCAAATTGAAGTTACTGGATATTTTAAATTAGTTCATATTTTCTTTTTATGGTGAATTTGAGACAGCACATGGAAAAAAACAAAAAAAAACGAAAGTAGTTCTGAAGATGGGGGAGAAACTTTCCAATTTTTTTACTGAAAAACCAAATTTAGACTCTGCAGCCTTTTTTGTCCCCCCTAAATAAAACCTCAGAAAAATAACATAAAATGATACATTGCCAAATTAACATAACAGTTTTTCATCACATTTGAAAATTCAGATAGAAAACGGAAACATCCATTAGAACATGGCTACAATTCAGTAAATCAGTTTTAATTTCCGCACATTATGACTAAGAAGCTACATCATTGTATTGATGTTGTGTGGTACTGATGGGTCTCAAAACAAGACAAAGTATGGAAACATTTCAGATGGATGGCACAAGGATATTCTTGGTCACACATCTTCCTTCAAGCACACTAGTAAGCAGGGGAAAATAAAATACCACGTCTAGCAAACCCTGCAAGTGACAGGACATGTGTGAGCAAGGAAAAAAGCAAGTCAGTAACACAAGACAATCTGAACGACTGCTAAGTGGAACACAAGCAAGGAGCAGGCATTCCGCCAGACTAGAATTCAAACCTTGGAAAAGGGATCACAGACAAAACTTACCAAGCAGGGAATCTACACTGTACAAAGTGGAAGGCAAAAGGACAGTTTTCTTGAACTGGGATGAACTCAAAAAGCAACAACAAAATAAGCAAACAAGAAGCCCTAGCAACACAACAAAATGAGCATGGGAAATCTCGGGTTAAGTTGTTCCCCTTGATCAATCACAGCTGTATTTAGCAACCAGGGCATCCTTGTCCTGCCCCAACTGCTGAGAAAGCTCCTTTCAGCTTTGACCAGACACCCATTCCAGAAATCTTCATAACTGTCTGCATTTTTTAAATTATATAACATGTGAATGACACTATGTTCTTCCTTCTTCCCCACTGAATAGACAGACAGCTTTGCTGTTAATGCCCTTGCCCTGCCTTAAAAAGACTGAATTGAATGAATTCAGCTAAGCCTCACTATTCTCAAAATACAGAAATATTACAGCAGCAATGGTACTACCTGTCTATAGTTCAATAATCCCTATTTCTCCTGTCATTAGGTTTTTAAATAGTTAGAAGTTCAAATAGTACAAAAAGCCATTTTAATAACAAAAGCTTTGCTTGCCATGATTACAATTTCACTGTCTTTAAAATCTGATGTAAGGTTCTTACTATACATAAACTATTGCACCTGCATTTTTGGTATCTTGCCTTACCCTGTAAAGGTTATCCAGGGGTGTATTCTGCTCCACTTCTTTCCTTGCCTTAATCTCTGATTCAATTTTCTTTTTCTACCCCATTTCTTGCCCATTTTACAAAACCTCTCCATCAGTTTCAGTGATTTATCTTTGCACACACATTTTAAGAACTTGTTTCTTTCTGTTCACCAAAACAACAGATCCAGCTTCTTACTCATGCTTTTCTCTTCACAGTTAAGTGTGGTGCGTTTTTTCCCCCATCTTATTTACTTTCCATTTTTACGTTTTGCCTGTCTAACATAATGCTACAAAGGAGAGGTGTCATTGCAAATAGCACAGCCAAAGATGAAGACTTCAGATGCTAAAAAACCTCCTGTCTGTTCACACACGATAAATTGAAGTGAAAGTGTCATTTGCAGTCACTTCGTTACTTTTGAAACATACTGCTTTAGAATATAAACCAGTATTATAGTAGTATTTTAGTATTCTTTACAGTATAAAGAAATCAAGTCACATGCTATGTTCAAATATTCTTCCAAGATGTACTTTGCTGAATTTTATTTCTTTAATTCAAAAAACTATGTCTTAAATCCTCCACACACATATTAATGCCAGCTGTTCCAGCAATGTCACCTCCTACCAGAAATAAGTATTTCTCAGGCTATAATAGCAGAAAACACCTATTTTATACAGTTAAATCCAAAACCTATAAATTAAATCTGCTACTAATCTAGTATTTTAAAGGACCACGGTCCTGAAAGGAAATAAAAATATTACAACTACTGCACTTTGCTCCACGGAATAAAATCACCCATCTACAGAAAATCAACATAAAAATCTCATCCATCCAGCAGCACAGGTCACTGCTAACATGATGCCCAGATATTTTGCCCTTGTTCTGCTTCTCATAAAGACCACTATTCTCATACTTAAAACCTCCACCTACTTCCAGTAATTTCTCTAACCATTCCTAGAAGAATTGCTTCACATAATCATCATGAACTTATCAGCTAGCTTTTAACTAAATCCACACAATCTTAGCTGAACATGAAACACTTCATGCAGCTTCAAAAGCAAGTGCAAACCTCAGGCTCCAAATTAGGAGCAAAACTAACCCCCACTCGGCTCTGCACAATCATCATCTCACAAGTTTTGACTTTTTGTTTTTTCCTTTAAGAATATTTCTCCTACAGTCTGGGATAGGAGGACAAAAGACTGTTATTGTTATTTCTATTTTTAAATAGTTAGGAGGTTTACAGGCATTAGGGTGTTCTGCACCATACAAGGAAAAAAAGAATAAAAAGCTGGCCAGCAAGGCACCCCTTAGAGAAAGACGCTGGGGAGAAAGCATTAGCATTTCATAAATTAACTCCTCCCACAAAGACACAGCTACACACAAATTCAGAAAGGAATTATTCCTCCAGAAGCTTAACTCCTCAGTACCATTCCAAAGAACTGCTCTGATGTGTGTATAATACATTGCACAGCATGGTCAGCAGAGAACAGTCAGAAGCAAGGAGATGTAACACCTGTTTCTAGTTTTGACAGTGATCGCTCGCTGAACACAGGGATAACGTTTCTGGCTCTGTCAGTTTTTCACATCGGAGGACAGTAAATGGGTACACTAGCCATAATTCTGGTCTCAGCAGAACAAGTTTAAGACATCTCTGGTTTGGGAAGTGCCATTTCAATCATTTAAATCATATTGATTTTAACTGTGCATTAGCAACCTAACCAGCTTGGGAACGTTCACAAACCCAGTAAATGCTTACTAACAGTCAGCAAGAACACAGCAGGCAGAATGATGAGCAGTCAGCCTGTGCCTGGAGAAGTTGCTCATCCTTCCTAGAATGGTCATTCTGATACACATCCTGGTTGATCTTGCAACTCTGCAAGCAGCAAAAACACTGGGTTTTCCTTATGGAGACACACGGATGCTAAGCTTCCCAAACTTCAATTCAACAGTTAGCATTTTAAAGTATGAATTTGAAACTATTATTTGTAGCATAAAGTGTCATGTATCTTGGAGCCAAACAATTTTCCCCATGTTTATCTGATTCTCTAGGCACACAATTCTAATCAATATGAACATAACTGGCACTTTTCCTCAGTTTCACAGATTTCAGATAATTATCCCAAGCCACTACACACATTTCCCTTCTTTGACTTCATATATTTTCTTTCAATAGTTCATAAGTTCTCATTCTCTGACACTTCTGCCTTTAACAGTATCTTCTTTTTACCTATTTCCTTGTTCAAACCTATATTGCATTGGCATTTGCCCCTTTCCTCTTCCAAGCCACAGCTCTACCGTGCAAATATCCATTCCTCTGTCATAGCTGATTCTGCCCCAGCCTATTCCCCTCACAGAAGTATTCAGTGTTTTCAAAACTCTGTGTACAGTAACTGTGTTAAGATTCATACAGTCTCTCCTGTTTAAAAAATGTCTAAACCAAGATGCCTTTTTTGAAGACACAATAGAAACAGACCAGGGAAGGACAAAAAGGAGGCTCACAAACAATGCAGGGATATTCGGCTTCTACCTCCCACCAGGCCAGTGATTACAGGCTAATGGATCTGTAAAACTGCCTGTCTAAAAGCATTTGAAAGGGAACCTGTAGCACCTTGACTTTCCTAACAGCACTTCTGGAGCTCTGAGTCAGTCTTTTCCAAGCAGATTGGCCAAGGATGCAGAAAGTGACAATATTTCTACAAAAGCCTTCAGCCTTTATTCATTTACATGCACAGCATGTCCAAACATGGCAATTCGAGGCAGAACCGTTTAAAAAACTGCCACCCTAAAGAGGAAGTTCACTTTGGGGGGTAAAGGTTCAATCCACAGCAGAGCCTACTCCTGCTGACACTGAGACGTTTCACCCTTCTTCCCACCCGATGGCTTTTAGGCTGGTATCTCTCCTACCCCTTAGCCCGTGCACTAGTTTTGAAGCCTCTCTACAAAGCAAGCAAGTCAAAAAGAAAAAACAAACAAACAAATACAAGGGAAAGACACACACGCACAGAGTCAGCGGTAGAAAGCCATTAATCTGCTCGAGCCACATTCTGAAACAGTAACCAGGCAATTGTGTACTCATAATTTGTTCCACGCAACAAAGACAGTCTGAGCTAATTCACTTTATTTTGCGCTGAGGAGAGTCTAACAGCACCTGCAAAGTCACTGGCTACATTTCAGCTATGGAGGCATAAATCTCCAGACAAAAGAGGTAACTTTCAAAAGCACCACTGACTAGACTCCATAGCAAGAGAACTAATAGACTCATTTCAATAGAAGTCAATAGCCTTGGTGTTTATAAGATCCACAAGCAAGGATATAGTCAGGCTTCAGGAAGAATAAAAGGGCCAAGAAGGTTTAAATGGTATTCTGCAGTTATAAGTTGCTATGCACATCAATGTTTCTAAAAGCACTCTTTTAGTTTGATAAAAAACTAAAGCATTGCTTATGAATAAAAAACAGGAGCTAAGATATGTTGGCACAGAGATGTCCAGACAGACCACACAATCAGGTAGCGTCAGAAACTGTTAAATACATAATAATGTTACATACACTGCTGGATACATAATAATGAATACAAAATTGATTTATCTTCATTTTTAGCCATAAGAATTACATCTCCTAAGCTGCAGGGTAATATTCAATTCATTGGTGATAATAAGCAAACATATTTATACTCTCTCCCTGTCCTAACATACTTAAGATATTATTTGAGTAAAAAACCAGTAAGTAAGGTTAGAAACCTTCAAATAAACACAGGAAGGCTGTAGCAAGAGACTGACTTTTGAAATTAAAAAGAAACAGAGTTCTATTCATTTTTTAGCCTTAAGACATTATTTATTGATATGAGTTTAGATTAAATGAGTAAAATGAAAGCATCTCAGCCTTATTCAAAAAAACCTACAACTTAATCAAAATATGAAGTCAAAATTACGAATTATGCAAAGTAATTATCAGAGAGAATTTTTAAAAGGAGTGGAGCATATCAAATATCTTCTTCTCTAGTGGCCAAATAACAATCAAATTCTAAACAAGAGTCCATACAGTGGTCATATTAGATATTTGGAAGTGTGCAGTAGCACAAACAAACCAGTCTGGATGCATGACATCCTGCCCAGTACAAGCTGCACTTAGAACAGGTGGAAACAATTGCACATCTACTGCTGCAGTTAGAAGAATTCTCAGACGTGAAGGAAGAATTACATTAATAAAGCAGGTGGAGAAAATAACAATTAAATTCTGGCAATCTAATGTACACAGAATGCTCTAGGTTGGATTGAACCTTTAAATGTCATCTAACTCAATTCCCCTGTATGGAGCAGCAACATCTTTGACTAGATAAAGTTGCTCTGAGCCCCATGCTCATCACATTTAATTTTAAAAAAAGGTGGGGAAACAAGAAATACTAGTGTTGTTGTTGTTATCAGCAAAACGAATGAAAGGAACATTTTTCACCCATACCAGCATCAATGCTCACAGTGATACTGTGATTTTTCAACCATCTTGAAAGCAAATCCATAGTTATACAGTCAAAACAACTATTTCGAAGATGCTGGTAGGCAAAGGTGTCTTCAACACAGCATTGTCTGACAAGTGCAGCCCACTTAGAAACACTTTTTAAAACAGCAGGTAGGAGAGAGAGCATTTTATTGCAGAAAAAAATTTACATTCCTTCCAAAATTTCATACTGTCCAAAGTAGCAATCAAATACTTCAATTTGCAATTATTTTCTAATAATCTAGCATGTAATTTAAAGAATTTATTTTCTTCTCTGCCAGGTCACTACCAGCAGCAGCAAGTAATCCCTCCTCATGTGCCTAACTCACCCAATAGAAATGGATGAAGCAGGTATTCACCAGAAAAGGTTCAGAGGCTCTGTCTTCAGAAATACAATCAGAGCCCACAGAAGGAGGCTGAAGTAATACAGCAGGCAGCCATGGCTACATCTCTGGGGCCTTTGCGTGCTCTTTTATAAAGTAACATGCTTCCAGCATTCCCAGTGGTTTGGAGGAATATAATTGCATGCTATTACTTAAGAACTATGTGATTACTGTGCCACTGCCTTCTGCATAACCCAGCCTGTAATAAAAGTGATAAGAATAGCATTTATTATTTTTGAAATGGTTTTTGCATTGCATCCACACTGTGGTTTAAAACGCCTGACTAAATTCAAGACACTTTACATAGAGGTTTTAATTTCTTCTAACAGTACTGAACACCATGAAAACTCCATTCTGTGTACAGAGATACTGCCTGAAAGTTCCATCTGACCAGGTCACTCAGCACTTGAGCAGAACTCTCAAAGACTGAGGAAGAAAAGTTCTATCACATTTCTGTAACCAAGATGTATTTAATGCGAAGAAGAAGCATAACAAGAAGCCACAGGAACAGAAAGTGACAAGTACCGTTCAGCCTCTGGAGTTACTACAGAACGTAACTGCAGTAAGAACTAGAAAAATCAAACTATCCCATCCCAGCTGCTAAAGGAAAACAAGCCATGTCCCTTTCGTAAGTGCACCAATTGCTATATAAACTCTAACTTCAGGAAAAAAAAAAAATGCATGAACAGAGATTAAAGTTGATCACTTTTTTCTTCCTCAGACCTACAAAACGCACTCAGAACCTTTCCAGAAAACAAGTTTGATAACATTTTATTTGAGAGTAATTGTAGCCCATCACTTTCTGAATCAAATAATATTTTCAATCTGTAATACTAAAAACACTGTCAAATGCAGACATGGTTTCAGTTTTCTGAAAATTCCCTGTTCCTCAAACCTCTAAACTCAACCCCCTTCACTAATCTCCTCTACATCAAGGAGTGTCTCCATTTTTCAGCGAGACTAGCAATCTCCTCCTCCCCTCAAAAAAACAGTGAAAGGCTACCCCTACCCCAAAACCCAATGTTTCAGGACTTCAGAGACGTGTCAGCACATCAGATCCAAACTACAAGTCACTCATTTCAATGATCTATTCCAATTAGTATAAGAAAGTTTTATACCATGCACATTTATGGAGAGGAAGCAAGAGAGAAAATTCCCATCAAGAGTTTGCCCCAAGAGTTCCAGAAATCTGGCCTTAACCCAAGCATGTCTTCTGTTTATATATCTGTTATGTAATGCAACAAAAGAAAAAAAACATGGATTTTTTGGAAATATATCAACACACAACTTTCAAGGCAGTTCCCATTAAACAGTTACAACAAGCTGTTACAAACAAAACCTTAAAGCAACTATAGATTAACACAGTGTTCTTCTAAAAAGGGACAATGATAAAAGGGCTGCTGTTGTCACAAGATTAAGACATGGGTTGACCTACACTGCTGTTTAGATCAAACAAAAAGAGAATGAAAACAAAATTCTTCATTCAATTTTGTATTGAATGTTTTCCATGTAAACTCTGACAAAAGCACAATAATGCTTGAAAAGAAAGACTACTTTTTTCCTAGAAAAATCAGTAGAACAAGCAAGCCTGTTAGAAGCAGGTGCTACCTATCCATACCACACACAGCTCATGCCTATACAGCACGTACACACAATACACACAGCACATGCTTACACAATACACAAATACTAACACGCAATCACTGCCAATCAAACTATTTTCTTCCCAGTATATAATCTCCTCAATATACAAGTTTTCCAACATTTTGGTTCAATATTAGGACAAACTAAAGAAGCTCAATTTCTGAATTTCCAAACTATTTATCTTGTATTGCAGCATGTCTGCTAGACTTCAACTTTAAATGAGAAAAAAGAAACGAGATAAAAAAATGCCTTGCTTGGGATGACAAGTTGAAAGCCATTCTAACCACATACAGTTTCCCTACCATGCCTATCCCTTTCAAATCTGCTACTGAGTCAGCTAATGGTTAGTATGGTAATTCATGCTATCAATCCATGGCAGTTTCATTCATCAAGCTTCTTTCACTTTTTTTTAATTGATATGATGATATAGGTCCTCACACAGACCAATGTGAAATCCACTCAGCAGCAGCCATCAAGTAACAAAGTTAACAACAACACATGACACCTACAACACATTTGAGGCACTAACTCTAGGACAGACTCAATAAGCAGGCAGCACAAGTGTTTCCACATACAGGAAGGCATAAATGCCCTCATATAGCTGAGAACTTAGATTCATGTTATCACATGTCTGCATGCAGGTATAACACCTGCTGTTTTGTGGGACAAGAACAAGTGACTACATGTCTCCTGCTCTGCTGCCACAACAACTATCTCCAGCAGGCAAATGGGGACACAAGGGCATGCAGAGGCCGTACACCGAAGACCTTAGCAATACACCAATATATTCCTCTAATGCGGGTTTGCACCATTCTACCTAGTGATACCATGTAAAGAAGGGATTAGGTTCTATCACCTGGGATAAACAGGGAGAGGAAAACTGATATGACCCTTTGAGGTGGGTCTGCCTCCTAGGTGAGAAATAAGTGTGCCTTTTTCAAGTTGGAAGAAAGGTGTGAGAGCAAGTTAACACAAACTGGATACTTGTCCCCTACCACTACTACCTGCAGGGTTGTCAGGCCTGTCCCCTCTGCAGATTTATGTAATGATGGTGTCCCCCACTGCAGAATGCATACAGTGCCTGTGAAGACAGGGATTTCTCTCTACAGGGATTTGCCCTGGGAGATACCATTGCATAGAGCTGGCACTTGTGGCTATATGACTGTAAGGACACTAAGGGGGGATGTCACCCCAGCACTGAACAAGTGGCATTTGTGAGAGGTAGCATGCTCCCTGGGGCAGCTGCACAGCGAACAGTCTTCCTAAGGACATGCCTCCACCTATGGCATGCAAATAGGTGCCACGTTCAGAGGTACATGAGTATCTCAATGTGGTTACACACGGTCTTGCGTGCCCTCCATGCCAGGTGGGTTCACCCACGAGCAGCAGGACAGAAGCAGCAGGTATCCACCCTGGCACTGTGTGCGCATTCCTCCCGCGGCGGAATCAAAGGTGGGCTGGCTGCCACCGCAAAGCTCAGCAGTCAGGGAAGAGTGGCACAGAGACGCACATTCCCCAGAGGGAGAAGAGGACAGGTGCGAGCAAGAATTCCCCACACATTCCCCCAGTGTGCCACGGGAGAGGCAGCTCTGCCTCACCAAACGCCGAGCGGGGGGATGGAGGGGAGCGTGCACAGATCCAGCCATATGGAAGCAAACACCTACCTCATACACCAAGGCGGGGGGAATAAAGAAAGCACAGGGTCCACGGAGAGATGGGGGTGGGCTCGGCTTCCGTGTGGGGACGGGCCCGGGGGAAGGCGAACGAAAGGGTGGGGAGTGGGTGTTCGCCTCACAGGGAGGCTGGGGGGCACCAAAGTGCCTGAGGAGGGTCCCTGGCGATTCGACGAACCCACCTTCCCCGCTCCCCAGCCGCCCCCTCCCTGCGCGCCCCCGGCCACTTGCCCGGGCTCACCTGCCCGCACCGTGTCCGAGAGGTCGTGGCTGAGGGCGGCGGCGCTGCGCGGGAACTCCTTCAGCTTCCTGCCGCTCAGGTTGAGCCCCCCGGAGTGAGCCGCCTCCTCCAGCGCCCGCTCCAGACCGCGGTTCAGAGGCGCCTGCAGACCCAGCGCCCCGCTACCGCTGCCGCCGCCGCCCACCCCGGCCGCTGCCGCCAGAGCAGCAGAGGGGAAAGGCTGCGACTCTCCTCCCAGCGTCGCCATCTTTCCCTCGCCGCTGGGGGTACCCGAGAGGGCCGCCGGACCTGCCTCCCTCCCTCCCTTCTCCTCGCCCTCCTTCCTCCTCCTCCTCCTCCTCCCGCTCGCGGCGGCGGCGCGGGCAGGGGGCGGAGGCGCGAGGCTCGGGCGAGGCGCGCCCACTGCGCATGCTCCGCCCCTCCCGGCACCGCTCCCCGCCGCAGCGCCACCTAGCGGCGGCACGCTGCTCTCGGCGCTGGAAGTGCCAGTGGGAAGGCGGAGAGGGGGGGCTCTCCATTGTTTCCTTGCCACAGCATTCCTCGTAAAGCCAGCCTGGGAGGCCTGCCCGCCGCCTGCTTGGGCCCTTTCTGCTAGCACCCGGCGGAGCTATTCCCGCAGCAGGGCCCAGGGGCTGGATGGGTGGCGATGGGCGGCAGGGCGGTGTGAGCCTGCAGGTGTGCCGGCAGCAGCGTGTGCGGGCTCGGCTTTCCTCATTGGGAAGTTAAAAGCTGCAGCGGCTGTTCCACCCAGCGAGGCCTTGGGGAGCATCTGCCCTACAGAAGGGCTTTCTGTGCCATGCTGCTCCTGCAGGGCCGGTTCACACCTTGCTGTGGCTCCTGCCCACAGCCTGCTCCAGACAGACTCCCGAGGGATTTGTAGTGACAAATCAAGCATAGGATCCACCATCCGTTCAGTTTCCGGTGGAATGACCTGTCCGAGCGGGTGAGGGTGCTGGGTTGGTTTATTTCCCCCTTCCTCTCTGCGGCTTGGCAAAGCTGAGCCCAGGAGATGGAGATGAGCAAGGCCGGGTGTTCTCATAGGGGTTACAGAGTTCAAAGATATAACAGGGCTTATACATCATAACCCCTGACCTGTGCTTTACAGACCATTACATTTCACTCACTTATCCTGAGCGGTGATCAATGGTTAACATTAAACCAAAGGCTTCCCATCTCCAGGAAGTTCAACTGCTGAGTGCTACAGGGACAAGGAAGACCTAACTGGCACAAGGAAATAACCCCAAGTTTCTGAAGAACAGGAAACATCACAGCGAGTTTAGCAGTCACAACCAGAAACAGCATAGAGTGAAAAAGGTGTGTTAGAGGTGGACCTTTTCACTTAAAAATACCATAGCATCCATTGAAAACTTGTTCTTTATAAGTAAGATACGTTCGCAGTATCAGCATTTTTCATTCATGTTTTATATGCATTGTATCACTGCAAAGGTGTCAGCAAGCAGCATAGAAGTGTTTTTAAAGAGATGCCTTACTACTGCCAGTTTTTCATGTTTGATGCAGAGATGTTAGTTTTTGGCATGGCTAAGTCAGTGTACTACCAGTTCAAGAAAATTTTGGACGCACCAGCAAGTAAATCTTGACAGCATTCCTTGGAACAACCCCTAGCCAAAATTAACCAACAGTTACCACAACATTTGTGCCCAGATATCAAATTGCTTTTGCCAAAGCTTGTTGGTGGGTTATGAAGATCGTATTACCCACAAATTTCCACTAGTCACAACATGCTTTGCTTTTGTTAAAATGCATTTTGTTAAAATGCAGTTTGCATGCAATCTTTGCATTGCTGCTGGAAAGCATAAAGAAATAGACAAATAACTACATCTTCTCAGCAATTTAAAGAAAAGTGTTGATAAACAGTAAGTAATAAAAACATTCAATTCAAGTTGAATAAACTGTGAATAAGAACTAACTGCTAGGTTCCCCTTATATTTTAAATGCAATTTCTTAAATGCAAGTTTAATGAACTAAGTACTATATTCTTATACACTTAAAGAAATCTGAAATACTGTAGGCTTTATAACTCAGAAAATTACTTTGCATGGGAGATTTCCTGTGCATTAAATTACCCAACATCATGGCATTTTATTTGGAAATTTTAAATATAGAACTAAGCATTCAGGCAACATAGATGAAAAATTCCTCTTCCAGCATCAGGTCTTTACAGATCAGGCCTGTCTTCTGGTGAGGTTTATGAAGTTTTCACCAGCGGAACACCATGTCCCTTCCTCCCCCACTTCTGTAGTTAGGCAAAATTATTTCTAAGGCTGATTGGTATTTTAAAAAAAAAAAAAAAAAAAGTTTTTTTTTCTTTTCATTGACTTCATATCATAACACTAACCCTGGGAATTGATTCAAAGCATCTTGCTGAAGGGAGATTAGCAGTGATACCCTTCTCAGCCTTATTTGAAGGACAACTTGTCCTCCTTTGCAGGAGGTACCCAAAGCCCACAGTAGCCTCCAGGTTACCCTGCTTGCAAGCAGACACTGTGTGCCCACCTTGGCTGCCTTGCTGGGCTCACATGAAGGGCCTGTGGCTGGCAAAGACAGACAAGTCAGGCAGGTACAGCCTTCCCTCTTAAGTCATGCAACATCAGGACAGCTAGGATTACAGAAAGGCTGGGGCTACAGAGGCACTTGGCCTAGCAGGGGTTAAAGATGTAGGTTTTACTTTATAGCAGTGCAAGGGCACACCAATAATCAGAGATCAAGACTGATTTAAACTGCTTTTGGATCTGAGCAGCTGAGATGCAATGCAAGCATGACCTGTGCTTATCAGACACTGAGTTGAAACTTCTAGAAGTAAATGCCTGCATAGCACTGAGGCTGTACACTGCCTTCACTTTCTCTCCTCTCTGCCAGAGCACTGTGCCAGATCTAACTCTGTTCCTATAGATACAAAGGATTAGAAACTGGAAGCACTACAGAAAACAACAAGATCAATCGCACCAGCACCAGTTTTCTGTCTATGCAGATGCATTTGGAAGATCATGCTCCATATATTGACTTTGGTCAGATCACTAAGTGGGCACATCCTGGCACAGCAGCTAAATTAAGCTAGTAGCAAGCTGTCACTGCAAGCAGCCCTTCCATTCCTTGCCCCCACCAGTTCCTATGTGACAGTATTTGCATCTATTTGACTCTTCAGTAAGACCTAGAACAGCTTAAAAGGAGCTGCTAGGAGCAGCTCTAGGAGGAAAACAGTGTATACCCTTCAGCAAGCTGATATGATTGGAGCAGAGGAGAGAAGAATGCAGAAGGAAGTCTTATGGATGGTATCAGAAGAGAGGTGACCATTCTGACAGTTGGGTCACGCATAATGGTTGTGACAAAGAAAACTCACATCAGAGATGCACAAAAAGTACCACAGCTAAGGGAGACATGAGCCCTAGAGTTTTGGAGTGAATTTCTATTACTCTAAATTGGCAGAAAAAAAGTAAATGGCAAGGCCCATGTGGCTTGTGAAGATCAGATTTAGGTGGGGACTTAGGTGCGGGGAGCTGGCCCCTCGCAAAATAGCATGAGACCTCAGTGTTAAACCTGTCCTTCATTAGACATGGAACTTTCACAGCATGGAGCAGGTGAGCCTCGCTTTGCTTCAGCATGAAGACTTTTACCTCGTGCTCCATGTACTCTAAGATAATGCTGAAGAAGGAGTTGTGAAGAAGGAAGTAGCTCAGACACAGTCGGTACGCCAATGCTTTCTTCATGTGAATATCACAGGTGGACAAGCTGTCTGGTCTGGAGACAGAAACAACACACACAGTAAGTAAAACATCAAACAGAAAGTGTATGCCACTCAACCTGCAAGGCTGCCTCTGTTTGGTGCAACACAAAACAGCAGCTACAACTCAGGACACATTATACATCCTTAGTAGCTTGACGAACAGCACCAGGACAAAGAAAATTACTAGAGGAATCTCAAGAGAAAAAGTATGCAGACTGAAGCATCAGGTGACACAGAATGAAAGATGCTCCTTTCAATTAGAGCACAGACTCCCTACCCTGCTCACAGCATTCCTGGGATGAGCAGTTCATAGCAGACACATCAGAAGAATTAGTAGCCTACACAGAGCAGACACCAGGAGAATGAGTAGCCTACGCAGAACAGACAATGCGCTGCAGCTTCCTTGCAGCAAAGCTGGTGAAAGGAGTTTGAAAGGCAAGAAAGCGGTATCAGGAAATAGCTCAGAAAAATCCATCTATAGAATACCTACCTCTCAGAACACTCAGGAAAGAAGAAAAAAAAAAACAACGGTGAGGGGAAGAAGAGAACAGTTAATTGATAGGAGACAAGAGATCAAGAGAAGTGTATTTATAAAGCAGGAGCTCAGAAAGTAGACAAGCAGGATAGTCACTGCTCAGAAGACAAACAAGATTCATCCTTACATAGACTCAAGCAAGCTCACTATATAAGGGAACAGAACTATTTAATTGCTACAGAAAAAGAAGCACTTCTTGTTGCCTGCCACTTATTGTGACAAGCATTGGGAGCTCAGGAAAGCATCTCCCTTGCTGCGTCCTGAGACTAGCAGGTGGGCAGGCTCAAAACACACCCTTAGTGATGGTTGGTGGGATTCAGTTGCCACAGGATGGATCTCAAACACCACCACGTACACTGGTCAAATCGGCAAGGTTCACTGCTGCTGTCATGGTAGTGATGCTCTGTACAGACACTAATGCAAGAGGACAGAAGCTGTAAGAGACCATGACCACAAGCTCAGTTCTTAGCTAACAGGTCATGAAAATAGACCTAAATGCAAACTAAAACCAAAATGAAACTTAGTATCACTGAAACCCTGGAAATGACTAAAGAGTTAAAGGAAATGCATTTACATGTCCACACTTGAAATACAAATTTAGCTCACATTATTAGTTGTAAACTTGCAGAGTTTCTTTCAAGTTTTTCCGACAACCTTGAAATATGCAATATGATGGAGTGATAACTATAGCCATTCTTACTGTATCAACTTCAGCAGTGGTTCAGAGGATTATAACTGTGATGGGAGCCTTGCTCTTGAAACAGGAAGAGCTGGTAGGTGTTTGAACTATGGAGAGCAAAACAAAGACATACCTAAGCTGGGAAAGGATTGTCTTCCCAGAGTTTGCCTTTATGAAAATTTGAAACAGCATCTGGTAGGGGAAGAAGCCATCAGAGTAAGATATAACCTGTCTTCTAACAAAAATACAGAAGGCAATTGGTTATTGTCAATAGCAATGAGACAACATCCATGGAGACACATTGCTGGCAGCCTCACAATACCTCCAGTGTATGCTGTTGAAATAAAACAGTTTATATGTCTGTTGCAAAAAAACTATGCAAACCTGATTTCCTACCCACGTCAGACTATTAGCACAGATACATAAAACAAAAATAGAAATAGCAAGTCCTCAGTCTATTGCAAAATTCAGAAAATGCAAGGAGATAGAAGACATCAGCCAGCCAGCTGAATTCAGGTTTCTAAGTGGAGCACACAAGGCAAAGACTTTGTAAGACTTGTGTTAATGATTATGGGAAAGACAGCAGGTAGAATGCTTCATATTCCTTTAAAGAACAGCAAAAACACTGGGACCAAAGAGAACTACTGCCTGGTAAATAATTGTGATGTAGAAGGGGAAAGTGAAGGCCTAAAGGCCAAAAGCAGCAATGGAAATGAAAGAACAGCTCAACCCTACGTGCAAGCCAAAATATATGCCCTGCAAACCACACAGACCATCTCTCTGGTGTGAAGAAGTTTTTGAGACACCTGGAAACTCAGTAAGAGCTGTGAGCCAACACAAATCTGGTGGTTGCAAACCACTCAGCTGACTTAAGTCAGGTAAGTGATTTTAGTTGACCAGCACTGTGTTTAGGCCTTGTCCTCGCTCCTTCCAGCCATGTTGATGATACCAGTGAAGAGGCAGCAATAAATTTGGAGGGGAAATTGCAAAGAGGGCACCTAGCACTGGGAAAAAAAATACACCACGTGTGCAGTTCTTGAATGGGGAATTGTACCCAAAAACATGTTAGTAGCCAGATATGCTTTGATAATGTGCACAAATATGGATCCATTGCAAACACCAGCACCTCTCTGTTCAGAAAGTGTTCCACCCCTAAGAGGTATTGATATGCAGAAAAGACTTTATAACCCATAGAGAGTTATAAAGCAGGTATGCATTTATTCAGCGCTGAGATGCATGGGGATAATTCCTCCCAAAGCATGCACACTGAAACTTCAAACTACTGTTCTATTTATTCCCTAAAAGCCTAGGATTACACAATACGCCTAATACATATTCATGCCCTAGCCCAGCCTACTCTCGCTTTGTATTCAAATGAACCAAAAGTCCTCTTGCGCTCGCGCTTCCCCAGTTCAGGGGTCGTTGGGGGTCTCTGATGAAGGCTTCCAAACTCTTCATTGCACTTGAACTTTTCAACTTTGTCTCCGGAGCATGCGTCTTAGCCATTTGGGCACATTCCAGACCGTGAGATTAGTTCTTGCTGGTTTCGGGTTTTGGATTTATCACTCATCACTGGTAGCCTTGCACCCCTCACCCTGTTTGCAAGTCCTGGCTCCATTTATCACAAAGCAGTTTGCTTCTCCTCCCGATCTTTGAAGCATAGTAAATGTCAGGCGTTCCTCATTGTCTTGGTTTTTGATGAGCTATTCCTTACTTTTCAATTCCCTGTCTCAGCATCTTCATTTTCCAAATAGGTGTCCACTGAAACAAGAGTTATTTGCAATTAACAGCACCATCAGAATAAGACTTTTACTAGCAAAGAGTAACCTCCTCCTTGGTTGTCCTTATAGCCCCCAAACATCAATAAGGATGGCAAGATGCAATATTTTATGAAGAGTAAGTCATGTGCTCTCAGGTTTAATCACTTGGTTTAAATCAGCTTCCATGGAAGTGAAACTGTATGTGTTTTATAGACAGATTTTGGCCCATATGGGAATATTGCCTTGCTACATGGCCGTGGAAAGTGCTTCAAGAACTGTGGCTGCATGGCTACAGAGAAAATGCATATCTTGGAGCAACCTTGATTCTTTTCTATTTCATATATAATGCCAGAGCAGCTGATGCATGTCTTGCAGGTGATCAAAAATAATTTGAATCCACATTTGCTATGCTGCAAGTACTATGGAACAGATCTCGAAAATCACTGGCAAAGAATCAAGATAAAAGTTTACCATTTAATTGCAATTTATGTCCTCATCCCTTCCATAAAGATCAAGGCATTCAGCACTTCGTATTAAACTTCCCAAAACCAATAATTTTGCATAACTAGCAAGAAATATATAATTTCCTGGTTTCTTTGACAGAAAAACATCAAGTTATCCTGTTTCATCATAACCCTCTAACACGTCTAAAATAACTATAAAAACTCTATACCAAGTAAGTTTGTAAGCAATATTTTAGAGGCATTCTATTCACTATTAGTTACCACACCACTCAGTTTAGAGCAGTCTTAATATCTTCCAGCACATAACAAGGCCTCCAACCTGTAGTCACTTGACATTAGTTCCCAGTTTGTGAGCTGGATCAATGGAGCCCAGCATGGGCTGAGCTGGGGTGCATTAGAAATGCGGAGCCGGGCACCTGAGGAGGTGAGATGGCTCTTCTAGGTGTGACTTAGCTGCTACACCTGCAGCAGGGAGCACTTCCCTGCACTGCATCACAAACTTGCAGCATCTGTGAGGTGAGCAGAATCCTCATGCAGCAGACCCTTTGTGCCTTCCCGTGAAGTCTGGATCTTGCAATCACAGTACAGAGATGTGAACCTTCCACCACTCCGAAGTCTTGTGTGCTAGGTACGAGTGAGTGACCAGACACGGCAGGAACTGTGTGGGAACCACAGGCAGAACCAGTGCTCAGATGAACCATGCTAGAAAGGTAGCACTCCTCACTGCAGCCTCCCTCCAAATTCCATGTAACTTGTCCCTTGTCCATGTCACTTTTCAAATCACACCATTTGCCAGTCTTTGCAAAGATGACACTAAGTGACAGACTGCTGTTTAGGGCAAGTTCCTCTTATTTTTATTTGAAAAGTGCAAGAAGACGATTACTGGTCAGAATTTCTTGCATTATAAGAATCAAATCATATTTCATATATACAGGCCTGCATGTTCGGTGACTGAGTGCATACCATGAAATAAGAGGCATATTATCAAGGATCTCAATGGAAATAATAGATTCCTCTTGGGAAGAAATAGTATGCAGTGTTCCTAGTAAGACTGTCTGCAAAATTGCTCAAAAATAGTTCACATGGGGTAAGTCCTGGTTCTTGCAGTGCTGGGCAGACAACACCCTTCCCTTTACCTCCTCCTTTTTCCACGCATGTTGTGGCTGGTGCCTGGGGGTCAGTCAGACCCTGGCTTCAACCCAGATAGAGAGGTCCCACAAGGAACAGCCTGTCCCAGAGTCCAGGCAGTCTCAGCCACAAAGGTATCAATATGCATGCAAGGCCTGGGTTTCAGGTGATCAGCTCTTATAGTGATTTCAGCTCTAAGTGATTTCAGCTTAGCTTGCAAGGTACCTCGGCCAATGCTGGGAAGAGAGATCGGGAAGCGCTGTGTAGAGATTCCACAGAGTTCTTTATTGTCTTCTTCTGAGGAGGGTTCCAGTGGCAGCGGCAATCTGCTGAACTGGGTGAAAGCAGGAGTTTTTATAGGGAAAGCATGGCTTGGCAGAAAAACCAATGGTTTGGGGCTGAGGAAATATGACCAATAGTTTTACAAGTAGATAAAGCGGGGGTCTGAAGCGGGGAGAAGGGTTTCTTAGCCTAGTCACCATGACTAAGCAATTCTTATCTAGGGGATAGCTCCAGGGAAGCCTCGCAGGGGGCCCTGCTCCCTCCACACAGATAGACACTGTCAGACTGGGCAATGCACAGCCAGCAGAATAACTTTCCTTCTCACTGGCAGGTGGAGTTACAGCCTGCTCTTGGATATGGAGAAATAAAAGCAAGCCTGTTAGCTGGAGACTTTCATATCCTGCATGTAGTGAAAGCCAAGAAAGTGCCCAGGTATGGGTGGTGGTCTGTCCGCTTTCTCCCAAATGTTCGGCTCCTGGGAGATGCTAGAAGATCCTCCCCTACTGCAGAATCTGTCTCTAAGGGACATCCCTACATTCTCAGTGTGCACCCATTTAAGGACAACTACATGAATGTCCTTTTCTGTTTTCTCCCAGTTTTGTTTGAGTCATCTCCTTTGTCTTCAAGTGCCTTCAAGTGCTTTCTTAATGTCTCACACTATTTTTAACAATAGGAGCTGAACATTGAAAGAGCATAGCTAAGTGAAATGTATGTAGAGAGAAGGGGAAGCAAAAGGAATTCTTCACCCATCCCCCCATCTGTGTGATCTGTACATCTCTGTTAATATGTAAAACACAGAGCAGCCTGTACAACCTACATTACATGTAGAAGTTAAAGTAGGTAAGTTTTTTCCATGTGTTGCCTATGGCACTGAAAACACTGCTATTACTACAACACCCAAGCAGTAATACAGATTACTGGTCTTTAGTGATTCTAACAAATTAATGAGAAATAGCAGACCCTGAAAAAAAGCCTTTCAGGGATCTTGCTGCCTTTCCCTGAATTCATTTGGGCATACATTTGGGCAAGGGTATATCTTTTATCTGATTCATGAGAGCCTAGACAGCTGTTTAGAAAGAATGAAAATAGCTAACAAAGTGAAACAAATGTTCTTAGTACTCTGAAGAAAAATAAAAGTAAGAAGGAAAGCGCTAGTCAGGGAAAGCATCCATTCAAGTATTTCCATGACAGGTAGGGGATAGAGATTATTTTTACAGAAAAAGAATGGAAATAGGAACTAGATGTTGAGATCAGTACTTTATTGGTTGGTTGGTTGGTTGGTTGGTTGGTTGGATGTTGTTTTTTTTGTTGTTGTTGTCTGTTTTTTTTTCACAAAAAATTCTGAATTCTCCATCCTTGCAAAAAAAAAGCAATTGATTTTTCCAAGATATAAAGCTGGGAAATTATAAGGATGATTGCTACTATTATGCTTTGATATTGTAGAAGCTTCTACAATGCTACTATAATATATTGTGCTCTGATGAGATACCATTCTCTGTAATTACAGGCCACAAAAAAGAGGCATGTTTCATAAACAATTTCAGAAGTTTTATTCTGAACTTATAAATTGCCTTTCTTTTTGTACATGCAACACAGTTCAAGTTCACTCAAACCAGCAGCAAGCTCCTCACATCTTTCATCTATGGCCATTTGTTCTTCCGGCCAGCAAGTCCTTCTGCAGCAGGATCTCTTACAGGACAAGTCACAGGGCTCCACATCTCTCTCAGCAAGCATTGCTCACCAGCACTGGAGCATGGGGAGCTTTTGGTCCAGTCCTTGAGTGAGTTTGGCTGGTTCACAGCTAACTTCTAAATGCCTGTAGGACCCTCTCAAACTGCATTTGTGTGGATGTTTATGCCAAGTGTGCCTAATTTTGGACACTGCATTTTATTGAAACTAGGATTTGAGATACTCACATTCACATGAAACTCGTAAAAAGCCTTCCTTGAGCTCTGTTGGAGGTACGTACCCTAGGCACTTACTCACAGCAGCACTGCATCTTTCATTCACAGACAGCATCTCCAAATTACCTGACTTTTGTCAGGTCATGGATATTTAACCAGAGAAGTGAAGAAGATTAATTTCAAGACAAGCATATATTTAAAGCCTAATTACCAGGTGCACCTCATATTTGCAACATATCTGCAATAAAATCTCTGAAAATTGGCCAGTGCTCGTGTTTATAACAGAACACCACCCAGTATCAAGTCAAAAGCCTTAATAAATCTAAATATATTACAGTACTTTTATTAGCTAACTATATAAATTCCTCAAGCCTTGAAATCAGCCTTGCTTTACAATAACTCATTTTCACTAAACCATATTGATGGCAATAATTATATTTGTATATGTCAGTTCCTTTGAAGCCCCATGTCATTTTTCTGCCATTTTGCCTACAACTGATGTAAGCTAACAAGCCTATAATTAGTGGCTTGTCACACCCTCTGAATTCTGGCACAGACTTGGTATTTTCCCAGTCTTCTGGAATTTTCTGATTCCAAGGTGTTTTCTGAATATCTTTAACTGCTGATGTGTTGAAAGTCATGTGTGATTCTGCCAGAATACAAGCACACCCTGCTGTATTCTGAAGAATACTTTTCTGAAATATTTCTGCCTGTTCTGCATCACTGAGATTGCTTTTTTCTGCTTCTTCTAGTGATGGGCCTAAACCATTATCATTGTTCCTAGTAATTGAATGATTTCATATTATCCTTGGCTGTCATTTGCATATTTTTATTTACTTATTTTCAGCACATGATGACTTCTTGCTTTTATGGATTGTTCTTTTTTTCACCATAGAAGTTGTCTTTTCAACAACTGATTCCCTTCTGCCACTGAATCATAAATGATGTTTAGTCCATCATTGACAAAGAGGAAAATGTGACACTTTTCTAACTAAATAAACATCTCTAAAATAAATTTCCGTATTTATTTTTATTTTGCTATTTCTATTTCATTTCCCATACATTTTTTCCTAATTTATCCTGCGTCAGGAATTTAATTTTCAGGATAACCAGTACATATACACCACTGGTGGCATGTGTGCAGCTCTTGCCCATATGAAACATAGTCAGATCATGGTCAGTGACCCTGAGGCAACCAAAACTTTCCATGGTAGCCATTAGTTCTCTTTTATGAACAGAGACTGTAATGCAAATCCTGAGCCAACAGCTAAATTAAAGTTATAGCAATTCTATGAATTCCAGGAGTTCCTGCCTTTTGAATATCTGCTTTTTACAACAATATCTGGTTTTACAACAAACCTGCATGTTCTTCTAAAATAATGCTATGGGGAGAAGGTAGGAATGCAGAGAATTTTTTTGCCTATTCTTCCTTTTTTCAAAACACCTGAAAATACTGATTCCTCGCCCCCTGATTTTGCCCTCAGTGGAATGGTCAGCACCAGGGCCGGAGCTAACTGGCTCAGCAAGTGCCAGAGGACTGTAGGACATTGCAAATTGGTTTTGCAGGTGACTGTCTTCTCATTGGCCCTGTCCTTGAGAGAACAGGCAAGGGTCAAATCTGTCTGTGGATTAATCAAAGTCTATGGCCCCCCTCATGGATTTCCCCTCAGCTTTGCAGAGATCCTGTATAAGCAGCCACATGTTTTCCTCCCAGTCTTTCTCAAATTTGACCTCTTTTGCTCCCAGCCTGTCCAAACTCATCTTTTCCCATTCCTGCTTCTCATTCCCAGTCCCAGCCTCCTACATTTTCTCACCCAGCCCAAATCTCCCCTCATTATCCCATTCTGCCCTTTCTCTATCCTTGTCCAAAACTGCTCATGTGTGCAAGCCCTAGCTCTGATTTTTCCTATATTTAAACCAAATTTATCTCTCCTTACTACCACCTGCCAGAAAAAAACGGAACATTAGGAGGCCAGGAAAAACAGAACCCAAGGCCATGACAGCCCAGAGCTGCAATTACATAGTCCAGAAGGAATGGTGTCCAGCTCAGACAGACTTTTCAAGGTATTTAGCACACAGCTGCAGCAGAGATTTACAAAGCATAGTAGCTGCATTTTTTTCTGCCCTAAAAGGTCTACAACTTGGCCATATTTGGGTTCATTTTTCTGGAGATACAAAGTATACAAAACTCATCTACAGTTAGCTTCTTGTCCCTCCTATAAGCATAGGGACCAACTGGAGCTTCCAAATGAAATACAAAAATTAACATCATAAAATAACACATATTTTCTAGCCACATTCTTGGAAGGGACTGAACTGTTTCATTTATGCACTTAAATTTCAGCTAAATGAGCAGATGCCCAGCAGGGAAACTTTTATTCCCTATTGTTACCATTTGGCAAGGTTATAAGCATAGGGAACAGGAGCTCATCATGGAAAGCATTGGACAAACAATAGATGCTGCCACTATTAATATAAATATTTTTATTTTTAGATTTCCTATAAAATCTTCATTAAGTATGCAAAGAATTTGATATACTATTCTTCACTGCAATTACATGAGCATTTGACTGAAACCTCTGGGCAATCAATGAGAGCTAATAGCACCAAGAAAGAGCAAACCAACTGCTGAGATGGATACAATTTTAGGAGATTTTGGAGGCAGCTTTATAATAACAATGTGTTATGAAATTGGATCTACTGGTTAAAAATACTGTGGGGGGTGGGGGAAGTGGGGGGGAAAGAGCAAAAATGTACTAGAAAGCTAAGGGAACTAAAGCCTCAACATCTATTAGTTGAGTTTATTTGTCCCTTCCCACTACAGTAACCAATAATCTATTTTAACTGCATATAAGAAAACAAATAACAATGAGAATACTATAAAGTTATGAACAAAAAGATAAGCAGGGAATAGGAGATAAGAGAGACTTGAAGAAATTGTCTGCTTGGGACAGTGCATTGTACCCTAAGATTTATATTAATTACACGGGTGGACAAACAGCAGTGAGAAGAGAAGGAGTGGAAAAGTCCCCTTTCTGTGGTCCAGTAATCACTAAGTAATAAGAGCATTAAGATAGCAGATATGCACTGATACAGTTCTCTTGTGTGCTCAAGTGCATCAGAGCTGGGATCCTTCAGCCAACTGAGAATTGCACCAAGCATGGCCAAGTGCAGCCTTCACCACATGTTGTGCAGACTTAGGTTACTCTTGTCCTCATTTTGGTTACTATATTTATCTATCTTAGAAATTCAGCTACCTTTTGCCATTTGCCTCACATCATAATATATGAGTTCTTCATGGCAACACAGTGAGGTTGGAAAGTCTCATTTAATAGACAGGAATCTGGAAGAGCAAGACCAAGATATTGCAGTAGGAGGCCTTAAGCAGGAATTTGGCAATAATTTCTGTATTTTGCTCCCTCTGACATGAAATTACTTGCCCAAAGACACAGAATAAGTGGCAGAATCCAAGTCTAGAATGTCCTACCATAAGGCTGTAGCAACCATCTTCCCTTAAAGCATAGGCATTTAGTGGCATCCTGACACTGCATTTCATCATTGAATGACAGTGTTTGAGACTGTTCAGGTCCAGGAATATTTGGGAAGAAACCTCTCGTCAGAGTGTTGATTCATCAAAACCAAAATGTTTTCCATGGAATGTGAAAATGTGCAGTTTAGACCCACCCAAGGATCAAAGTCATTTGGCCTAAGGTGGCTGCTGCTGTAGCCAGGTGATTGCAGACACCTCAGCTGTTTTTGGCACTTCAGCACTTCTACTCAAGGTCAGTTCAGTGCATCTGCATTGCACTTCGGGCTCTGAATGCAGCATAGGCATATGCTCTAAAAGTGGGTCATAGCTTTCAAGGTGATGAAAGCTAAATCATACAGCAATTATGCTCAGGATCTAATCTGTTGTGCTAAGACTCTCAGTACACTTTGACTCTTAAAATAAGAACCTTTAAGTAGACTATACAATACTAGTTCAAAGCGATTGTGCTTTACCTAGTCCCAGTGCAATTACTTTTAGGTAAAACTTTAGGAAACCATTCAATCTGCAGCTGTTAGCAAAGGTCAAGTGTCTAGTTTGAAAAAAAAATAATAGTAACAGGGGACAAGTCTGTGGTGATACTCAGTTTTGCTGACATGTCTCTGTAGATCAGACCCTTGCAGAGCTGCTGTTTACCTGGATTGTGAGACAAGCCCAAGTGTTAGGTGCTGCTCATCCACTACCTGGCTATCCCAGCAACACAAATATGTGAGAGTCCATAACATCCCTCCCTGCAATGACAACTCCTTTCTCACTGCAATTCCACCTTCAGAACTCCAAAGGCAGGAGTCCCACCTGTGCCAGCAGCGTGGGCATCTATGAGCTTCTGCAGAAAATGAGAGGTGGGCTTTTAACACAACAGAACTGCAGGGCACAGTTTATAACATAACAGAGGGAGACATTTAGTGACACCAGTTTAGCTCTGAGTCATTACTGCCAAAACACATGGAAACAGTGTTTAATACTTCTATTTCCATAATATATAATTCCACCGTCTGGGCCTTTTAACAGTAATGTAGGTTATGAATAAGATAGATTCAGAACAATAGAAATATGAACCTGGGTACTGATAATCTTTGTTAGTTTTTAACTAACAAAGAAACAACAGCATATAATTCTTCAATGAAAATGACTCAGAGCCTGTTTGTTTCCAGCAAGGCACCTCATAAGATATAATAGAAATAGGTGTTCCAACACTCAGTACCTTGCAAAAGCTGGGTTATGTTCATGCTTCTATATAGCTTAATGCATTAGAATTTCAAAACTATGGCAGAAATTTGTCAATTTAAAAGCAGTCATCTTCTATCATCCTTTGAATGCTTGGACACATACATACATACATACATACATATATATATATGTTTAATTAATGTTGTTGCAAAATTATAAGATGTGACTGATTGAGCTCATCTTTACACATTTCCACTGATAAAAACTTCCTTAAAATAAAAGGTGTCAGATGCTTTGAGAAAAGTACCCAATTTCTGTTTGCCTCCAATTGTACTGTGGGTTAGCACAAGCAAGAATTATACAGAAGAAATAATGTTCATGCTGCTGTTGGCCAGAATCCACAATATTGCTTCCAGCTTTGAGACCTAGAACATTATTTCCATATTCCTCTCTAGACAAAAGACAACTGTGGTTCAATAACCCTCACTAATAAAGAATTAAATTCCTTTATTTTTTTTTGCACAGCAGCCAGTAGTATGGGAAAAGGCCATAAAAGGGTTATTTTCATTATAGCAAATTTTTCAAGGTCCAAGACAGCCATAAACTTGCTTTTTGTGATGATCTCCATATTGCATAAAAACATTAGCTTAAAATATAAGCTAAAGGCATTCCAGAAGAAATGGTCTCTGTAGTTCATGGATCATTGAAATCTTAAGTGTAGCAAATATTCATGGTACATAAAATACCTCTGCACCAGGATGAGATGCAAGCTTTAAGGAAGGAAGTTATAAATTTAAAGAGAACTAAAGGGCTTAGGTAAGAAGTAGAATTCCTGGTGAGATTCCACTACAATGTAATGCATCTATGGAGAATTTCCCACATACCACATGAATCAAGTATTGCCAGAAAGGACCAAAGCAGCTTCAAGTCCTTCTGCCTTCCTACACCTTGCAGTTTCATAGAGCTCTCTAAATCCTTATCTTTCTTACACCAATACGTGGACCAGATTCGCATGTCCCCAACATGGTGCAACAGACTGGTGTTTTATTGCATTTGGAGTGCTGTGAGGCAGGTCAGCCGTAAGGAAAACAGGACAATCTGCCCTCTGCAGAGCTGAGCGTGATCCATGGTGCACATCTTATCCCCTGGGATTGGGGTGCTCAGGACAGCTCTCAAGGCAGGAGCTACAGGACTGAGAAGCAAATAAGGTGTTCTTGGGAGGAAAGAGCCTGTCCACCTTCAGCTTTACAGCGACTATCGTAGGGTTCTATCAATACTGGGGGTGACTGGAGTTCAATGATGTTTTCCAAAATCATTACCTCAGGTATTTCTGATCTACAGCTTCTCAAGGCTCATTTGACATCTCATAAGGAGGAAGAGAATCAAACCAACCCTTAGGTAGACATAGCACGATATGATCTGCTCCTGTATTTAATAAAAGTCACAGCAAACATCACCAAGGGACAGGGGAATTCTGGTAACTTTCCAGCCTTAAAAGCCTCTAATGTTTGCTTTTAGCTGCAGTGCTGAAAAAAGCCATTACAATGACAGAGTGACTTGAAAAGCAGCTCCTTACAGTGTCAGTGACAGCTTACTAAGTCCTGTTTATTCTGCCTTCTCCCTAGAGTTATCAACGCAGCCGTGCAGTGAGCCACTCAGGGAAATGGATTGGATTTTATAGTCTGGGGTTTTTTCTCTTTGTTTTTGAGGTGAGGAAGTCAGACTGGACATTTAGACTGGACAAGAAGATAGGAAAAAATTTTAGGGAAGAACAAAGAGCTAGCAGGCTGGGCAAGAGGGCAACTCCTGGCTTAAGACTTCCACACATGTCAATGCCACATGAGAGATCAGCATTGCTGGCTGGAATACCTAGTAGCTCCTCTAACAGGTTCATTTTATCTTCAGAGTTTAGAAATTTTTTTAGTCTGGATTTTTATGGCACATTAAAATCTCCAAATGAGTGGTTAAACTGCTTTATCTTAGCATTTTATATACAGGACACAAAGAAGAAGAGGAACAGTCTGTTTTGATTAACAACTAATTTGATGTTTCTTGGACCAAAGGCATTGATCTGTAGCAAATATTGCTGCATTTATAATTCATAAGCACGGGGAGTGCCAAGTCCCACTAGGAGGACAGAGGTAAGATTAATTATGTGCCTTTGCTGTAAGTTTCCATATGGCACCATATTTTGTTTAGGTTGTTTTCTGGTAAGTTTATTCTTTACTGTCAATTTTCTTAGTCTACAGTGTACACTTCTGCCATAAGGAAATTACTTGTGTATTTCATCTTAACCTTTTATAACCTATTTGTGTTCCTGACCATCACCTCAAGTGTATCTAATCCTTAGTTTTCTCTTTGGCATCAATTTCCCAAGCAATTTCCAGTTTTTATTTTCAAATAGAAATGACTCTTTTTAGAATAGCTTCAGCTGGCTGAGTTTTGGCTAAAGACTGCCTCTGCCTGAACACTGCCCTGCAAACATTTGCTAGCACACAGGAGGAAGCATTACCTCCCTTGCAATAAGGATGCCTAAGACGGACCATGAAAGGCTTTCTGAAATTTGTTCACCCTTCGCTCTTTTGGTTTTTTTAAAAATGCAGTAAGTAACAAAAGAGAACTGGTTGCTTGGTTTATTGAAACATTTCTGAACTCTAGCAGGTTTACAAGTACACATGAGAGCTACTGCCAGCCAGCAGCTCTAGCTTTCCCCCAGGGCCTTGTGCCTGTGGCAGGAGCAGCCCTGCAGGAGCTCCTACAGTGAACAGTGGGCTGGAGGGGGTGAGCAGTGATGCCTGGTGTCATGGCTACATTTCAGCCTCAGGGGTCTCCCTCCAGAAGATTTGTTGCCAGGCTCCAGCATGTTCCCAGGTCCAAGCACCAAGATCGCTTCCAGCAGCAAGTTGCCCCTTACAGGCAACGATTAGCTGGGAAATCAAAGGTAGTTCCTGCAGTTCCTTGGCACTGGCAAAAAGAGTGCACTTCTTGCACTGTATGTTTTGCATACATATATATATGTTATAATATGTTTATATATAATTTATATATTCCATTGCAATGAAGACTCTGAACTGAGAAACTTGAACTGTAACTGGATCAAAATAGTTGGACTCAATGGTCTTAGAGGTCTTTTTCACTCAAAACAATTCTATGATTAAAAAAACTCTCAAATTTTCTCAAGCTGCATTTTGAACTTGATTTTTTGTTAAGTCTTTTTGAACAGGAAATGGAAACAAGACTTAAAAACAACATATATATAGTGGTTTAAAGTCATGGTTCAGTGAAGAATGTTGTGGTATGACAGATAATTTTGCCTTTTCCTTGCCCTTTGCCCTGCCTCTTTAAGCCAACCACAAGTTAATTCAACAAGCTGAGATTTACTGATCTGCTTATTAAATCATTATAAGCCCATGTTGAAACAATTTCAGCCACAGCTGAAGCTGAATCAAGGGTTCACATATAAATTTTGCAGGCTGCTATAGGAATGTATCATTGTCTGCTTGTTGAAACCCCCTAAATTTTGCAAGCTACTGTGGAAACATATTCTTGTCTTCATAGCAAGCCCACAGAAAGTGGAAATTGGGCCACTGATAGAGACTAGATACCATATACAAAGGTTGGGCCATCTCATATTGCATAATTATGTATGCAAGTGACAGATCCAGAGGAGTCACAGATTTCTAAAACTGGCCTTTGTTACCCAAACCCAGAGTGGCGATGCTGGAGACAACTGGTCAATTCCAATGCATCCTGTAGAATCCCAGCCTATAAAAGAGGCTGTCTGCAATGTCAGGATTTCCTTGGCTGACTGAAGTTCTGCATCTCTACGTAAGCAGCAGCAGCACCAATGCATTTTGGCTGTGCTGAACTGGTGCTGGAGAACACTCACCATCCTGGAGTAGGGACATCTTCCAAGCCCTGTGAGCAGCTGGGTTGGGAAGTCCTGCTGGCATGAGCTTGGAGGGCAGCCTTCCATATTAAATGTAATGAGATGTTGATTTCTTTGAAACCTGGCAAAGTACTTCAGGTCCTTCATTGAACTGGACCCTGAGTGACCATTCTCCTCATTACACTTGCTCTCCACTTTCTCAGCCTGGTGCATATGCCAGACTGGTAAACTGCCTATAAGATTGTTCTCTAAAACAATTCAGACAAAACTAGCTTCAGTAGCTTAAAAAATATAAATAGGCCTTTGCTATTAAAGCCTGATACACTTAATCTGAAAGAGGATTGATTGGGAGTGAATGTACAAGCAAACAAACCATCTGTTGAGAGATGGCAGGGACATGGCAGGGACACAGAAGCAGACAGAAATGTCTGTTTACACCAAAAGCAAGGCAGAAGCTTTTGATGGCTCTTTGTTGCAAAACTAGGGCCACATATACCTCTTCCCCTGGGAGTGTGTGACAGACTGGGGACAAATCAATGCCATCTAATCTGACACCTTTATGGAGAAATGTCTATATCTGAAATGGCATCTCTATAAGCAAAGGAGAAAATAAGACATTTCCAAGACAGAGATGATATAATTTTATATGCTACCATCTGCTTCATCCCAATTCTCTCTCTCTCTCTGTCTCTCACCATCCCTTTAGCTCTGCCTAGCAGGGCAGCCAGAGCTTCACATTTTCCCTGCTTGCATACAGGGGACAATATTGACTAGGGAAAGAACATTAAATACATCCTGAAACAGCTTCCTTATACCTGCTGCCCATCAGAAAGATCCAAGTATTTACTGATAGCTTCCACCTCTCCCACCTCACTATTCTTGTAGTCCTACATCCCTTCACCCTCTGCAGTTTTTTATCTTGCAGGATTCTGCCTCTTCAGCACCTGTTGATGTTTAGTGAGAACCAGCTGTGTTTTCAACAGTAACTCACAACCTGGTTTTCATCTTTCAAGAGCATCTGTTATCACCCCTTTCCAGATTATGCCCCCCACCCCCCCTTTATATTGCCTATCTTGCAAAGTGTATTGATGAAATTGCAAGTAAATGTCATGCCTTTGCCTGTTAGGTTCAACACATTCATTCAGGGTCTCTTGTAAATGAGAAATGAGAGGAGAGATGGGATGGGTTTGAAGACCCAGGCAATGCCAGGCTGTTTCTAAAATGGTTTGAAAAAATGCATGTGTGCACATATATATACCAAGGGCTTGATATATTGCTGTCTCTATTTTGGTTCATTCTTCAACCTGCTAATTAATTTTAAGAGCCCATTAGGGAACTCACAAAGAGAGAGGCCCAAAAAGAGCCTGATTTTCCTGTCACCTGATAACACTTTTCTCAAGATCTGCTCTGCTCTACAAATCCTCCCCAAGCCCCAGTCCAAGTGGGGGCACCCACATGCCCAGCAACTCTGCAATATTTTTACCCCAACAAGAACCCTATATCCTGTCAATCCTGCACCACCCAGCTCGTACCCACAGCTCTTGGGGCTCTGTATTCTCTGTCCCAAAGGCGGTGAAGGGAGAAGAGGGCAACCACAGTGTCACAGCCAGCTGCTCTTCCTTGTAAGCTGTAAAACATCTAAGAGGTGTTTTCAGCTCCTCTCCTTCTTCCCAAATGATTGATGAAGGGGAAGAGGAGTAGTGAGGACCAAAAATGACGGGACGGATAGGAAGGTTTCTTTGGGTTTCCAGCGGGTTTCTGTTCTCCCTCCTCAAGGCAAAGCTTGGGGAACAGCATTTCCTCCCCCACCAGAGCCAGCCAAGGAAGAGAGCAGGGTGGTGGAAAGCTGTGGAAAGGGCCCTTCCTGAGAATGAGAAAAAGGTGTTCAATACTAAGTGATCCTCAGAGCTATTTGAACATTTTCTCTTCTCCTCCAGTGAGCACTGGCACCCCGTGGTCTTGGATCAGGCAGAAAAGGTGCCTTTTACAGAAATAACTGTGAAATGATAGGAAAAGCTGAGGTCTTCATTGAGGCAACGGTGTGTGGCTTGTATGTACTCAGTGAGTACAGCTTTCTGGTGGCAAGGGGTGGGGGATGTAATCCTCCCCAGAAACTTTTCAAAGCCAGCCTTCCAGATGAGCTCCATCATATGGGGGCAGGGCACTGACTTAATGGGGTGATGCCAGTGTCTTGAGCACCTCATCAGTCCTTTGCCACAGATAACACCTCCATGCAGTCGTCCTGAGCTTGTGCAGCTCAGAGCTGACACTTTGAGTATCACAAAGGCCATGGCTGCCATCAGGGTAGTCACTGAAATAAAGGCTCCCTGCTCCCCTTGCCCTTATCCTCCATCAACTGTACACTCCCTCCTGAGCTGCTTCTCCTGTGCTTCATGCTCCCAGAGGATCATAGCTCCCTGGTGCTGGCAGATTTTGATCTGGCTCTTCCAGTTTTGTTACATTCCCATCAGCAGCACAATAATCGCAGCAGGTGCTGTAGCACAATCTGTCACACGCGTTGCCAAGCTGTGGGTCCTCACATCCTGCTGGGCAGAGGCTGCATCTGTCTGTCTCAGGGTAGAGAAAGCCACTCTGGGTCTCACCACTGCTATGCAATTCCTTTGCATACAGCTTTCATCTTCTTTGGGCCATATCCTGGTGGCTACATTTAAGCAAAACTCTGTCTGAAGCTGATGGGAGTTTTCCCTGTAGAAAGTGGGATTTTTCCATAACTTTCCACCCCTTTCAAAGCAAACATTTATCTACCCCAGGCTGAGCCAGACTGGTCAGGTTAGGGAACCCTGACTCTTCATGTCCCTCTAAAAAACATTCCTGCATACCTTCTAACCCCAGAAAAAAAGGTTTTCCCTTCACCCCTGGGGGCATGGGAGCAATGTTATGAAACTAACAGAGAAAAAGAAGGGTTGTCTTTCTCTCCCTCTTCTCTCTTTTCATTTTTTTTTTTTTCAAATAAAGAAGGATGGACTTGTTGGCAATCATGGGGTTTCCTGGACATACAGATTAGGGCTGTACTGGCTGCTGGGATAGAAGTCAGGATTAGGAGATACTGGAAGGTTTCCAGGCAATTTTCTTGGAGAAAAACCCAGCATGACTGCAACACTGCTCATTTGTTAGAAAAGATCAGCTCTGCAGGTGTCATCCCACAGGAATCAGGTAGGAAGTGTAGGTCCTTCACCAAAAGGATGAAGGTAAAAATTGCCTACTTAATCAAAGTGAAACATGCATTGAAAATGGCTGGAGATGCATTACCACAATTTCTCCATCCCAGGGAAAGACATGACATCTCAAAAATAGTTCCAGTATGTGCAGGCTGCATCTGTACAATGTGGTGGCGCATCTCCATGATGTAGCCTGACAGGAATGGCTGCTGGATTTCAAGGGTGGTGAACAGAGAGAGAAAATCTGTGGCAATCTATTACCACAGTAAATATAATTCCTCCTCACCCTACCCAGCACATATAGCCACCCTGCTCCTTCTAGCTCGGGGTGAGAGAGGAGGCCAGGGTTGCCATTTAAGGGAGAGGTTTTTGTGTTCCTGCTGATAAATCTACCAGAACACCTCTTATCATATTTTGCTAAGACTCACACAGAGCCCATCTGCATTTTGTGCAGAGGAGTTTGTTTCAACATATCAGAAATGCTCCATAGCCTCCAGAAACCCAACAGTGCCTCAAAGACCCTCCTCCAGAGGAGCTCTAGGTCACCAAAGCAGTCCCTACATGAAACGCTGGCATGGCTTCTTCCCCACCCCCCTCACAGCTCCTGATTCACTTGCTCACAAGCAGATTCATGTTTTCCTGCTATTTTTACACATAACAGCCATCCTGGTTTGTGCTGGGGTGCATGATGCACACCAACCTGACCTGACATCCTTCCTCACATATGTGCATATTTGACTAGACCTTGGGTCAATGCAGGCAAAATCACACAGGCTGGCCTTTTGAGTGTCAGGCATGCATTCATCTACAGGGACCTTCTATTAGGATAAGCTCATGTGTGTATTCGCAAGCCATTATGTGACGCTCTGTTATGTCTGGATGAACAAGACATTCAAATTAACTTAAATGAATTTATCCATATGGCACTGAAACCCTAGTCACAGGAAGGAAACAATGCATAGAAATATCACACCCAAATTTTTCAGTGGTGACCCCTGATGCTGGGTGCCCAGCATCCAAGTTTTTCCTCACTTTTGATACATTGTTGTTTCCCTATTCTGTTTGCATTGAGGACTTTGCTATTTACTGTATTTTGAATATAAAGCTCCAATTAATGTCAGTAGAACTTCTGCTTGCAGATAAGGGAGGAATATTAAATAGATCTGCAGTGCAGAGAGAGAGGATATTTTAGTTCCTTTCATGCATTCGAGTTAGAAAATAACACTGTAGTTGGTTGGTGCCTTAAATTCCCAGAGATTTCAAAGTACTCTGCTCAATACCCAGGCAGAAAACTTCCCACCACTGAAGGGGGGTTCTCCTGGTGTGGGGATCATCGGCTAAGCCTGACATGGGAAAGGAAAACTAGCACACTACAGGTGAGCTAGAGTAGAAATATAGAAAGTGTTCCATGGCCAGGGTAAACAGGCAGGGTTGCTCAGCACTGGCACCTGCAGCAGAGAGATAGTGGGGGGCTGAGCTGAGGGCATAGGAGCAGAGTACAACAGTCCATCTCATGTAGAGGTTTGTAGAGATGATCAAACATTTTTTGCCTTTATGGGTAATGAGCATGGAAGCATTTATCAAATGTCTTTTTCTTTAGAACTCCAGTGTCCCTCGCTGGATATATCAGGGACTAATTCAGATACTTTTCTAGTGATGCAATTGAAATTGCTTTGGACTTCTATATGGCTAGAAGATGAACATGCATTTCCAAACTCCCTTATTGTTGACCACTGCATTAGTGCAATTTAGTTGAACTGGAGACTTTGTCTGGAGCAGTTGGAATGCACTTTTAAACAGCATCATCTTAAGACTAGCTTCACCTTGGCCTTACAAAGCACCCTCTGTGTGCTTAGTTGTGGAAATCTCCACCATAATGAGTAGACGGATCTGTTTTTGTCTTCATACCTCATTTCAGGAAGTAATCTGGGGCTTTTAGTGCCTGCTCCCACTCACAGCAGGACATTCTTACCCTCCTTTGAGAGGCAGAAAATCAGAGGAAAGCAACATTTTGGTGATAAGCATATGCTGGCAGGAACACTGCTATAAAACTTGCAACAAAGACTTTAAGAAGCCAGTGTCATAGCAATTAGATTCACAGCACCTATCAAATTATAATTCCAGCAGCACTGAGGGTGAGAGAGCTCGTCACACAGAGCCAGCACCTCTTCCCACCTCTCCAAACATTTTTTTGCTGGTGCAGTTTGATGGGTTATAGAAAGACATCTTGAATATGGCCGAAGTCACTCCTTTAGAAAGTTAAGACAAATATTTACAAGTATTTTGCATTAGTTGCCTACAAATATCCTTCTATCCATCTAAGAATCTGCCTTTAGTACTGTCATTGAACATGAATCGGCCATGAAATTTCAGAAGCCTGGGAGGTGCCACTTCCTGCTGAAGGGGCAAGGGGCTGGGCACAGGAAAGCAGCCGTGGCAGTGCAGGAAGAGACGTGCTGTAAACTGTAACAAGCGCGGATGCAGAAACGGCAGCGTGAGAAGGACAGCTGCCCCAGTGCCGCTTGCAAGGGGTGTTCAACGCCCTAGTCCTTCTCCCTGACACTCCAACCCCTCCAGCAGCGTGATGGGGCCAGGAGCGGACTGCCCACTGCTCCTGGGGCCCAGCGGGGCAGGTCATAGTGCAAAGAGCCGAAGAAGAGAGTCAGTCATCTGCTGTAGCAGGGAAGGAGAAGCTCGTGAAGGCACCGGGGATTGCTGCAATGCCACAGCAGCTCCTCTGGGTCTCTGGGCTGGTGACATGCCTTCTCCTTTCGGGCTACCTTAGCATAATTCTGCAACTGGCTGTTGCTTTACAGCTACAACCTAGGGAGAAGTCCAAGCAAACAACAGTGGAAACAAAGGAGCAAGTGCAAAGTAAATGGGAGGGGCTTAGGAGCAGTGTAAGCCCTTAGCATCTCACTCTACCAGAAAAGAGAAGGGAGTAAGAGGGGAGGAACCGAGAAAAGCATAAAGAAGTCACAAGGAGTTGGGACACTTCTGCACAAAACATGTTGCCCAGATGAATTAAAGGGTACATCAGCAGGTTTCTACTTCTGAGAAGTTTTTTGAGTTTAACAACATTGTCAGGATTAGGGTTTAAAACCATATTTATCAGAACCTTGAGCAATAGGAAAATGCTTTGAAAATCATGAAAGGTTTTTCTTTGTTTCATTTTTAATTTTTTTAAATTTTAATAAGTGGTAGGTTCTTTCAATTTGCCTGCTGGTTTCTGAGCCTTTAGGGCCTATTTAATTTGCATATTCATGTTGTCTTATGCAATAGTTCAAGCCTTTTAAAATTATCTTTTTTAACAAAAGCTCAGATTTTCCCAGAATCAAATTCCAAGTAATGGCAAAATATCAAAGATTGTCATGGTAGTGATAAATTAGCAAGCTAAACATAATAAGAATTTTCTGATAAAGGGCAAATAATTAACAGATTGATTACAGCAATCCTTTTTTTATGCTGTTGACCAAAATGCCATTGTATGTTCTTTTTATGTGCCCTAAGTGTGGCCTGACTATATTAATGTATGCATAGATCCCTAGTATTCTGAAATTTGAGAGTTAATCATACGCTGAAGTAGAATTACAAAAATCCAGTGAACTTGTCATATGACCTTTTCCTTTAAATACTTTATATATATTTCTATTTATTTTTAATTTAATTTGTTCTCTCCTTGAGAATCCCCATGAGAAGGTATCAGATCGGAGCTTTTGTACAGGGAATGTTGTGCGAACTCAGCCTGCATGTCTTACAGACCTCTGGAAAATATCTTTTGATAAGCAAGAAACCATTCTTCAGTGGTTTTAATTTTTGTTTTATTTTTCAGCTGAAAATCTTTTTTTCCCCACAAAGCAAAGCAAACCTTTTTGTTCAACTAGAGGACAAGTGTCTTCCCCAGTGCATCCTTTGAGGATGCTGAAGAAGTCAGTCAGTTCCAGAATTTTGTGGTGTCTTAAAGGCAACCATGGGCACAGCCCACGGATTTAGGGAGGAATCAGAGAGCTAGGAAGGAGTAGAGGACTAATGTTGTGTGACACGATACCCACTGACCCTAATTATCAACTTCAAAGCAGCTCATGGGTAGTGGAGTTATTGCTTTCCAGCAAACAGATGCTTCTGACTTATCTCAGCCTGGCCACAGCCCCAGTTATGTCGGCATCATTTTTACAGACTGCACGTGAGCTAAAAATAATGTCAGGGAGCAGAGAAGGAAAGATGGTGGGAGAAAGGTCAGTGGAGCCACCAGCATTAGTGGGAGAATGGCCAGAACTGGAGGGCAAACTGGAGCACATTGAAATCTTTTGGGTAAGGGAGGAGAAACTCGCTCCTATAGTGCCTTAGGCATGACGGAGTGCTGGCAACACCTAAAAGAAAGGACACACAGGAGACTGGGACACAAATTTTTAGGGTGGTGCCTGGGGGTTAGCAGTGAACAGGACCAAATGTCACACCAGAAAATGTGACACTCAGACTGGGCTGGCATTAAAGGAGGCAGCTGAGTTACACAGTCTGTTTGCAAATTGAGTGAGATGAATAAGCCTGGGCTGGAGGGGGAAAGAAGATTTAAATCATTTGTGGTAGGATGAAAGCTTTTCCTCACAAAAGTTCAGGACATAAAGGCAAAATACAGCCTAGTGCTAAGAGGCACTGGGAAAGGAAATCTCCATCCAAGCCGCAGTCCAACAGGGAGTCTTCAATATCAGTGAGAAGAAACTTTCTCTGGTGGGTTTTCTTGTTTGTTTGTTTGTTTGTCTGTTTAAAAAGAGGGAGATTTTTATACACTTTGTTCTTCAGTGATGTCTTCCAGTATCACACAGGAAGATAAGCAGATTCTAATCCAGGGATATTGTAGATCAAAGTGGTGCCACAGCTGCTGCATCATATCAGATACGGCTCTTGTAGCGGGACTCAGGTTTTCCCTTTTCAGACAAATTTCCATCAGTAAAAAAAAGCAGATCAAGAAAAACAAAAAACGGAGGAAAGTGCTGTTTATTAAAATAAAAACTTCCTCTTTGAGCTCACATGCCAAGAGACATCCAGCAATCAGCATAGGAGAGTGAAGCCTCCCCTTACCTTTAGAGACATAGAAGCAGTGCCATTTCTGTGCATTAGGTACTCGCATTTTATCCCTCCAGCTTTGAGAGCTACCCACGTAACCATGTTACAGTGTCTTCACCAAAAAGCATAACAATAAAGAGGATTTTGGGGCTCTGAGAATGTGACTGTAATAAATAGCCTATGCTTCGTGCCACTTTCAGGATGCCTCTTTGGGCCACTGAGCTGTTGGAAACATCATTGCAAACAGCTGTATTAATCAAATGATGGTGAATACCCAATAACTTGGTCATTCCTGTACCTTCCCTCTTTCAGTGCAGCTAGTTTAATTCTGATGTTGCTAGGATATATCATCTTAGAGAACATAAACCCTACAAAGCCCTCACCGACAAGAGGATTAGAAGAGTCTGTCTACCAGTGGATTATGTATATGAAAGAAGAATAAAATAAAATATAAAATATTTCACTCCTGGCTAAAACTATGTAATTCTGTGGATGCAGAAATTAAATGGTCAGGGTGGCTTTATCTGTTGTGCACCCCCAAACAATGATGCTCTGCTCCAGCTGTTTTCTCAAGACACACATCTGCTGAAAGGCAGTGGTGGTTTAGGGAATACCACAAACTTCTCTGTCATCTGATTAAATGTAGACAAATCCAAAGTAAACACAAGTACTCACTGCTTGACTTAGGTAACCTCATTTCCCATTTATTCAGTGTCAAGATTCGCGTGTTTTTAGAGAATGAGTCATTCCACTCTAACATGGGGTGGAAATTGTGCCATTGGAGAACCAGGCCAGAGAGGTCTAACTCCCTTTGCTGGGGACTCCACCCGCCCTTCCCAATCTGGCAAGGGTGGGGCAATGCAGTAGCTGTGCTTGCTCATGAGTCCCTACCTAACTGCATCAGCAGAGCAAATGCACAGACACTGCCATACATATATACCCATACACATATAGGGACATACGCTTATGTACACATATATAAACACCCAAAAACCTCTGTGTATATGTGTCTATATATGTGTGTATGTGTATAAACTGCTCCTATGCTGTTTTATTAATCAGATTCAGGTATCTCAAATTTTATGATAATTTCTCTAATATGCCATTAGAGAAAACTTGCCTATATCCATCAGGCTTTTTGCCTCTTTCTCAATACCATCTAACTGCTCAAACATTTAATTGTTGCATTTCAGCATCCAGTCTTGGACTTCACATCTATGTGTGGACCCATGTGACTCAAGTAACCAGGATCCAGCAGGAGTTCAAGTCTGTGCTGATTTTCACTGGGGTAGAGATAATTTCCTTCACAGTGGCTGGTATGAGGCTGTGTTTTGGATTTGTGTGGAACACAGGGTTAATAATACAGAGATGGTTTTGTTATTGCTGAGCAAGGATTACACAGAGCCAAGGCCTTTTCTGCTCTTTGTACTGCCATGCTGGCAAGGAGGCTCAGGGTGCATGAGAGGAGACACAGCCAGGACAGGTGACCCAAACTGACCAAAGGGAGATTCCAGACCATATAGCCTCATGCTCAGTATGTAAAATGGGGGAAGAAGGAGGAAGAGGAGGACATTTGGAGTGATGGTACTTGTCTTCCCAAGTACCCATTACACATGATGGGGTCCTGCTCTCCTGGAGATGGCTGAACACCTGCCCGCCCAGGGGGAGCAGTGAACTAATTTCTTGCTTTGTTTCACTTTTGTATGCAGCTTTTGCTATCTCCTTTAAATGGTCTTTATCTTAACCAATGAATTCTCCAGCTTTTACCCTTCTGATTCTCTCCCTGATCCCACTGATGAGGGAGTGAGTGAGCAGCTGTGTGGGGCTTAGCTGCTGGCTGGGGTTAAACCACAACCAAGTCACTGCTCAGTGGAGTGTAAATGCATGTGTACAGATATGCTCATACCAAAATGAATATGATTAAATTAATGGATTGCCACACTGGTTGGTCAAAACCATCTTATTTAATTCATGAAAGAGTCAAATAAATTATTTGTAAACCTAACACAAATACTGTGCATATCCCAGTCATGTGTTTAGCTGGGTCTTAACTCCAAGTTTCCTTCACAGCAAAACTCTCCCCTCTATGGCACTCCTAACATTTGGAGGCAAAGTCAGAAAGTAATGTAAACCTTAGTGAAACAGACCTGATAATATGCTACAGATATTTGTGCCTAATGCTACACATGCTTGTGTCTTAAAGCACACTCACTGGTACCCAGCAAACCTTAGACAGAGGGATCAAATAACTGGAAACCCATCAGATTTTGTGACTGATCTATACTAATCTGTAGCTGTTTCTCTACTGTGCACTTTAGTGTCTGTAACTGTCTCTGTACCAAAACAATGTGCTGTTTGATCTTGACCTTTTACCTAGACTTTGACCTTGATCTTTTCCACTCACTGTCTTGACTGCGATCTCTTTGGGAACTCCAGATGATATGGAATTCCCTGATATTCACTTCTTTATATGACCTATGTGCCCTATCATTTGCTACCACACTGATGGCCACATGCTTGGGCATGGATACCCTTCCATAATACCATGCATTCATTCTCTATGAATGTTCAGGATATTTCAGTATCTGAGATCTCAGATGGCATTTTCTTTTTAGCCTGTGCACAAAAAAAAAAAACAAAAAAAAAAAAACAAAACCAAAACCAACAACAAAACCAAACCAAAACAAACCAAAACAAAAAAATAACAACAAAAAACCCCAAAACAAAACAAAAACAAAAACAAAAAAACCTCAAAAACCAACCAAACAAAATCAACAACAAAAAACCCAAACCAAATTATAGACAATGAATTCCACTTCTCATTTTCTTCTGAGCTTTGGTCTTATTTCTTAATTCAAGTTCTCAAACTCATTAATGTTGCACCTCTGGGAACTTACTGGTCATGCACCTCTCCACCTCCCTGCTCTTGCCCTGCACACTTACACCACAAGTCTCATTAATATTTGCAGCATTAAATACTATGAGAACCTCACATAGTTTGGGTTCTTTCCTTCACCATTTCCACAGAGCAAGCCCCCTCTCTTTAACAGGTTCCCAATTCAGCTCTTCATGTGGACCAGGTATTCTTCAGGACATCATAGGGAGACACTGGGATTGTGACAAGTTACAGCAAAGCCCAGTATGTTTTTGGCAAACCTGAACTCTAGCTGAGCTGGCCAAGCCAGAAAAACCTGGTGTGCTTCCTCACACCTAGTCCAAGCACACTCTTTATGTGCATCAGGCTTAGCAGCAAGCACTCACATGCAAAGGAGGGGTCGTATCAAGGTATCTACAAATCCTAGTTATCCCTGGCAGGCAATGCCAGGATGCTTACTAGAAAGACCATATCTTTCCCATCGCCATGTGACAGGCTACCAGGACACCAATAGGAGCAGCTAAGACAGAGAATTCCCAGAGCATCTGCACACCCTAGTCTGTGTTAAGGGTTTGCCAAAGCTCAAGCTTTCTCCGTCAGGCCAAGCTGAAAATCTGTGCCTCAGTGCTACCAAGGTCTTTCTTGAGAATGAGAATAGTCCGAACTGAGTCTGTCCCCAGGGAAGATGGTTTTCCAAGATTTGCTGGAGAGTCATTTCCTATCAGAGTAACTGGAGTTTTGAGTCAGGACTGAACGGAAGACAGCTTATGAAATCCTGAGACAAAATGTTCTCTTTCAGATAGGCCAGGTGGAGATAAGATGTCTTTCAACACCTGAGAGGCCTCACTGTGTTTAGGACAAGTGAAAAACTGTCTGATGTTGCTGCACAAACTGGCTTGAGGGTTGCTTGTTGTCATTCACGTAGCCCTGCTCAGCAAATCAGACTCATTTCAGTCTCATTAGCAGATGTCCTTGAGGTGTTTGAGGCTGGTGCCTCAAGACAAAGAAAGAGGTCTGCAGATCAAAGTACACCTTTGATCATCCAGGACCTTATTTTTATGAGCTGGGCTAAACCACCGCAAATTCCACAGATTCAAGCATAATGAATAGGTCAGAGAGCAATAGGTGGCATAACTTGACACTCAATTTCTAAATTCCGAGGTGGCTTTCTCAGCTTGGTGGCTGCTGGGCAGTGTGATTTATGGCTTTGCCTGCAGGAGGTAACTCTACTGCTAATAGGAAGAGAACTATTTGTTAAACAGAAGAGCTGGGTGTCTCTGTCCCTCAGTTTTGCTTCCCACATTGTGGCTTTTGCTGCCAGCATTATGTTTCAAATCATTACTTCAAAGCTTTATAGGAAGCTCTGTATCTGTTTGAGGACCTATGAATCCAATACTGGGACAAGAACAATGTTTTGTGTTGGAGAGCAATGAGAACCCGGCTTTGCCCTGTATATGAAGTCCATGACACACATAAGATAAGGTCCTCTGCAAGGGAGTTTGCATGGAATGCTGGAGCTGGGAAAAGGCCATCAGGGAGGTTGTATAAAGGCAACTTTTCTTTGTCTTTCCAAGGCTGTTTTACATTTCAGACAATATAAGACATGTGCACCATTTTATTTGAGTAACCTCACTGAATTGTGCAGAACAGAAGGCACATGGGGGTGTCACATACAGAATTCAGATAGAACTGATCTGAATTCTGGGGTGGAACATAGATTTTTCCAAAATCCTTTCCTTTTGCCCTAAAATGATACTGGCTTTTGTCAGAGGAAATGCTTACAAAGTTCAGCTGTATAAGATGTGAAATACCTGCTGTCACCCTCCAATGCTTTTAGCAGTTATAGATATCTCTCATTAGACAGACATAGATACATCTAGACATACACCCTTATGACCTGTTTGTGACATAATACTGTTGCTGAGCTGACTTAGTCTTTGTCAAGTGCTTTTTCTTGTGGATGTTGCCCATCTCTCATGGGGTCAGGAGCCCAAAGAGCTCAGCTGGCAACAAGTATGACCAGTGCTGGGTAGAAAAACTATGCTTTGTATTCAGACAAATATATTATCAAGATGTCACTGAACTGTAGTGGAGTTACTACAGAAGCTTCAAAATATTTCATCAGTGCGCTCCAAGATCATTGAGTGACGAGATCTGTCAGAACACAGAGATATAAAAGTTTTGTTCTGACTACTCACTGGGTTCTGTAAGTACCCATATTCAGTGTTCTGACTATGTATATTTTTAAATCACCCTGACAGATGCAAAGACTGGAGGCCCAGCTTTCAGCTATGTCTCAGCAACTGCAGATCAGTAAAAAGTATCTGAATAGTTGCCAAGACAGTTGTGTTTGCAGCGTTACTGCTGCTGGGAGTGGCAGAGCTATAGAGGTATGATCTGCCACAGTTCTTCCGCTTCAAGGCAAGTTGATAAGTTTGGCAGAAATCCAGCAATGGCAAGCATGGCTTGGAAAGGGTTGGAACCACTGACCCAATTTTATGTTTGTCCAGATCATTACCCACAGGAAAAATTCACGCTGAGAACAAGCTCTCTCCCCCCCTTTTTTTTATTTATTTTTTTTTTTAAGATTGCATTACTCTGGAAAACAATTTAAAAAAAAAGCTTGAGTGGAATGGGATTTCTTTTCCTGACACTCTCATTGTTTTCCCTCTTCCTGCACTGCTAAATCACGTTGCGAGTCTTATCGTGCTTTGGCTTTGTCGGGCTGGTCACATGTCAATATCAAGAATAAGTCATACTGAAAATTGCACAGCCCTCGCCTCTAGACAGACCTGTGCTTGCAGCAATGCCAACAACCCACAGACTCTACTAAAATATCTGCAGTAGTTACTTCCTGTCCCTGCAGTCCCAAGTATATTTCCTAAGTCAGGAATATCTTGTAAATATTCTCCTACGAAAAACAGATTTGTCTTTCAAGTAGCAAAGTAGAAGTAATTAGTGCTGCAAACCTTCCTTCTTGTCCCCAAATAAAGAAAAAAAAAAGAAGGATGTTTTGGTTATTACCACCAAGCCAATAAACGTGCTTCAGGGGTCATTAACTTCAAATCTGTTCTCTCGGAAAAAAGATTAAGTGCAGCACTGTACTTTATCCTGAATCCCCTGCCAAGCTTTGTTTAGAAATAGCATTTTACTGACAACATTTTTTTTTCTCCCCTGTGAGAAAAACATGCTCACCTAGGGCAGAAGCTGACTGCATGCAGCACCTGGCTGCATAGCAAGTGCCACCTTAGACTGCTTCAGCACATTAAAAGAGCCTCACTTCTCTTTTTATTTAAGGGTCTGGTCCAGCAGTGATAAGGGAGTTTAATCGCTGCAACTCAGGGAGCAGCTCAGCACAGGAGGTGAGCAAGCACTCCTGCCAGCCACTTTGAGATTCCACATCAGCATCCGGTGGCTTTGGGTCACCCACATCCTGCCAAAGTGGTTCAACCAACTCCGGCTGCAATCTCCTTTCATGCTTTTGATGAGAAACTGCCATGAAAGGAAGCGGAGAGCAGGAATTAGGAGATTTTGGGGTCACCAGTCAGGACAGTGGAAGGGAGCTGAGGTGGGGCAAGACATCTGGGTGTCCATTTGGGGCATGGCTCACCAGCAGAGTGGATGAGTGCAGGTCTTTCATGGCACAGGTGGTCACCTCTGTCACCTCTTGTAAGCAAGCCATGACTACTATGGGATATTTTATGGGGTGATTTTCCTTTTAATTGTGGATGTGTCTTTCAAGCATTCATTTCAAATACCTCCAGTAGCCAATCAATTTACTGAGCTCGAGGGCACCATTTACTTTGTTGATATTGACAATAACATGTTCTAAGACATTTTCATGTATCCTGCATGACTTGAAATCAGATAATACAATTCTCCCCAGAAAGACTGAAATTACTTTAGTTTGAAGCCTTACATAATTCAATTTTTAACAGGTTCACTTGTGAAAAATATTCAGCATTTTCCCTGCATCTAAAGTAGGAACAGCATCATGAGTTCTAAGGGATTTAAGACCATGAAAGAAGGAGGATTTAGTCTATTTCTTAACAAAAGTCTCCTGAAACATGTTAAAGCTGCTGTGCTGAGAATCTCAGTACATAAGAAGTCTTAGGAAAAGATGTCATATCAAGCTTTCTAGGAGATTGAAGTCACTCAGGAAAACTTAAAGTGCCCTGAAAGTCACTGTTTTTTTCACAGAAATAATTTTAGTCAGATGGAGACTAAAATGTGAACTAAAAATGTAAAACTAAAATGTGAAGTTGAGTATTTGGGTATGTGACAAAAGCCTTTTTTTTTGTTCAGTAAGAAGTGTTTTCAATAAAAACTGCAGTTATTACTGAGGAACAACCAATTCTGTTTTGTGACTTACCTCTCATGAATGCACAATGTAGTTAATTTCAGCACATGCATCATTAGGTCATTCAATTTTAATGTTACTATATTTAAAAAAATCTTGTGACACATTGTGAAAGAAATGTTAAACTTTTGATAATATCCCTTTGTCAACTGCATCTAAGTGATCATTTAAGAATTTTAAAGTATAAGTGAAAAATCATTATCTAACACCGAAAGAGATAAAGAAGGAATTTTGGTTGCTTTTTTCCTTTTTTTAAGAGCTAGAAAAGATATTTTTAATTCCCTTTAATGCAACTCTATGAGATAACCATCATTAGAAGATATACCTAGATATTTTCGTGTGTCTAAAGTTAGCAAAAGTGAGATCTCTCCTGCAATTATAAAACTGAGAAAATATCTGTAAGTGTTACTAAACTGCTTTTAAAATCCAATTGCTTTGCTTTGTATGAGAGGTTTGATCAGCTAGAAGAAAATATCTTCTTTTTTTCTGCTAGAGAGGCAACTTCCAAAGTTAACATCTTGCATTGTCCAAAGCTATTGATGACACTGTGAGAGTTCAAATCACCTGAACTTAGTTAACTTTTTACACTTTCAGATATTCTTTGTGTCGTTTTAGCACTATCTTGAAAAGAATAAAAAACTATGATTGGCTACTCCCCTTTCATATCTGTGCAAAATGAACTACCATGGAAAATAATTTGACATTTTTAGTTAAGAGCATAGATAAAAAAAAAAAATACATATTCAACCACATCTCCAACATTTTCTCAGTTGGAAAAGAACAAAGAACTTGAGGACAAAACAGAAAACTTTCAACCTACCAAAATGTATCATAGCATCTCCTGGCTAATCTTGGGAGCAAAATTGTTTAAGTTACAGTCAAGACAGAATGATCTGCATGTTTAACTATGGGTAATACTGCTGTAGCAGCAGCAGCAGACACCTCTCTGCTAGCAACAAACCAAATAATTCAAACATTTCATCCATTAATAATTCCTCTAGTGATCAACTCTTCTTGCTCTTCGTCTTCCTCTGGTAAAAAACACTTTATCTTCTCTATACACTATGCATATTGGAGCAATACCATGTACTGTGCCTAATTTAGCTCAATATTTATCCCCTAATAACTGCATAGGATAAATTACCTTTAGATAATATAAGGAAACCTATGGAAGGTAATCTTAGATGTTCTTTCAAGCAAGCTAAAGCTTCAATTGGACTCAATGATCTTAGAGGTTTTATCCCAACCTTAATGATTCTATGATTGATTCTATCATTCCTTGAAATGCATTTAAACCTGGTATTTTTACATTTGTACGTGGCTTAAAATTGCTCCTCTATGAAGACTGGAAAGAAACAGGACCCTTTGATTTTACAAACAATTCTTTTAACACGAACATAAGTTAGAGTAAAAATGCACAGAGCTACAACAAGAGAGTTTGGAGGAAATTAAGAAGTGTCCAGCAGAGATAACTCTAGGTAATTCATTCAGAAGACCTCCTGGAAGAAGGAGCCTGCTCAGTTCCTTGTTCCTTTCTCCCAGGAAGTTACCTATCCAGGCCATGCTTTTGCTTCTTCAAACAGTAGAACAGTGGGCATACCCTCTTCAATTTTTTGGAGGGTTTTCCAATCTCAGTTCACCTATAAAATCCTTACCTAAGCTTTGACCTGAACTCAGAGGGAAGCACTTGCTTTTCCACGCTGAGGTTATCAGGGGGCTCTGTTCTTCCGATAACTACTTTAGTATCACAGAGCCCCTGGTACAGCACACTCAATCTCCCAGTGCTGAAGCTGGATAATTATTTTCAGGAGCCCTGCTGAGACCCCAGTCTTGACATCTCCAGGCCATGTTATAAAAAAGTATCTTGACACCATGGCCTAAAGCCCAACCCTGCATACTGTGCTCACAAGAGAAGCATATGAATGGAATTTGTTTTGGTCTCTTGCTAAATGAATGCTCACTGGCGATGTCCACAGCTACTCAGCTTCCCTCAGAGGTGCCAGGATATCCTCTGACGGCTACAAGCACAGTGTGGGCTCCACCTAGATGTGCACCTCCAGCGAGATGTGTGCTGTCGGGAGAGGGGGCTTGGCAAACCCCAAGGGTGGAGATGTGAGACACTCGGAAATCACAAGTCATACAATGGAAAGGGGCAGGAGGACTGGGTCCATTCTGTGAGCAAACCAGGCACTTGCTTGGGACAGACAAATTAGAGGAAAGTGTTCTCAGAGGTGCAATGCGACTTGCTTATGTGCCACATGGATTCCCATACATAAAGGGACATTTTTGGTTCATCAGTTATGTGGACTTGTATGCAAGGGCTTGCTGTCCAAGCACTGTGCTGCCTTTCCAGGACCATAGGATTAGACCCATGAAGGGGCAAGGCCAACCCTGTGTTTGGGCTAGACCCATTGTGTTCAGACACAAAGCAGCAGTAGGAAGAAAATGCTGGATTATACACAACTAGGACTTAGGAAAGAAACCACAAACCTGTTATATAGGAAAGGAAAAGAAAATGGCAAAAAGAACAGGAAGCAATTTCTTATTGCAGGGACTCTTTCCTTAGAGTGGCAGTCCTGTCTTGAAGGCTGTGAGGAAGAGGACTCTGTATGTGCTTTCGGCTGCCCTGCATGGCTCTGTAGACCAGGTGATCTCACCAGGTCATTTTTATGATGATCTATGGTCTGTCCCCAAGGTACATTTATGCAGTCGTGTTTCCTTCAGCAGAGTTATGACTACATAAACTGAGGGCTGAAATCAGCCCATCTGAAGTGAGTCAAAGCAGAAGAAACTCGTTTCCCCTTTGGGCATGATGGTAAATAGATCTGTCAACCTGATGTTTATGGTGGTGCTGTACAAGAAAAGCATTCCTCCACCTCATGGCTAATGCCTGCCCATATGTTTAGAAATACCCTTTGGCTTGGGCAGGTTAAATGCTCAGACCTAATAAAAATCCACATTTCACTGATACTGTACCTACTTCCCCCTCATCTCATTTCATTTATAATAATGATATTTCTTGTTGTAATTCTGTTATGTCATGATGTGGTCTTCATTGTAATTTTTCTCAGTTTTCCTCATATGACATGATCTATACATTACTAGCATGTTATGAAAATCAAAGGAGATGTAAATACTTCTAATGCTGGCATGCCTACCTTAGTATTACAAGCTACCAGGAAAACACCTGAGCAAAAATGGGAATTAAAATGCACAGAAAATTCAGTTTCAGTTGGAGTCTTAAATCAGTCCAGATGCAGCTGACACCTTTCACAGCCTTTTCTGTGGTTGTGGGTATTGATGTGAACTAGAACACTTACTGTCTTGCTTATTTGTGACTGTGCATTAATGCTGGTATAATCAGTGATATGTATAGCCCCAGCACAAAACATACACATGTTGAAAGGTAGACAGCTTTTGTAAATTATAAATACCTCAAACTGAAATAATTTTATCATCAGCCATGGTACTCAATTCTGTATTTCAGTCCAGCGAAAGGGCTGGAGAAGTTTCAATGAAAGCTATTTGAACAGACAGCAATTACATTAAAAAATATTGAATTTTGTGCACTGAAGTGACTGGAGCTCTAGAAGCTGCTACTATTGTAAAATACAGTGACAAAATATACAGAGCACTTGGGGGTTCCCTGGGGGAAACCTCATGATTACAGATAAATTCTATCAATGTGTCTGCCAGAAAGGCTGCTCTGCACTAAGGAACTCAATTAACATGATTTGTGTCTTAAGATTTATTTTTGTCAAGCCACCTATTACACATGTTTTATGTGTGTTGCTTCCCCTCAGCCAGGGAGGGCAAATATATTACATTTCTGACATCATCCTCATCGTGTTTCTCCACTCGCTAAAATTATTTGGATTGATTCAAGTAGAACTGGTATGATTTACAATTTCCTTTTGCTTTTCTTGTCATTTTTAATAGCCCTCATAATTTGCAGCCTGTTGTTATGGTTTGTACCACTGTGTGCATGACAACATGTTTTGGTCTTTCCTTAGCTGGGCAGTCTTAGACGCCTCCACCACGGAGTTGAGGGTGGGACCCTGATTTTGGAAGATGCCTGCAAAGAGTAGGGTTGTGCTGCAGCACCACCTTTAGCCAGAGAAACCCCACAGATGTGCAGGAAGAGGAATTATGGTAACACCCACAGAAAACACAAGTTATCAACACCGAGTAGCAATGACATTGAAGACAACTGTGACTGTTTCTTCTGAATGACATGATGTTGCCTGGACTGGTTCTTGTTTCATATCCCCAGACCTGTGACTGTGCATCTGGAGCTGCCCTGCTCCAGCCTTTCTCGGATCTTAATGCACAGTAATGATCATAGTAGGATCAGTTCACAGGAAAGTGACCTCCCTGCTCCTACATAATGTTGCTTTAAGTGTATGTACTGCACACATATATCAGGCTTTTTATTCACAGCATCACACTTCAGCTGCTTAGTCCCCATGGTTCCTGGCATACTTTTAGCTGGACATTTAGTTATGGACTCCTTGTTCCACGATTGTTGGAGCTTGGCTCCTGCATGACTGTGGAGGTCAGGGGCTGGTGGGAATCCTTTACTATCCCTGCAGACAAGCTATGGAACAGGGCTAATCATTTGGATCCTACAGGAAATGGCCCATCTGTGAGGCCACAGCAAGCTGATGGGTTACTGCAATTTGAGTCATGTCCCAACAGCACAGCTTATGCAGCCTTGAAAATCAACATTCCTCTTGTAGACATTGCTCAATACCTCTTCCAACAAAATTCATTACCTTTCTGCCTCTTAACATCCTCCTTCCATTTTGTTTCTCCGAAGAAAAGCCTTTTTTTTTTGTATCTCAGAAAGATTATCAAAATACTTCACGTTCTTGCCAATTCAAATTATGCGTAAAGGAAAGCAGAAAACTTCAGCTGATGTTCTACAGTGTGCTCTGGAAAATCAGCAGGAACTTCATAACTTAAATCAAGCAAGTTAGGAAAAGTCAGGTTGTTGAATATACCCCAGTGTGACATATCATGGTGTCATTTAGAACACAAATAAAAGTTTACCATAATGGAAAAACTTTTAGGTGTCATAAAATTCAAACAATTCACATTTTAGACTTCACTTGAAGATGCTATTGAAGAGGCATTCCTGTCTTTCCTTCATGTCTTGTTGCTTCAGTGGGAGACCCTCATGTAAAAATCCCTGCCTCATTTTTTTTAACTTTACTTTTTCCTTTAAATGAGTCAAATTACAGCATTTCTGTTGAGCCTTGCCATCCTAAAGACTTCTGCATTTTCTCTCAATCAAGGTCCCTAAGCAGTGCAATGCTCTGGTTTCTTAATTTTCTTTTGAGATGCTAAAAAGAAAGAAGCCTTCTTCTTTTCCTTATTTCAGATTTTTTAATTTTTTTTTTTAAGTTCTTTAAAATTTCTCTGGTCTTTTCTCAGTAGTTTTTACAAATCTGTTTCAAATGAGCTATGCAGATCAGATGCCAGACTGGTTTACTGGGCCCTCAGCTCTTGGCCCCAGATTGCTCCTGACTAGCTGACTGTCCCTGGCCGTGGTGTGTTCTCTTTGTCCTTTCATGTGGCTGGGCCAAAGCAAATCAAATATTACAATAAGGCCTTTCAACAAAACTGGTATTAATATGTATTACAGCAGTGCCTGGAGTATCCAGTTGAGATGGAGACTATATGTGTTCTCTAGTTAAACATTGTCTCTGTCCTGAAGCAGCAACGATCCCTGGGTAAAGTCTGCCACACTCTCCTGGAGTATCTTGCTGCTCCATCGAATTCAGTGTATTCATCCTTGCATCAGAGTATAACTTTTCATGAATGGCAGCAGCAGAAATCTGTTAAAGTTCAGAATTACCCTCTTCCCTGGACATGTGATATTTCTAGAATTCATTATGAAGGACAAGGTGAAAGAAATGTTACAAAGATCAGTAGAGCTACTTGCAAATCCCTTCTGAGAAACCTATTTCTCCTACAAGCATAGTAAGAGACATTTTGAAACTAGGATTTAGGAATGCCGCTTTATTAAACTGGTAGGTGAGGACATACTGTATGTCCATTTGTGATTAGTGGACTTCAAAGGATTCAACTGATAATGTATAAATTAACTGATTAAAAACTTTATTGGAAGACTATTAAAACCAGAATGAGACCTGGCTGTTCCATTTCAGCATTACCAAACTCCATTATTAATAAGTTCTGGCTATTATTGTGGTCATATCACTGTACAGGGGCTTGCTGACCTCTCAAAGCAAGATCATGGAGCATCCTGTGCAACCCTCTAATGTATAGTTCCATTGTCTCCACATTAGGTCTAAATCGAAATGGGCAGATAATGGTGAGCATAAATGAGCCATCAAGTTTCATTTACTCTCATTTTTAGAATGGGTTCAGGGCTTCAGTGAGTATTGCAGAATTTTAAACTTGTTATTAGCCCAGAGCTTTATAAAATGAAAATACAGATAAGTATTACAGATAGACTGAATAATAAATACAGAACAAGTGTTTGCCTGTTTTAATACACTGGTAAATTATGTCTTCCTCTTACAGACTTGCTCAGCTGCAGGTAAGGTTGAAACATCTAGATTTATTAGCCTAAAAATTATCAGTTGCTTTGTGCTTTGTCTTTCTTTTTTAATTCACAAAAAGGCCCAATTTTTACGCAGATTTTTTTAAACTATTCAAGTAGAATCGGCTTAATTCTTTATCAGATGAAATGGGCTGCTGTGCCACTACATGCTTCAGGGATTCATTCAGAGAAGACAGAAGATGGGATGCCAAAGCCCCTACAACCCAGACAACAATGGTCCTCGTCCACTCCTGATCTTCAGGAGCACGGCCAGAAGCAGGGTCTTCCCACCCACCCAGTGGGATGTCCCTGCTTTTTCCTATGAAGCTGTCCTACTTTGCAGCACAGACTAAAAGATTGAAGGGGACAGTAACTGAGCATAGCTGTAGTCCAAGGATTAAGAGATTCACCCAGAAGGGAAGAAAACTGGTTTAATCTCTTCTTCAAGGGCTGTTTTATGCTGATGAATGCAAAACAGGTAACCTGCCTGTGGAACAAGAACTGGCATGAAAGTACCCCTCTTTATGCAGGCATGAGCTTTGATGGGGCTGGGGGAGTGAGGATTCCTAAAGGGAGGTCCCTTTGGAACTTCTGGGCATTGTGAGGTCTCTCTTGCAAGGCTGATGTACAGTCAGTCATAATTTCAGCACTGATTGCAATAACAACAAGCCTGAGCCCTGGGATTTTCAAGAGTTTTAGGATGAAAGCAGCTGTGTAAAGTCGAACCACTGTGCAATAAGGCATCACTTTAATCCATTAACTCTCCATTATGGGCTAAGTATGTTTCTTAATTACCACGGGTGACTTTGGAGGGTAGCTTAACCGCATGATTCCCACTAATAAGAATGAAAAGTTTATTGTTGCTTCCTACACTTTGCCTAATATCTTAATTTCATCCTCAGAGCTGTGCCTGCAGGCAGCAGTCAGATGAATTTAAAACACATTAAACACATTTCTTTAAACACATTTAAAGAAAAATGTGTTTAGCGTTAGCATTCAGGATTTAGAGCACATAGCTTGATCCTCTTTATTTGTAATTCCCTGTTCAGGCATTTCCCTTCAATGCTGTGAGAGCATCTTGAGCTCTGAAAAGGCCAGACTGAAGGATAACATGGTGCAATTAGAGAAGAGTTGCTTTTCCTGAAGTTAAGGAATATGAACAAAAGGCTTCCTGGGCCTGTCCAGTTTTTAAAATCAATTGTGTCAAGCAGGCAACAGGAGGCAAGGAACAGACAGGGCTTTGGCCTTTTTCTCCTCCCTTGGACTGCTTCCAGTGTCACCAGTGCACAAGCTACAATCTCAGCTCTCCGATGACTTCTGTTCAGCTGCAGGGAGCTGCTGCATCCCTGCCCCCTCTGGCAGCCCCCTCAAGGGCATTGCAACAGCTGAGAATAAAAGGAATGCAGCAGCTCAGGTCACCTTTCTCTCATCCCTGCTTCAAAATACTCCTCTTCCAGGAAGGAAAGCCATGGTTTGTTCTGTTAGTGCCACACCCTTGAGCAAGTCTCCTCAAATTCAAAATAACCAAGGTTGGGGGGAAGACTTTAGAGGTATCAGTGCAGAGCAAACAGTTGGCACCTTAGAAGCAGAGGCTCTTGATTTGGAAAGCCATCTCTGCCAGTGGGAAATGGGTTAAAAAAACTGCTCCTCTCTCCATTTCAGCCCCTTCCTTCGCAGCCACAAGCTGCAGCTCATGCTCCCCTCAGTTATGCCAAGGCAGCTGCTTTGGAGACTGCTGAAAACAGGATGGCTTTGACTATCTCAGTTTAAAAATAAACCTTTTTTCCCTATTATTCTTTATCTTAAATTATGTCAATAATCCACTCTGCAGTCCAGGCACTGAAGTCGGTGCATTGCTCAGTGAGAGGACAGAGAGACACAAAGGAACTCTTTCATTGTAGTTCTCCCTGTTCTCCCATCAGGTTCTTATAGCGCAATATTCCATTTTCTTATTCCTGGATATTCCATTTTATATGGGGCTCCTTGGTCATTAATACTGAGCTGTACATTACTTGGTCAGGCAGCAGTAGAAATTTATGCCCAGTGAAACACGAACACACCACTGCACTGAATTTAGGAAATAATGCACCATGGACTGTTTCATCTTTAAATATTTATGCTAACCTTATCTTATGGGAAGCAAAGCAATACCTTTCCTGCAGAGACTGCAAAGACAAAGTTACCTCATCCATACTCTCAATTATCTGGAATTAAGTTCAATAAGTAGAATTTGTCATGTAAATCAAGCCTATATTTTGAAAGAGAGTCCTAGCATGTTTGAAGGAGACCCTACAGTTTTTGGATTTCTCAGTGATGAAAACAGGTGTAACTTAAAGCAATGGAGTAAAACTAAAGAATGAAAAATTTACAATAATAAAAACAGAAAGAAGTGCTGGATTCTGCACAATCTTGCATAAGAAATAGCCCGCACTTCTTACGTTCTAGAAAGATTGGATTAAATAATCAAACTACAGCATAGGGAATAATTTTTCATAGGAGACACAGAGATAAACTTACCAGTCTTTATCCCTGTCTACTTTCTGTGAATCTTAAAATGATTAATGGATTTATTTCTCACAGGATAAGTAAAATAAAGCACCTTTTTTACCAGTCACAACATAACTGATCTTATTAAACACTTTATTCAGCTCAGCTAACCTGTTCATATGAATAAGACAATAGACATCAACCACAGGATGGCCGTTTTCTGATTGGGCTGGATTTGTCACTCTAGCCACGGCCTTGGCACTGCCTGTCTGAGCCAAGTCAAATTTATATGCTGTATCTATAGCACAACCTCCACCACACAGTTTTTAGACTGATTTTAACTATTTTGACTTCAGATGTGGCTTACCTTGAGGAAGTTTAAGGACACTGCCCCGGGGCAGATGCTTGAACTGTATTTCTGCTGGAACTTGTGGCTGCCTTAAGGAGGGTGGGCTATATTAGCCATGGTCCCATCCAACCCAAGCAAGTGGCTGAGATGTTGTGTCTAAGCAGTACCTAAGTTGCTACTGACCTGAACTGAAATTTTCTCTGCCTCTTTTCAGCAGGGGGTCCTGAGCTTGGTTGATTTACTCTTTTGAGTTAGACAACAGTATAAAAATGAACATTAGCAGGCAACTCTGGGCAGTGCATTTAAAGAGGAAAGGAACTTGTTAAAATTGTTTACACTTTGACAATTCAGACAACATCCTCAGCCACCACCTGCATTTCTCCATTTATTCCACTATTTTTTTTAAAAGGAAACACTTCCCCAAAGGGACAACAAGACTTAGATTCTTATACTGCAGGAACAAGATGAGTGTTTCCTACCAGCTATGCCTTCTTTCCATTGGGTCTTCTCTGCATATGAGCATTCTAGATGTTGTATTGCTTCAGAGATACCTCTATTAACAATAAAAGGGATACTAGAAATCCAGATAAGGAATTTTGGTTTGCCCTGCTGGGGACAGGGACATTATTTTTAAGCCTTGAGCATAATGAAGGCATCAGATTTGGAAGATGAGTACTGCTTGTTGAGTTTATCCTTACAACTCTCTGTAAGACAGGGAAATACTATTCTTACTTTGCAAGTTGGGTGGGGTTTTTTTCCTAATTACACCATGGTCAACTCAGAAAAGTATTTATCAGTTATTTACCTGTGGGTGTTCCTCTTCAGTCCATCTGAATTTTGCTTGAACTTTTTTCCCCTGAAACCCAATATTGATAAGGCTGACATCATAAAGTAGTTTAACATCCTTGTGACCAGAAGAGAATTTTCCACACATTTTGGCTAGATAAACAGTCTAACTTCGGAGGGAGCAACATTTCCTGCAAACACCCCACTTTTACATGTGAATGGCTTGAGAACAGATGCCAACAAGCTGTGCCAGGTGAGATGAGGTAAGACAGACAGGTGGCCTCATTTCTTTCCCACCTGCCAGTAGTATCAGCACAATGGCTCATTATTCTTCTGCTTACTTATGGGCTTTTGTATATTTACCCTTCCCCTGTCCAACAATACTAGTACTGAATCTCTGCTTGTACCTCTTTTCTGAAGTGGACAAAGACTATGAGCTGGCCTTTAAGAAGCACGGGCGTTAAGAGACTCCCTTTTCGTCTCCAGACCCGCACTCTTGAGGAATGGCGTGCGGGACGTGAGGGAGCATCGCCAGCCCCGAGGCGCTGATGCTGCGAGGGCCGGGAATACCGCGGGAATGCCGCGGGAATGCCGCGGGAATGGCGGGCAGGAACGCTGGCACGGGGGCGCTGCGCGGGAGGAGGCCCCGCGCTGTGGGCTCTGCGGGCGGGCTGTGCCGCCCCCTGCCGGGCACTGCCCGCCATGGCCGCCTCATGCCCGCCCGCCCGCCCGCGGCCTGTGGCGCGGTCCCCTCGTCACCCGCGCTCCTTTGGCGCCCTGCTAAAGCTTTCAGCGCTCCTCTCCGGCCACCCAGTGTGGGAGACACAGTGCAGACCTCAGAGGATCATGGAATCGTTGATGTTGGAAAAGACTTCCAAGATCATCCAACTGCCAAGGCCACCATATAAACCATTTCCCTCAGTGGCACATCTACGCATCTTTTAAACACCTCCAGGGGTGGGGACTCAAGCACTTCCCTGGGCAGCCTGTTCTGCATAGCATCCTTTCCATGCAGAAGTTTTTCAGAATACCCAATCTAAACCTGCCTGGTGCGACTTGAGGTCCTCTTGGAGAAAAGACTGACCCCAACCTGGCTCCACCCTCCTTTCAGGCAGTTGTAGAGAGCAATGAGGTCCCCCCTGAGCCTCCTTTTCTCCAGGCTAAACACCCCCAGCTCCCTCAGCCGCTTCTCATGGGACTTGTGCTCCAGACCCTTCCAAGCTCCGCTGTCACTCTCTGGACCCACTCCAGCCCCTCAGCGTCCTCCTTGTAGTGAGGGACCCAGAACTGAACACAGGGTCTGAGGTGTGGCCTCACCAGTGCTGAGTACTGGGACGAACCCTGAACCAAATCTACTCCTTTCTACCATACACGGTGGTGCCATAAGCGTCTGAGAGCAGTACTAGCCAGGCTTTTTCAATGGCACAGGTCATTGCACAGCCTCTGATTCTTCTTTAACCAAATGTGGCCTAAACCTGAGGCAGAATTGCATTCTCCAGCATCCCACCCAAGACAAGTTCATCCGAGTACTCACCAGCCACAGGCAGCTACACAATACCAACACAAGTACCATCAGGATCTTAGTTCCCATAGCCACTCCAGGGGAAATGGATCTCCAATGTCCATTTTCGGAAAAGCCAAGACCTGTACTCTTTATCAAAACAAAAATTGTCCTCCTAAAAGGAGGAAGGTGTGAAATGTAGTATGACTTGTACTTGTGGGTCCCTTCCAACTCAGAATATTCTGTGAATCTGTAAAAAATTACTGTGAAGTACCAGAGAGTTGTGTTCGCAAAATGTGTCTGCTGCTGGAATTAGAAGTATTTGCTACTATTTAATGACCTATAAACAAGGATGTCTATGTGAGTATTCCTCCATAGACTTTTCCCTTTTCTCAGCCTCGAAACTCCAATTTTGGGAAGTCTGGGTACAGACATGACATGGGGCCGGATCCCACAGCCATGCACTCTCAACCACACACCCGCCAAAGTAAATGGACACAATGTGAAATAAAAAGCAACTGTTCTATGATGGCTTAAATCTGTCTCATCTGAGGCTACCATAGTCACCTCCCTCTTTTCCTCCCCCCACCTCAGAAGCTGACATCTGTTCTCCAGCTGAATTTGAAGAGTCTGATTTCAGTTCAGTTTAGAGATGACCCTGGAACAGCGTTCAGGCTGCTGATTATAGTATATATACATATTATATGATACTATATATATGTATACACTATATATACACACACACACACACCCCCCTATTGTACTATATATATACCTATGTATACTTCTATATACCTCTATATACTTATATATACCTTATCCCCTGCCATTCAACAACAGACTGAAGTTATTCCAAACAGCCTATTAAATTGGGGAACTACAACAAAAGCAGAAGCATTCTATGATATACAGCAATTGTACTTTTAGGATTAGTCACCTGTTTTTCTTCCAGGAGCCAGAAAATGTATTTCTTGCTAATTAGGTTGCATGGGGAGCTAACTAGGAGCTTGTCAAAAGTAAATGTGATCCCCTCCTCAAGCCACAAAAACCTTAAAGAAAATCTCAATGATATTTTGATTATGCTCTTGTGCAAGTTGCTTTTATGTTTGGGTTTTTTGGGTTTTTTGTTTGTTTGTTTGTGTTTGTTTTTGTTTTTGTTTTTTTTAAGAAGGACTGTCTAATTATCTCAGACTAATCCTATGAACATCAAACATTCTGCAGCTACAACCAGCTTGTTTGCAACTACAAGGTAAATTCTTTCACAACGCTCCCTTTATAAGCTTTCTGATTAGGTTAGTACTTCTCATAAATAAAATCAGTAACACTGGCACACTTTCTGCTCTCAGGATCCCAGTGCATTTTACTGCACAGATCTATTAGATCATCTAAGTAAATTGACCTGTACAAATTGGGTCTTCAAAAACAGAACAGAAAGCCTTTGTTCTGGGAAAGCAGTAATTTGAAATCCTATTTTAAATAGGTAACTAGTTCAGTTTCATATCCAAATATTAATTCCTCTTTTCATTGCTATAAATGCCTAAAATGCCTTAATTATCAGCACCTCAAATCTAGCGCATTCTTTCTCAGCATTAACGTGTATCTCACTGCTACTAAACAATGCTGAGAATGGAAAGGGAGACTCTACACTCATTTGCCTCCATAGGAAGAGGCCCACGTTGCTGCCAGTGCCTCTGTTACTAATTGTTCCTGGTGATTTGCTTCATTCAGTATCTCATCTGACAGTGTGAACCATTTGGTACTGCAGCATGGATTTTGTACCCGTGGAGCCTGTGAGCCTTTCTGTGTTTGGCCATCAGCTGATAGGGAGACACCGGCAGGTCTCAAGGCGGCCTGAGGTGCTTGTCACAGAGCCATATAAGCAGGGGTTTTCCACAGGGTATGAGGTAGGAATATGAGGTGACATTTTCACAGGCAAGGCAGCCAGGAAGTTGGTCTCTTTTATCTCAATATATGCCAGCTTCATTCCCTGAAATCTTGGTCTGCTGTGGCTGGCTCACCACTGCAGAAGTACCAAAATAACAGGAAGCCATGGCTGAGAGAGGGGTCACCAAACCACAACACCTGCCTCAGCAGCGCGCCACAGATCATTATTTCATTCAGCACAGCCAGATTCCTAACACAGGGCTTAAATGACATGAAGGCAGAGTGACGTGACTCTTCTGTATGCTCCCACATGTCCTTAGCTTTTGTAAAAAGCAATCAGAATATCAAGGAAAACAAAGAAAGAAAACAAACATAAATCATTTAAATAGAGACTAGAAAGCGAATAGGAAAAAAAATAGCCAAAAGAGGATGTAACAAATGCTGTATGCCTGAAGAACAAGAACAAACTCTGCATTGACTTGTGGTATTTAATTAGAGAAACAAAAAACCCCACTGATTTCATTGAGAGCAGAATCATACCTTGGCTTGAAGCCTGTGAGTTTGCAAAAAAGGATACCTATATTTTCCATTTGAAATAACCCTTCCATACTGAAAATTCACTACCACACATCTGCCAGGCCTTCATCCAGCTTCAAGGACTTAAATGGTCATAACAAAACTCAGTAACTTCTCTCTTTACAGCTAAGTTGTCTTTAGTCTCATTTACGAATATTAAGATCTCAGCATTCAGAGTAGCTCACTGATTTTCTTTGAGGAGTCTGAGGACTATTTTAGCCTTGAAAGGTAACTAAGAAAAGCAAAGATATGGACAACAGGCTTCTCTTCACCACAGAAATTTACTCCTTTGACAAAAGTGTAGGATGCATGCACGTCAGAACAGTTCAAAAGCACTGCAGACATAATCAGGAAAATAACCCCAAAACCCAGAACTGGAACAAGACAGAGAGGGAAAGATGTAACGCAGAGAGAGACATCTGTCCTAAGAGGTCAGCATTATAAAGACGACAGAACAGAAGGATATAACCAAACAGGTTCTACCACTGGATTTAATCAAATTCATTGCTAATGTTTGAACCTTCACTGCCAGATTAACAGCCCCCCAGGTAATCAAGGATGTCTGCTGTCTCTTCCCTGTTCAGTCATTAATGCAGCAGAGGTCAGTGCATCACTGACAGTGAATTTCTTGGCAAGAGTAGTTTACACTGTGTATGTTCAAAGCAAGGTCTGCCTCCCAATATCCTCTCCTTTGTGTGAATGCCCTGACAGCAAAGTTACACACTCAAATTGTTGGGTTTTGGGGGTTTCCAATTAATTCTTGTTTCACATGACATCTTTATTCAGAAGGAGACTGAGCATGTGCAGGTCAGAGCAACCCAAACCTTAATACTAAAGACACTAAGAAGTGTGTGAAACATCTCACAAGGAGGAAGCAACTGCACCCACAAAATCTGCAGTCTTCTGAGCCAGAACCTCAGTCAGCCCCCTTCCAAGAGCCTAGCTCTTTGCTTCCCTGAAACTGAAAGTTAGCATTTTTTTCAAATCCCAGGAGGAGAAAAAAAGAAAAAAAAAAGGAAAAAACAAAAACAAACAAACAAACCCCAAAAAACAAAAACAAAACAAAACAAAAAGACACCCAAAAAAACCACCAAAAAAAACCCCCAAAAAAAAACAACAAAAAAACCAAAAAACCAAAACCCAAGCAAAACTGAATTACTAACATTTATTAATTTGACAAAAAAAGTCATGAGTGTTGCTCCTAGGTTTTCAGCTGTTCAGACAGGCAGTGAAATGAAAATGACTCTTTCAAATAGTCCTGCTCGGGTGTCAATTAGCTGGGAATTTGTTCAAAGGCTTCGGGTACTAACACAAACCCACTTACAGTTAATGTATTCAGTAAGTTGGTTGCCTTAGATTCCTGAAAACTGATAAAAGACTGCAAATGCAACAGTTTGTCTGTTTTCATACAGCTGATGCCAGTCCTCCCAATGGTCCAGAAAAGTTGTCCCTCCCTTCAACCTTGCCTCTTCCAAAATGTAGAGTTCTTAGTAGCTGCTAACAGATAATTTTATTATTATCACACTTTGTTAAGTTTCATATATAACCACACCCTGCAGACTGAGGTGGTACCCTGTCATCTCCCTCCCTGGTAAATATCTCCAATTATCTATTCATTATGAAGTAATTTTCAAGAATCACGTGAAAACTTTGGCAAACTAGATCGATGACAAAGGCTGGGGCAAGGAGTGACTCCTTATAAACTTCATATAGTTAAACAAGGCCAAGTGTAAGGTCCAAGTGCTTTGTCAGGGCAAGCCCGAGTACCAACACAGACTGGGGGATGGATGGATTGAGAGAAGCCCTGAGGAAAAGGACTTGAAGCACCTGGCAGATTAAAAATTGGACATGACTCGGCAATGTGTGCTCACAGCCCAGAAAGCCATCTGTATCCCAGGCTACAACAAAAGTAACATGGCCAGCAGGGCAAGTGAGGGGATTCAGCCGCTGTTCTGAACTCTGGTGAGACATCACCCTGTAGTGCTGCATCCAGCTCTGGGGTCCTCAGAACAAGAAAGACATGGACCTGTTAGAGTGGGTCCAGAGGAGGGACACAAAGAAGGTTTAAAGGGCTGGAGAGCCTCTCCTATGAAGACATGCTGAGAGAATTGCGGTTGTTCAGCCTGGAGAAGAGAAGGTGCAGGGAAGAGCTTAGGGCACCTTCCAGCACCTAAAGGGGGCTACAGGAGAGCTGGTGAGGGACTTTTATAAGGACGTGCAATGATCAGACAAGGGGGAATGGCTTCAAACTGAAAGATGGCAGGTTTAGATTAGATATTAAGAAGAAATTCTTTAATTTGAGGGTGTTGAGGTGTTAGCAAATTGGCCAGAAAAACTGTGAATGCCTCATCTCTGTGTTCACGACCAGATTGGATGGGGTTCTGAGCAACCTGATCTGGTGAAAAATGTCCCTGCTCATGTTAAGGGGGTTAGACTGGATGATCTTTAAAGCTTCTGACATTGACCATCCTGTCATTCTGTGATTTTATGAAAAGCTACCAGTAGCTGAAACTCCAACATAATTCACACACTCTACATGTTAAACCTGAAGACCATCTTCACAAAGCTTTTTTCTCCATGTAGTTTTGTAGGTCTGCTTTTCTCAGCAAACCCGTACATGTGTCAAGCTGGTGTAACTAAGGAGAAACCCAGACTGCAAGACACAAATTTTGAATAAGTATCAGCTGTTCCTTAACCACCTTTTTTTGCACATGTTGCCCAGCCCACATAAGATGAAACTCATCCCAATTCTGACTGCTGGGTGATGCTGTGAAATGAAAAGATGATTTTGTTTGGCTTTTGGCCACTTGCATAGATATCTTTAATGAGAGTTTGGATTCATTTAAGTTCTATTTTCAGCAGACTCTAAAGCCATTATAAACTCTGTACTTTGTGAACAGAGTGAAGCTCCGTAACAAGTCCGTACTTGAAAACAACTTCAAACTCAAACTCATCTGGCAACTTGGGCACACCCGGTATTTTATTCTTCCAAATTCTGCCACACACCGCCCACTGTGGATTTACAAATTGGTGTCTAATTGACAAATAACTAAGCAGACACCTATATTCTCTTTTCTGTGTTGTGAAAGAAGAAACTGCCTTTCTCATAACCAGTTGCCCTGCATCTTAAAGGCACTGTAGATTTTATCTGCACTAAAGGATTTTGCCAGCTGAAGTCCTGCTAGCACAGGTTTCTACTGGTGGTTTTGAAAATCTGCCCAGAAAAGTGCCTCAAAGCAACCGTGGAGAATGGTGGGAGATATTACAGTGATGTCTAACAAGACTCACACCATTTAACACACTGAGTGAAAATACACACTAGGGCAAGCTAGCCTGAAACCTTATTTCTTAAGTTCTTCAATTGAGTTTGTTCTAGGTCAGTAGTTAAACAGTTCTGTCATTTGTAGGGTTTGGAATAGTTGGTGTGTGCTAAGATTTCATTTTGTTGGTATAAGCTGCAGACACAGTAGGAAATTTTTTTCAGTAACATTTCAGCAAAATTTTTCAACTACAAACCTGACCTGAAAACCAGCTGGTTTTAATATCTTGGAGAAGTAATGCAGCCTCATGCAGTGATATTAGAAACAGCTGACATTCTCATTTATGCAGTAAAAGAAAAAATAATTTGATGTGGTACTATGTACAGTAGTACTTAATATGCTCTCTCAATAATATTAAATTAAAATTTTGACATTCCCTGTCATTCTTTCCCCTTCAACAAAAAAACAACTAATTTGTTAACAAAAGTGCCATGATTTCATGGAAATGTTTTTGTTTTAACAGAGGACTCTTGTAAGAGAAAATAATACATATGGAAAATCACTCTGACCTGCTCAAATTAGCAACAAAATTATATCTCTATTTAAGGGCAGACAACATACATATTTAAGGAAGGAAAGGAGAAGCCTACTGCTGGTAAGTATTTATCCAGTCAAATTTAGCTTTGAATTTAAAAGAAAGTGTCAGTGATACATAAACAAAGAGTTGTGTAGTTTTTACAGGGGATGTGGCAGTTTTGAGTTAAGCTCAGCTTTCCAATGCATCTAATGGGGTTAAACAAGAGTAAACACTAAGGTGACAGTTATAAACTATGTCTTTGAAGAAGCAGTTAAGCAGCAAGAACTCAGGTACTGCAATTCTTAACACAAGTGTGGCTGCTGCAAAGGCTGTTTGCTATACCCCATTACATCTTTTCTTTTCCAGAGTACATGAACAAGGTTTGCAACATGCTACTGGTGGCAATGCCCTGCCAAGATTGGCTTTAGTATCTGAGCCCTGAGAAGACAGTCACCTCCATGAAATAATGCAAGATCTCAGCTCATACTGAGAGCAGTGGGACTAAAGAAGCTCCAGAGAAGTGCAGGGCCAGATTTCTCCAGCATCCCTTCCAAATCTTGGGTAGTTGAAAAATATCCTGCAGTTCATCCTGCAGGCATGGCTGGAGCCTCCATAACAGGTATGCAGCACTTGAGAGATATCCCTAGCAAGATCTACTCATTCATTTGAGTTAATTTGTCCTCAGAGGACATGGTTTCACAGGCATTATTTTGAATGGCAAGACTGCCCCATAGAGCTTCCATTCCCCTTGCAAATTCTCAGGCCTGTGTTATCCCTTTACTGAGCCAAATCAGGTGTGTTGTGTATGCAACTGCAAGGTAAACTGATCTGGCTGGAAAACAACCTATTTTTTCCTGAATCATCCCAAGCTGTCCCCATTGCACCACTTGGCTCACAACCTTACTGTGCAAGGTGTTGCGAGGGTGGTTCAGGGAGGCAATGGGAACAAGAAGCCATGAGCACAGCCGTGGGAACCAAGCCCATTAAGCGTTTTAGGCAGCACTACCACCAAATGTGAACCAGGGTCTGCCACTGTATGTGTTGCAAAGAAACGAAGGGAGCCACAATAGTGTGCAAACACGCGCTGGCTTACAAACCCTTGGCACAGACTCACCCTTGTTCAGGACACTCTAGGCCAAACCCCAAAATCCCTCATAGCCGTTGCAGACATCCTTGGTCCACACAAAGAAAAGTGGGAGGAAATCAGAGCTGTAACTAAACTCAGTGAAGTCAGGTCACCATATAAGAGATTCCAGGAAGGGAAGTTCTCATGATGTATCTTGGTAAGGGAGAAACAACATAAATTATGTACCTCACATGTGGCTTGCAACTAACTTCATCTGTGCATGACAAGCCAGGCCAGCCTGACTTCTAGTTTTGCAATTAGTAAAATTTTTAAAGAGTAGACATTCTCTGAAGTCTGGAGTTGGGACCCTTATTTAGGTGCCTACAGGGCAGGTTTCTGATCTCTTCTGGCTGTTTCCTCTTAGGAGGAACTGAATCACATCCTAAATGTGTACGAATGCTAGCCTGGCTGAGGACAACTGGCTCAGAGGCAGGGATGGAGGTGTTGGGTGAAATGTGTGGCTCCTCACCTGGGAGATGCAGTCAATGTGCAGGGCCCCCACCTCAGTGCCATGGGGTAGGTAACAGCTGCTGATATGACAACATGCAACTGAGAAAAGTGTGAATGAACAGAATGCCCAAATACACCTGCAAAGGCATTTGGCCCAAAGCAGGTCACGCTAAAGAGGAAAATAGCAATAATGAAGTTTGTTTAGGAGATGGCCATCAGCTGGATTAAATAGTAACCAGGAAATCACCGAGAGACTTCTCAAGTAAAACAAAAAAGAAGTTGGCTTCAAAAGAAGTCTAAACAAAGCATTAAGCTTCATAATGAGGGAAGGGAAACCTGGCCTGACAACGCAAGGCGTCATGCCATGGGGCATGTGAGTTATGGGTGCCTGTAGCTCTGTGCACCTGAGAGGGGGTTGAAATTCTGGGGAGTTCTCATAGGAGGATGTTCAAGCATTTGTCAGTGTTTGTTAACATTCTGATTTATCTGTTGTAATACTGGTACAGATTCCACATGTGTAGCACACTGATCATCATGTGATTATGTGACATTAATAAATTAGTGACTAATTGTTAATGAATCCCTGTGATTAAAACCACATGGGTGGAGCAGTATTTCCATGTGATGGGAACTAGGAAATTCTACCCTTGTCCCACTGGCAAAAATATAGACTGGAGTGGAAATAAGGCTGAAAAATTTTAATGCCAGTGTATTCATACAGTTTATCTTTGAGACAATCCCTTTGGAATTCTGAAACTCTTGACAATTCTGAATTTTTTTTTACTCTTCCTCCAGCAGCATTTCATAGTGATCCATGGCAGACACGCACATATCCATTATCCCAGATCATATAAAAGTGCCTGTGTGGTAGGAATTTAGCTCTGTAACAATACTTTTCTACTGCACACCACTCCCCCATATTTGAAAAATATATTTTAGGCCTGCTTGCATGTTCTGATGTACTTCCACATGTAGGAAAGTATCAGTGTAAGATATGAACTTCACTAAATGTGTTTCTTTTGTCTCACATCAAAACCTAATTTTCTCCATCATTACTAAATTTGGTGATGGTCAGAAGACTGTTTTTCCATGCCTAGTTAGAACTACAAAGTTCAAGTATTTTACTGATTTTCTTTTTTTTAAACCAGCACGTCACCAAGAAGTTTCAAAGGATTTCAGTGTGTGGATATGCCCATTTCATCTGTGTTTACAACAGAAAACCTTTCATAAATACAAAGTAATTTAAAACAAGCATTTTTGGTTTAGACTGTTTTTTTTTCATTCATTGATACCAGATCTATGCTACAGCATCACCTAAGAGTATAAATTTCATCCATATGAAGTGCCAGCCCACAATACCACTTCTGTCATGTTAAAGCATAGGACATAGTGTTCACCCATGCTATGGTCCCTGGGTTCTGGCAGATGATACCTGATCCACTGTAAAATATGCTTGGACAAAATTATCTCTGCAAAATATGTATTACACTTCAGCTGGCATTATGAGTTTGCATGACTACATGTCAAGTAACTGCAGTGGTTTTGATCCTGTACTTTGTGCCTGAGGACCCAGCCTTTCATCATGTGGAACCATGGCCTTGGATGGTTCCATTGTTCAGGCTTCACGAACTGGGCCCCCCACCCTCAATAAGATGAAGGGCTTTTTGTGTTCATGAAAGCTGGCCTGTTCTTCACCACTGCATCATCTGGTCTAATAAAAGATATTACTTCTCACTGTAGCCATTGCTTCTCACTTGTAACCACTTGATAGTTCAAAAGTTTCCCACTCTGAAAGAGCACCATGACATTTCTGTATTTTCTCTATCACCAGAATAGTATGTGAGCAGAAAATGTCCATTATATAAATGAGATTCTATCACAACAAGGAAACTTCTCCAGGAAGGAGCCATCAACCTGGATTGCTCCCACTGTGTTTGTCTGGGTGGAGAGCTGTGCCTCCTTATACTCATGATTTCCAGGGAACTCTGTGAGCATGATGCTGTCTCAAAAATGAGACTTCTGGCTCTGCTTCCAATACAAACACCACACCTGTTTGTAAATCAGTCTAATTAAACAAATGCACGACTGTCCTGGGGAGAAAGTTGAACTGCTTTTGCAAGATTCGTTTATTTAAAACAATTTAGTGTGGCAAATACTGAAAAAGCAGAAGTTAATAAAATAACCTTGCACATGGATTGGTTCACGTTACAGTTGAAAGGAAGTGGGATGTCTAAATAGCAGAACTCCTGTTTAAAATTGGAAGGCAGAAGTAAGTGAATGCGTAGTCATCTGTTTCAAATATGCTGAACTGCAAACATCCACATTTCCATCAAGAGTATTAAGGGTGATGAAATGTACCAACTCTAAGTATGTTGCCATCATTTGTGAACACAGAATGCTTGGAGAAAAAAAAGAACATTTTTCTTGAACTGATACACATTTTGTGTGCTTTTCTACATAGATAATGACTTAGAAGCTTGATGACAGAGGCAAGAGCAAAGTATCTTCAAGCAACTGAAAATATTATGCAGTCTGATATAATTTGTCTTGGTTCTGCTGCTCAATCACTCAGCACTCATTTTTTTCCGGGGTGTTTTCATACATCTTATTTTCACAACAAATAGCAGATGTCACCAGGACTTATCTTAGAAATTGATCTAAGCAGCAGCCCTGCAGGCTAAGGAAGTGGCATGAGAAGACACTACAGCATGCTCTTCAGCATTACAGCATGGAAGCTTTTGAGGGTCTGTCTCTGACAGACGCACCCTCTAACATTTCTCAGGGTAAGACATCCTGTGAAAATACCCAGTTCTTCCACAGCCTGGCAACCATGTCTTACCGGAACAGATGAAGCATCATTTCCTCATAGTGCAGCTCTCCACTGCAGTGGTTACACAGCTCAGACGTCAGAAATCAAACTTGCAATTCTGTGAATGAAATATCTATCACTTGTTGAGTGTTAAGCATTTGAATCTAAAAGAGCCATGAGCATGCTTTTACTCTGTTTAAATGAAAAAGAGATCTTTATGTAAATTTGGTGCATCAACTTTAGATTTTCATTTGATTCACACAGTTTTCCTAGCAAAGACTGGAGGAAAAGAAGCTGTGTCTATCAGGTATGCCTACTTCAGTTACTTCCAGTGACTAATCCTGCTTGATCTTTCACCTTCCCTCTTTGCAACTGTGGTTCTCAGCATTTTAGGTGCTTTTCTGAATTATTTAATGCAGGTGAAATGACTTGCTATAGAAGTTTTGTGAGGAGAACCAATTCTTTCCTCATAGTAAACCATTCAGCATCTGTGATGAGCAAAATGCAAGAGGAAAAACCATCTCTTTACAGGTGGCTGGTCTAGAGATATAGCTGTAGTTCCTTGATCCATTTTATTTTATGAAAAAACTGGTTTAACAAGAAATCAGCCCCATATTTATCCTCATCTGCATTTTCTTCTCATATGCATGCTTTGTCATCTGTATCAGTCCTGTGGAGCTGTGCTGTGCATTGGATTGCCAAGTAATTAAATTTATAATAAGCTATAATTCCTGTTAGTTTTCTTCCTTGTAATGTATAGTCTGAATTACAGTGGCACTGGCAACTGAAGGAGCAATGCACTGCAGACTAGATGTGGGAACTCAGCTATGACAAGACACCTGGCACCACGCTACTGCTTGCTTAAGCCACTTTTGCTATCCTAGAAAATATCTGATGTCTCCACCCAGATGCGATATGGAGAAGCATGATCCACTTCAACAGTATCTGTTCTCTCTGTCACACATTTATGCCAAAAAACCCCACCATCATTGGTAAGCTTCATGTGAGCTTGACTCTCCAAGTGAATTTAGCACAATAGAGAGATAGCTCTTAAATGTCTCTATTTCCTCTGTCTTTAACCTCTCTGTGATTCACTCTTCTCCCTTTTTCTCCATGATCTACCCTTCCACACACACTTCACTTCAGAAATTGCTATGCAAATTGTGTTCCTACATTACTGAGGGTTTTTTAAAGTTGTACTCATGTGGAATAGTTGCATCCTCAGCTAAACGAGGAGTTAAAAACAGAAGTAACTGAAATATGAATGTACATTTGGTATCTTTCAGACTTTAAATACCCTGTATAATCCTTGCTTCAGCAGTTGTACTGGTGCAGAGTTTACTATTAAAAACATCCAAAAAGTTATGTTTTTTCAACTGTTTCTGATGTTCAGTTCATAGCTGTAAGAATTACCCTTTTCCCAAAATGCCAAGTTTTCCTATATGCCTTGAAATGAACAATACTGGAAAGCCTTTACAGACTGATTTGAATGGAAAACTGTAAGTTTTTTTCCTTTCTTCTTTCCTCAACCTTCAGAACCCAGCTCTACTCCTCCTGAAAGCAGCTCCACTCTATCTTTTCTCTATTCCGTTTTAAATGTTTAAAAGGATGCATAGAAGGATACTTGGCTCTGTCATCTACTGAGAATCATTTAGCTCATTACAGGGTTTTTTAAAAGGCTTAAACTCATCTAAAATATGAATATGTGTCAATTACGGCATTTGCACTGTACCAGTAATGCAGAATCAGAATTTCTGAACAGGAATGATTGAAGTGCCTCTGGTCTCCTTGACCTTCTGACTTAGGTGGCCAAACCACTCATCAGCATCTATTAAACTACTAGGATTAAATGACATTGCCACAGAAATTATAGTCTTTGGCTGCATTAGAATTTACTACATATTTGTAACTAAGTACCAGAAAAAAAAAAAAGGAAAAAAGCAGGATGTGCATTGCTCTGATAGAGATGTGTCATAGCACTGTAAGGTCCACCAACATGCTGGGGCTCTGGTACCTCGCTCAGGAGTAGCATGGCCAGAGACCCAGCTGGGTGGGAAGCTGAGGACACTGTCTCAAGCTGTCATCCTCTGCCAGGAGACCAACACCCTCAACATATTTTGTATTTTGAGTGGATGCCTGTAAATCAGCATGTTTGGAATTCTTCAGAAGGTCAGCTGATCACCAGTTTCCTGGATGTACATTTGGCTTGGACTAGTTCTCCTGTCCTTGTAATTATTTTGGTTTTACGTGCAATTACTTGTACACTTCCTCCTTTTATATTGCTTACATGTTTAACTTTAAAGCTATTCCTGGTAGCTCTTTTCTAGGGAATTAGGAATACTGAGTCTTTTCAAAATGTAGAGTTGGTTCATTCTGCAACATTAGTCTTAAAATTAAAAAAACAAACAAAAAAACCCAAAAAAACCCCAAAAACAACAACAACAAAAAAACAAACAAACAAAAAAACCAAACAAAAACCCCCCCAAAAAAACAAAAACAAAAACAAACAAACAAACAAACAAACAAAAAAAAAACACAAAACAAAAAAAACCAAAAAAACAACAAAAAAAAAAGAAAGCCTTTGGGACTTTTCTGTAGAAGTCTTACAAATTATTGCCAACTTTGAGGTATTTTAGGTGTGATTAAAAATCCTTCTCTTCCTGATTTCTTTCAGGCAGTTTGATGCAAACATTACAGTCAGGACTTTCTTGGGTCCCTGTCAGGAACAGTGCCTTTAAAATAAAATGAACTATATTAGAGACACCAGGTAAATCTGCTTTAGTTCTCCTCAGTATCCTTTTGTACCTCAAAGATCTCAGTGGTAAATACCCTGAAGTTTACAAGACATGTACTTCCATGCACAAGATATGGAAAGTAGGAAGATTCCTCTACAGAAACCCATTGATGGGCTTTAATCTGCTGTCTCTGCTTCCAATCTCTGGGGTTTGATATTCTGCTGTAAGGTTTGGGACAGATTTTTGCTGATGCTTTTTGTTTTGGCATATATACCAGACAAAATAGACTGGGTTTGCCTCTTCCTAAGCCAGTGTGAGTGATACTGGTATTAGGGTGAGATGCCAGTTGGTGACCCTGGCTTTGTTGAGTTTCTATCTAATCAACTTTTAAAAGTCTGACATTTTCTTCTGCTTTTTCCTTGTGATTTTGCATTTGTCCAGTTTTCTAATATTTCTGTTGATGACATCTGCAAAAAGTGCTTTTAATCATATCCTGAGAAATGGGTCTGATAGAATACAAGAGTTCCTGGCAACACACACACATACACATATGTACAAGGAGTGCAGCAAGGAGGAGAAAAAAAGCACTAAATGGATGTGAAAATGCTACCACATTTTTTTCTAGTGTTGTGTTGCTTTCAGACATATTTAGTGTTTTTCATTTGTACAATTCTTTTCCTGTAAAAATTTTGGAAAACTTTATTGGAATAAAACACAAATTCCCTAGCACATCTTCTGCCAGGCTTTAGTGAAAACTACAAATAAATCTATAACCTTTACATCTTACTACCTGCCCTTCCTGACATGAATATGTCTCAAAAGTAGAATTTCTTTTTACAAATAATAATAATGTGAAATTACCATTCTATATCTGAGACTTTGAAACTCACACCATAGGATAACACAGAGTCATAGAATAGTTTGTGTTAGAAGGGACATTTAAAGGGCATCTTGTCAAACCCCACTGGGATAAGCAGGGACATCTTTGATGAGATCAAGGTTGCTTAGAGCCCCATCTAGACTAAATGGCAACTGTGCAGCATAACGAGCAGCTCCTCATATGTTTCCACAGCCCTTTTCCACTGTCCTATTTACTGGCTAAGGCCAGTGCTTAAATTTGTGCTTAAAAAGGAGACAATTACTTCAGAACATCTGAAAGCCACATTTTCAGCTGCAGCTCTGTTTTGCATTCTATTTACTGCTTCCACTTATTTCTGCATGGTACCATCTGGACTCTATCTCCTTCCTACTTCCTCATGATTTGCAATTTCCTAAGTTCCTGCACATATTTTTTGCATTTATGGACAATCAGCAATTTTTTAGTTTCACAAATACAGCTCAGCATTCCTTCACTCTATTTTTAGCTCAGTACTGGCTACTAGGAACTTCAGGCTGCTAGTTTTAAGCCTGCTAGAGCAGCTGACTCGTAGATAGCCTGGCAGATAGCTCAATTCTTTTCCAAAAGATCAGTGAGAATGGACCTGTCATTTTAATCAGTCAGTTGATAGCAAGCCCTCGGATACAGCTGATTCTTGAATTGTATCTGCATACGTTGCCTGGAAGCCCCGGTGTACCCCACCCCAGCTCACACCGACTGAGAGAAGATCCTCCATTCACTCCCAATTGACTCCTCTTGGGTTTGTTTGGCTGTAGGATAGACTCTTCCATTGGGAAGGGACCTACGATGACCACTGAGTCCAACTTCCTGAGTAATTGAGGGCTGACCAAATTAAAGCATGTTGATAAGGTCGTTGTCCAAACACTTCTCAAACACGCACAGCCATGGAGCATTGACCACCTCCAGGAATGCCGCTCCTCTCGGCAAATAAAGGGTTCCCAGCGTCCAGTGTAAACTTAAGGAGCAGCTTTGAACCATTCCCACGCGTCCTGTCGCTGGGCACCAGCCAGAAGAGCTCAACCCCTCTCTCTCCGCTTCCCCTCCTCAGGAAGCTACAAAGAGCAAGAAGATCGCTGGCCCTCAGCCTCCTTTTCTCCAAACCAGCTCAGAGCCCACCGCTACTCCTCGGCAGCACTTTTCCGCCGTTTCGGTCCGTTCGGCGTCGTTTGGTTTGGGCCCCGCCTCGGGAGGGAGGGTAGGCGGGCCAGAGAGAGAGAGGGAGGGACATGGAGCGGGCAGGAGGTGGCATCGGCATCATCGGCGCGGCGGCGCGGCGGGCGGGAGGCGCTGGAGCCGCTGGAGCCGCGGCCGCAGGTGGGAGCGGGGAGCCGGGCGGGGGCGGCGGGAGGTGCCCGGGTGTCCCTCCGGATTCAGCGCTTGCCGAGCTGGGACGGCAGCAGAGCCCAGCCGTGAGCAGGGCTGCGCGGCGTCCCGGGGACATCGCCGGCGTTTGGCGTCGCTGCTGCCCGGCGCCCGGCGTGGGGGGAGCAGCCTCTGCTGCAGAGCCGGAGCACGGGGGCTTGGCTGCTGCCCACTCCACTCCCTCTCCCTCCTTTTACAGCAAGATGTGGAGTACCACAGATCAATTATCTTCCTCTTATACTTGTGGACGGCGTTCCTGTTGTGTTGCTTTAAAAACAAACAGGCAAACAAACAACAAGCGCCTGAGTTAGGCGCTTTTAAAAGCACATTTGCATTGTTGCTGAGCTCTGCTTTTCGCTAAGCTTCTATAAGCATGCCAAGTCGGGAACGGAAAACAGTTCAGAGTATTAACTGTAGAGTCTGCAAAACAGATGGAGAAGTGAGGATAACGTGGTGGTGACTGTGACTCTCTCTCTCTCTCTATTGCTTCCAGGTACTTAACAACACCAGAAAATGAAAGCTTTCCCATCATGTCTCTCCATGCAGTAGCGCTCGCCAGCTTCAGCAGAACAGAAGTCTTCAAGCACCCCTGCTCTGAGAAGGTGAGGCAAGGGAGACCTCTGAATGATGGCTCAGTGTGCTCGTTAGCTTGGGGGGTCTTGGTTCAAAAAACAGCTTTTAGTTATCAGTGGATGTAGTAAATTATTTTTAGATGCTGGTGGAGTTATCTTGGAGTTTTCTCCAATATTGGAGGTGGAGGAGGAAAAGGCAGACTACTTTTATAGTAGGAAGATATCATATTGTCAGGGTTTTGCTGTTGTTTTTTTTGTTTGTTTGTTTGTTTGTTTGTTCGTTTGTATTTTGTTATGGCAGTGTGTTGTACTTTCCATGTGCTATGTGCTTCTGTTGTTATATTCCCTTATCACTCCTCTTTAATCGCCTTTTTTTTTTTTGGTTGTTGGAGGGGACAGTTATGTGGCTTTTTTTTCCTCATGATGTAGTTGAAATTGTAGCATCTTGAAAGTAAATGGAAATCGTACTTGAATTATCAGACCTTTCTGATAAGAACCGAGAGATGGGAGCATTGTTTAAAAAGAGATGAAGGTCTTAAAACTCAGCACCTTTAATAGCTATGCTTACTGATAAAAGTATTTGTATTTGTCTTGCAGCGCAGTTGGGATACTTGCATCCTAAGAGGTAGAATCTGTTAATTGCTGGGAATTTCTTAATTCTATTGAAAACAATTTTTTAAAATTTAATAAAATATTTTTAAAATAGTTCCTGCTTTATCCACTGATATTGACCATATGATATTTATGTGTATAAAGCCTGTCTTTATGCCAGTTTCTCTAAAGAAGAGCAGGGGAGAAAAAAAATAGAGAACACTAGCAGATACTGAAAAGAGTAGTTTTCTAAGCACTGGCAAAATCAAATGCTAAATATTTTCTATTAAACATCCTATTTTTGGCTTGAAATGTTATTCTTCAGTTAAAAGGGAAATTCTCTGTGGGTTTTAATTTCTTCTGCTTTCCATGAGTCTGAAGATTATCTGGACAAGAGCTGTACTCTGAGTCACCTCGCTTTTCCACGTAGGAAGTGTAGAGGTCAACAACCCGGGGTGGCCGAGGACAGCACACCTTTAACTCCCTTCTCTTTGTATGGGATCGCAGAGTTCCGGGGAGGATGAGAGGAGTCCTAGTCATGCTTCAGTGTGCATTCTCACTGATGTCAGGGGAAGGCACAACAACTTGGTTAAATGCCTTTTAACAATATGCATGTTGGAGCAGGGCATCCCTTTCATTTCCCTGGTTTCTATGATGTGCTCTGCAGGTCCATGATGTACTTGAGGCAGTAGGGAGGTGGGGGGACTAATTTTAGGTCCTCGCAAGGAATTTATGAGTTTAGGGAGGATACGTGTTGCTTTGCTGTCCTGAGTGTATCATAGTCTCTTGTTGGAATTAGCCCCTGAGTATCTGCACTAAATTGCTTCCCTGGTTCAGTTTACAGTGGTTTGACAGTATGGTAAATCCAGCTTTGAGGGTAGAAATGCTGAATTGGAAGCATCATGACTGCAAAAAGTGAAGTGCTGATCTGCTGCTCAGGCAGTTCAAATGCACTCAGAATTTTGGTCAGCTTACACTGGCAGGCTCCTAAGCCAGGTTGAGTATTATCTATCTGTGTCACTTCTTGCATTATGCTGGGTCAGTCACGTTGCTGATATGAGCCACATGTACTGCATTCTGTCAAATTAGGTGACATGACCACACTTGTTCCCAGTTGTTACAGCTGAGAGATCAAGCAACCCGTGGATCAGATATGTGTGGAGTTGGATCCTCACAGATTTAGCTTATAACTTGTGTACATCTAAATAGACCAATGCTTCCAGATACCGAATGGTGTTTCCTTGAATTCTTTTCCACTCCATTGCTGTTGTTTTGGTAGATACACAGGCATACTATTCAGCATTTTGTCTCATTTGTGCCTTACGCACATGTTTAATCCTCCTGCTGTGGAGGGTTTCTTTTGGTCACCTGCCTTCTGGAGTGAAATGAGAGCTGCAGAGCTGAGATGCCAGTGCTCTCCAGACAGTGCATTCTTCTGGAGAGATTTCCAGGCAGACAGAAATGTAGGCAGTGGTTAAGTGACTGTTGGCAGGCCTCAGAAAAGTGTTCTTCCTGCTGGGATGACTGTGAGACTGAGGGTATCATTAGCAGAGTGCTGTTATCTTATAACCAAATTGTCTGCCTCTCTGTTCTTGTAGTTAAACCACAAAAGCCTAAAGGTGGCGTTCACTGACTCAGCGTGTTCTTCAAATCCCTCAGTGAGGATTAGCTGCCTTGCTCCGACACCTCAAATCTCTGTTCTCTCAGGTAATGCCAGTTTGTTCCAAATTGTCTCCCTCTGAGGAGTTTTGCTGGTGCTTGTAGTGCTAGCAAAAGCTATTGGTGTTTGTGTGTACTAAACAAGTCTAGTTTGATTGAAGAGGGTTCCTTGCTTATTAGCTTTGAAGGTGGTACATCAAAATACATTATACAATTTGCAAGTATGGGTGTTTTTTGCCTTTTAATGGTAGTTTGCCCTTTTTAGTTAATGCTGACATGTGCATGTGAGGGTGGATCAGGCTGCCCCGAAAAATTGTGGATGCCCCATCCCTTTAAGTGTTCAAGGTGGGGTTGGATGGGACTCTGAGCAACCTGGTCTACTGGAAGGTGTCCCCACCTACAGCTGGGGGGTTGGAGCTAGATGATCTTTCATGCCCCTTTCAGCCCATAAAATTTTATGATTTTTTTTGATTATAACGCTACATGTTTTGCACAGAGAAGATAATGTTTGCTGCAATTGAGGTATTCCTGTGCAATTGAAATGTCGATAGTTAGCAAAATATATTTCCTTCCCTGAAAAGTTTGAAATATATTTGTTTGAAAGTCAGCTAGTTTTAATTTTCCCATTCCTGTCCTTATATTGCCATGGCTGGCTACATTGGCGAGATGTTTCTTTGCAAGTGCAGCCAGTAAAATGTGCAGTTTTGCTGCTATTTCTGCAAGAGCTTTGTGGTGGCAGGTGGTAAGTGGCAGGTGACTTATCCCTGTTACTGACATACTCTGGCAGATTTTGACCTGGCTTTACTAGGATAACTTTGCTAGCAGCTCTTGCATTTTCAGTTATATGTGATGTTCTCATTTTTTTTAAGCTTTTTCTTGATGAGCACTGGTCTTTATATAGACTTGCTGTTCCGAAATACTTGGAATTTTTTTGTTTTGGTTTTGATCTCTTCATTAGTAAACTTTCTTGTGTCATTTGTGTGCATGCGGCTTCCAGGTGAGGGGCTCGTGGAGAAGTTTACTGTTTTCCAAGGAGAGCAACCTCTGAGCAAAGTCTGGAGTCTGCAAGGCTTGCTGCTTTTTTCACCAGCAGTGTTTAACAATCCTTGTGGTCCTAACTAGGAGTTCTTTGTCCTGGAAATTATTCTTCTTGATTGTATCTATTCTTAGAATTTTACAATCAACTTATCTTCCCCAAAGCAGATAGTTGTTAACTTCATTGTGTTGATGTGGTTGATGGTTTCTTCTTGAACATAGGCTGTGTCTAATCTCTCAATTACTTGGATTATGGCAGTTCCTGTGAAGTGTTGTTTTTTTTTTTTGTTTGGTTTTGGGTTTTTTTTATTTGTTTTGTTCAGGGTATAGGACTTCAGTTTATTCTTCAAAAACTACTGGTCGTAGTGCAAGCTTCTGTGTCCTGCTAATGTTGCTATGTCTGTCACTAAAAGCAGTTTTTCTGTTTTCTGACAAACTACAATTTTGCAGTAGATTGCATAGGACCTTGGCAGTGCTTTTCATTCTTTCAGAGGCATTATAATGATCTTGCTGTAACAGAGCTAAGTTTGTTATGGTTTTGGCTAAGTGTTGCCACTCCATGAATAATGGACTGAAGTTTACTTTAGCCATTTCCACTCGACTGAACTGAAACACACAAGCATGTTGACCTTGTATTACTGAGTGTATTTTTTGTTACTCTTTCTGCTCTATTGATCTTCCATGTGACTTACTATAATGTAATCTTCTCTCCTATTGGCAGTAGGGTCAGTACCTGTATCAGTAATAGCTTTGTTATTCTGTTTTGTAGAACAGTGATGTTTTTGACCACACTGACAATCAGTCACCGTTAAAGTCTTAGCTAATTGTGTTTGGATAGCAGCAGAATACTTTACTGTTGGTTTATTACCTAGCCTTTATCAATGACAGAGTTGCTTCCTGAGGGCAGAAAGCAAGAGCTTTCTTGCAGGAAGAGGCAGCAGCGAGTGGTGAGTGAATTCAGCTGTTTCCTGTCTTCTCACTTGTGCAAAAAATACTATGCGTTTTATTAATGTTGTTCATTAGCATTTTCTTAGTATTGTTTCCTAACCTCTTGTTTTCTTCTATTTTCTGAACAGATGAGTCTTCAAGGCCAGCAGTGATTGGACATGCTAGAAGTTTTGGATCATACCCAGGCAGTGCTGAAGCCATCAAAGACATTCTTGTGTCTGTTTTAAATGCATCTGGTTTGAAGCCCTCTTTGGTGTTGGAGCAGAGCACAATGCAGGGAGCTGAGCATCTGGATAGTGATGTGGAACAGTGGGAAGAAAGCAGTGCTGGGGACAGCCATGATGACAGCGACAGTGATTCTGCACATCACAGCGCTGCCTGTACACAAACAGACATTCGGTTTACAAGGCCCCGAGCATGTTGGAACAACACAGACTGTGATTCCCCCAAATCTTTGCTGGATACTTTCCCTTGTCCCCATTATACTGGTGGAGATGCTGCTGCCTCCTCCTTGAATGGTTTCACTTTTTCAAGCATGTCCCCTCTGAAGCGTGACTGCTTTACCCAGGTGACATTAACAGGAGGGACCGTCACATCTGCTGTTGTGCATTCTGGAAAAGAATCTTATACCTGCCCTGAAAGAGACTTGGCTTTCACAAGGTTGCTTTCAGATTCAGCTGTTGGTAAAGCAGATCTAGTGAAATACCCTTATGCCGTGGAGCCTGCGCCTTCCAGCAACAGTGACAGTGATTCTCCCAGTGGCCTTTCCCAGTCAGAGCCAGTCAATCCAAGAGGTAACTTTACAGCTGCATTTTTGTTGTAAGATCTCTGTAAAGAAATGTAATTGAGGCGGGTCTTATTTATGGTGATTGCAAATAAGACAGATGCTATCATTCAAAATAGGAAGGAGGAGAGTAAGAGCTTAAAAACCAAGGACAACCAGAGAGGTGAACTTGGTAAAATGGGAGAAGCTCAGGCTTTTGCAGTAGGCATCTCTCAGGATGCAGAAATGCTTCTATATTATACAGCTGTTGATAAAATATTAAAGTTGCTGAGCTGTTGTGGAGACAGAACATCCACTGAATGAGCTTTCTACCAGCTTTATCTTGTTTTCACTGTTACCCTTTTCCCAACAGCAGATAGCATGGATCTGGGCACTGAGTAGTGATTCATTGGTGTATGTGGGGTTATGTTATGTTTGGCAGGAGCTGGAAGAGAGAGAGCTCTTGGATTCTGGAGTTTTGGAGGCAGGGCATTATCATCCCGTTCATTATGACTAAATTGGCTTGTTCTGGAGCGGGACTGTTTTTCACTTTTCCAAGTGCACCTTAGGTCTTGGAGACACAAATCCCCATCCGATGTAGAACAGGTTCTTTATACCTTTCACCAGTTTCCAGCCATATGGATAATCCTGTGTGTTGTCTGTGAAGAGGACTGGCTGAGGGCTGCTAGCAGAGGGTGCCCTTTGAGCAGGGTGCTTTCTGTCCTTGCGGTTTCAGGGGGCTCTGGGCAGCATAGGCCTGTAGGTGAAGTGCTGTTCAGTGGGAAAGTTCAGCATGTGTCCCTGAGATGGCTGGGGGAGCAGCTGGCGTGGCCCTGGGGCTGTGTGTGCCTCCATGAGATGTGCCAGCCTTCCTGGGCTGCAGGCTAGGGTCTTTGCACTTTGGCTGAGGCAGCAGAACAGTCCCCTCCTGTTTAACACCTAATATTGACAGGAGCAGCCTTTGATACAGTGAGATGAAGCATTTTGATTTTGTTTATAAAGGGTATTAGTGGCATCTAAGGGCTTAATTTAGGGCCACAAAGATGTTCAGATGGATGGAGCACCTCTCCTGTGGAGACAGACAGAACTGGGGATGTTCAGCTTGGAGAAGGCTCCAGGGAGACTTCGTAGCAGCCCTCCTGTACTTAGAGGGGGTCTTATAAAAAAGTAGGAAGAGTGATCAGATAGTAGGAAGAAATCTTATACTATGAGGTTGCTGAGGCGGTGGCACAGGTTGCTCAGGGAAGTTGTGGATGCCCCATCCCTTTAAGTGTTGAAGGCCAGGTTGGATGGGGTCCTGACCAACCTGGTCTAGTGAGTGATCTTTGAGCAACCTGGTGTAGTGGAAGGTATCCCTGCTCATGGCAAGGGGTTTGGAACAAGGTGATATTTAAGGTCTATTCCAATCCAAACCTCTCTATGATTCTATGATGATAGAGTATAATCTTCAGAAAAATGTTGCAGCTGAGGTCTGATTTTTCTACTGGAATAAAGACAAAGAGCAGGGAGTGTTCATCCTGCCTTTGTATTATAAAAGAATAATACAAAGTCTAGGGTTTTTAAAATTTGTTTTGATTTGGGTTTTTTTCTTCTCGCTTTGGTCAATAGTAGTCCCAGTAGTGACACTCCACTGGCCTCCACTTCCAGTTTCTGATCATTTCTACCCATTTACCCAGAACTCCTCCAAGGTCTAAGTTGGCAGCAAGGTCTCAAACAGGCACGTGCCATTGCAGGACTGCGTGCCCTTAATAACACCTCTGTCATCTGGGGCAGGCTGTTGTCATCAGTCGGTATTGTGACGATTATGGCCATTTCCTTCTGCTGAGTGTTGTGTTGGCTCCGTGCCTTCAAGAAGTGCCCAGCAGGGAGAAGGAAACCGCACCCAGCAGTTGGGGCTGGTTGAGGCCAGTCACATGTCTTGGGGAGCTGGAAAACACAGCCCGGGCTCTTGGGGTCAGTGGGGACTGTGAGGCACGTGCAGAACAAATACATCATGCGTGACTCGACCTTCTGGCATGAGTCGGATGTGTCACAAGCTTGTGTTGGGGTAATAGAGCTGCTGGCTCTCCAGAAAACAAAGGGAGCAAGGAATGTGGCAGCCAGGTGACTGAAGAAGAGCATCCTTGATTTTACTAAAAAATACTCCTCATAGGAGGCAGGATCCTGTTAGACACTTCACAATATGGTATGTTCTGTCTGCCTTAGACTAGGGCCTTTTCTGTACAAAGTGAAAACTTCCTCATTTCTTCATTCCTTGTTGCTTTTAACCATTAACTCGCTACTGGGCGGCTTGAGTAGTGAGGTCTCATTCTCTCTTGCGCTGTCCAGTACTGTGAGGATGTGAAAAGTGAATAGCAGCATGAAAAAGCAGAAATATAATGCCTAATTAGAGGGCAGGAATTACACAGTAGGATTTTCTGACTTGTTATTCTTTGGATTTTTCTCTCAGAGATGGTGGTTTCTCACAGGAGAATTGCTGAGGGATGCACAAGATACAAGAAATCTATGTAATATAACTTAAATCAGAATACCTTTTTTTTTTTTTCCCCAGTGGAATTTAATTTTCGTTTAGTGGGATCTTCTGCTGGTCTCCTGAAATTCCTACTAGGCCTTGTTCATATGTTTGAGGCCACCAGAGAATGGCCCTTATTCAACCTTTTGAAAAGGCTCAGTCACTGTTAATGAAGAGATTGTGACTGAGTTTAGTGTTTTCTGGGGGCTTTGTTGTGGCCGGTGTGTCACTGACTTCACAAGCTTGTTCTTGCTTTTAACCTCTATCTACATCAAGGTCACTTCCTTCTCTGGCTCTTAGGGCTCTTTCCCCAGCCCCAGCAGCCTCCAGGCACCAGTGTTCAGGAGCAGAAAGGCAACTAGATCACTTTTCTGCATCAGACTCAGAGTTGGCTTCTTCCCTGTGTTTTTTTTACATTTTCTTAAGGATGGAAGTGGGATGCAAGAGATAAGCAAAGGAGAGAGCTCCCATTAGATTTCAAAATTATATTTAAGATTAAATGCATCTTACGTTTTAAAGAAAAAGGAATAATTTTCCCATTTCCTTATTTCTGCTTGTTATTTTTAATTTAGAGAGTAATATTTGTTATCTTAACTGACGAGAATGTAGTCTATTATCAAGCTATGGAGCTTACCTAGTAAGATGAATCATCAGGTAGGTATGAAGATAATTTAATTAGGCCATTAAATATGTTTTGAAAAGTCATACTGTCAGCCTTTCCGTTTTTCCTTCATGGTATACACAATGGGGGTATTAATAATTCTGTACAAAAACTCTCCATCTGTGTTGCTACGCTAGAGCACAGTATTGACTTTACAGCCTGATGTCATTGATGCTCAGGGCAGTGCAACATGGTTTCTCTAAGTATGGCAATATAAATAATCCAAACTAGGCCTGAGAGTCAGTGTCTCTTAGTTGGAGAAAAGTTTTGCATAAATTATGATTATATTTTGGGGGAGCTCTTTAGCCTGAGACTTAAATAAATTTAGGAAGGACATTTTTTACAAAAATAAAAAGCCATTGATTAAGCAGTGCTATTTGCAAAGGCTTTTAATGGTGTCTGTGGTGGCTGTTTTCCACCACATGTGGTCTGTTTTATCCTTGTAAACATCATGAGAGCGAAACAGAAACTGTGTGAGTTCAAGGTCCCAGAAGAGGTAATAAACACCAGTAAAAACCTGATATGTGCTCTGCTGTACAGTGAAAAGTTCTCATTGGGGAAAAAGAGATAAAATTTATTTCACATACTCATCAGTGACTACCAGAACAAACCTGCAGTTCTTGGAAAGCAAGGAATACTGTGGCTGATGCCACAGTTTGACCTACTACCCTTCTGTATGGGTTGCATTTGGAAGCAGGAGGGAGATTTCTTTGGGGTGAGGAAACATAATGGCAAAATGTTTTCCAAACGCAATGCCAGCAGTGATATGGGGAATCTTTTAAGGCTGGTGCATCTGCCTACATGCCTAGCCAGCAGTGAGATTTGTGTTTCTTCCAGCAACTGTGAATGAGCAGAGTGCAGTGTTAGCTGCCCGTGTCACCAACTGCAGAGCATCGCTGCAAATCCAGCCTCAGGTTCTGTTTGTGGTTGTCCCCAGCAGCTCAGGCTGTAGCTTGGAGAGAACTGGTGTGGGAGTGCAGTGCTGGTGTCACTGCACTGCATTTAAACTGTGTATCTCTGGTAGTTGATGTTCATGCTTCAGGTTGCCATAATAGTTCAAATGCCAGCATGTTTCTCACATTTTTCTCCTCCTTAGCTTCTACCACAGCCTCCAGCCCCAGTGGTGTTCAGTTTTGGGAAAAAAGTTTGCTTTGCTTTCTGGAAGTCCCTGCATGCATCATGGGAGCTGCAGAGAAAGAAGTAACTAATAGAAGTTCTTGTTATACCCACAGGTTCTACTTCTCCTTTCAATATAAGTGCTATACCCTTGAATCGTTCGTTGCGGGATGTCTGCATGCTTCCAGAGGATGTGGAAAAGGTGAGGACAGCAAATGCTATCATCGTGATGTTTTTTTATGTTTTATTGTGGCAAAATCAAATGACGAGAGGTGTTTCTCGATGAAAGAACTTCCTGATAGATGTACTAATCTTTACAAATACTCCATTTTTCCTGTTCTTCCCCTCTATGGATGAACCTACAAATATGAAATGCTTATTTAATAATTTGTCTTCTACTCTTGACCCATTAGTTAAATATTTTAATTAATTTTAAATAATGGAAATATATACAGGAACAATGCATGTTTCTGCTTTTCGTTCCATCATTTCCCCACACATTCCTTGAAAGCAAACTTTAACATTAGTAACTTTAAAGTTTTATTAGAATATGTTGCATAGAAGTTGTTGCAGCTGCATGCCTGTGTATGAGATGTACCTCCTGCTTTTACTATCAAAAGATGGGGAAGAGGATGGGGTTTTTTGTGTATGCTTATGATGAGCATGTGAGATTTGCTGTCAAAGAATTACAGTATGAGTAGCAAGCACAATAACTCTAAGAACTGCAGTAATTCAAGCAGTTTCTCATGTTTTCTGATAAGGGCCCCAAACAGTCTTAGGTGTGTTGCCAGATTGACACTCATGCCTATAAAGAGAGCTAAAGATGAGGAGCTAAAGCTGTCACACATAAGTCTGTGTGCTGAATGTTAATCTTTTCCAACAGTGGAAAAAGAGGGCCAATGGATTGCAATGAGTAGGATAAAAGAGCTTTAAAAATGTGCCTAGAAAAGGAGATTTTTTTGCTGGACTGCGTGCGTGTGGTCCCATGTCCTGTGCTGAAGAGGAAATAATCATCTTTGTGCTCAACACTGGTTTTACTGGAGTAGCAAGTTCTGCCTTTGGTTTGAAGCTCTCAACATCCATAAGGTGCATTTCAAACAACAAAACGCACTCAATAAATCGCACACCAAAGCTCAGCGAACTTGAACTAGCTTTTCACGTTGCTTTTTATGAAAGGTGTTTCAGAAAGGAGACGATGTTTCTCCATCTGTAATGTGGGACCTAAAACAAGAGTAATTTGTTTTCAGACACCAGGAGACCAGTGAGTAGGTATCTGAATTAGAAACCACAATCTGAGTGTTGAGTGAGGCAAGATCTTATCAGCTGCTACGACTACTGTGCAGAGATTGGGGGCTGATGTGATTACAAGTTAAAAAATAGCAAGAGCTCAGTCCGTTATGAGCAAGACTGCCTTTAAAAAATACCCAACCAAACAAAACCCCACAAAACTTCAAATACTTTTAGCTTGTGAAATAATCTCTTTGAACTTTAGGACCGAAAGTTAAGGTGCGTGTGGTGTCAGCAGGTCCTGGAGTTGTAGATGTGGGCCAGGAAGGAAATGGGTCAGATAATCTTAAAGGGGCTGATGTTAGTGGGCAAGGACAGAAATGAGAAGATTGGTGTGTCACAGCTGAGTTGGGACTGCTTTGCAGAGTGAGTGAGCTATCAGTAGGCAGAGCTGAAAGCTGATAGTAATGCTGAGTACAGGAGTTTGTGTGTTCTGTTTCGTGTTTTTGCAATGCAGCTCTCTCAGATACACTCATAATTGCTTTTATCAGCAGGGCATGCTGATAGGCTGTGCTCTACCACCAACTTGAGACTTTTTGTATCTTCAAAGTAGGAGATATCTCTCAAAAGGAAAAAAACTTCTAAATTATTTCTTTGCTAATGGAAAGATAGCTAACTCCTGGACTCCTAAAGTTCACTGTAAGTTGTCTCTGGGGAAACTGTGCACCAAGCAAGTAATATTGATTAGTGTTGGGAAAAAGATAAGTCCCTCCAAGCACCCACAGGGACTTGGGTGTTTTCTAACACTGAGATTAATCTTGTCTGTGCGTATTTGTCTGTGAGCAATAAGAAAGCTGTGCTGTCTGTTGTGCTCCTTAAGATTTAACTATTCCTAAACACTGATGTCTTTCTTCGTGGTTCCCATACAAGTTGAGGGGACGTCATGAATACTGATGTCGAGTGGTAAAATTTTCTGAATATAAGCCACTCTTATAAAGCTTTAATTATCCTGCACTCAAGAGTCTCTAGCTTTGGATACTGCCATAGCTTTTTAGATGTAAGTTTAGGTTTGCACATGGCAGTTGAGGGGAGAGAGTATCCTGGGTATCTCTGAGTTTCCACCCAGGCATCTGAGTACAACTATCTCTCCATGATGTATCCACTTTTGAGCTGGGACTGGTGTGGGACCTGTGCCCAGGCCACTAGCAGTAGCTCAGGTCAGGCTGGTGGGATGCTCTGTTAGACCTCAGAAAGCAAGGGATACAGCGGTAATATTAGGAAAGGAGCCCCAGGTGTGTGTGTGTATGTCTCAGTGGTCCCTTTTCTTAGAGAATGGGTGACCATGGCAGGCAAGATGGCAAGGGACATCACAAGGAAGTGTTGTCTGATTTGGAAATGCTACAGTGGAGCTTTGGAACAGCTACTTTTTATTTAAGGCAGTGGGGAACCCAGGGGAGCCAGGTTCTCACTTAATCTTATCACAGACTTTCTATGTAGCGTTGAGTTGGCCATGTAAGCTATCTCACTGCATATTTCCTACTTCACTGCCCTAACTCTTAACACATGAAAAGATTTTACTAGCTCTTGTGCTTCCCACCACCTGAAGATCTACACTCCATTCAAAACTTGCCACTTCTGGCCCCCTCCAGCTACCATGTGTGCAGAACTGCTTGTATACATTGACTTGAAATTAAATCATGTTAAATAGGTTACTTGGATGCATGCTTGCATACTAAATAATGCAGTGTAACTAGAAGGCTACATCTCTGAAATGCATACATATACATCAGTTAGTCATGTAATCAAGTTAATTTTTATCTAATACATGGGTAAGATAAAAGTAGGTTGTATGTTATAATCAAGGGTCAGACAATGATCTGGGCAGTTGCCTTTTGCATATTGTTCCTGAATTGCCCTTGGGGTGGTTTTTTTGAGTTGAAATAAAAGGTCAGACAGATTTACATTTTTATTTATAGCACTGAAAAAATATGGGGGGAAAATTACATATTTCACTTCGTCTTAATATCAAATATGCTGTGTACTAACGAGCATTCCAATTTCGTGTCCAGGAAAATGCACACTTTTTTGTGGCAGATATGATTATAGCATCGCTAGAAAAAATGAAATGTAATATCCTCAGCCAGCAACAAGCAGAGTCCTGGGGTGTGGAGGAAACAAGTGGATCAGATGGCAGCTATCACACTGACTCAGAGTTATCTTCTTACCCTGGAGTGAAGAAGTCTGATTCTTCTGTTACCTCGTCAGACAGTGGTTATGAAGGCAAGTTACTTAATCTAGAATGTAACCTTGTCTGAAAGCCATTGCTGTTTGTTTCTGTGCAAGAAAATACTAAACAAATTGGGGTATTGCTTGGAACCAAATCCTCTGTTACCCTCTTTGAGTCTCTGGAGAGCTGGGTCCATTGAGGATCATTATGCCACGAGTGTTTTTCCTGTGAGTCACATACTTCCTTTTGGATATTCACACCTATGTTTTATTAATTATAATTATTTTTTACCTTAAAATGAAAATGTAGGGTTTAAATGCCACAAGCCAAGCATGACTCTCCAAAGAGCATGCCTGTAGCTGGCTGTTTTTCTCTCTCTGATTAAATTTTTTTTTGTTAGTATTTGCAGTATGCAGATGAGGCCATGCAATTAGTTTGAGTGAGACTCCCCAGAGTATTCATTCACATATAGTTTAAGGCAAGATTATAAATACTCCTGGCATTATTATGCTTGAGTCAGCACTTGCATTTTTAAGTAGATTTTAGTGTCTTGAGTAGTACAGATCTTAGTGATCAAGCATAAGTCTAAAGTCTAAATGACATAACTTCTGTGGAAAGATGTATGGTGTTCTTGGACATGAGAAGGGGAGACACTACTGGCAATATAAAAGTTTTGACTTTATCACTACGAGATTCTGGCTGAGAAACTGAGGGACATACTGTGTAACAGACTCCTAAGAACTGGCCTGCTCTGTATGTATATAAAAACAATCAAAATTGCTTTATAAATGCAGACTGTGTGCTGAAGTTTTGGTAAAAGCTGAAAAATGTAAACATAATTGCACCTGCTTTTAAATGCTGGAAAAGTTTAGCTGATCTTGTCCTTGTCTTGGACAGGCTGTGTTTTGCTGCCTGTCAGCTCCCCAGTGCATCTACCATCACATCATGAGGTTACCAGATTTCATTGCCACAGTGACTCCGAGGATGAATATGTAATTATTGGTAAGACTTTGAAATTGTAAATGTAGAAACAGATATATTGTTCAGTTGAATCTATTCCATTGTTTGAGAATCCTCTTGATTTAGTACATGTTATTATAGGAGAAATAACATGAAAAAATGCAAACAATTATGTATGTGTAGCTCCTTATTAGAACACATGCAGAAATACCAGATTGCTGCAGGATTTCCTTGCTAGGAAAGAATGTCTTTGCTGGTTTGAGAGTGTGGTGAGCTGACCCTGGCTGGACACCAAGTGACCACCAAACTGCTCTGGCACTTCCTTTCTCCACCGGAAAGGGAGAGAAAACAGAACAAAAGGCTTGTGGTTTGGTTAAGGACAGGGAGACATCATTCACCAAAAACTGTCACAGACAAAACAGTCAGTATGCGGAAATTATTTTATTGCCAATCAAATCAGAGTAGAGTAATGAGAAATTAAATAAAATTTTAAAGCACCTTCTCCCCCCCACCCCCACCAGTCCTTCGTCCTGGGCTGAACTTCCAATTTCCCTACCTCTTGGGGCTTCCTACAAATCCTGTCAGAAGCCTGCTGCAGCATGGGCTTCTTCCCTCTAGGTCACAGCCTCCTTCAGGCGTCTTCCTGCCCCGGCTTGGGCTCTTCCACAGGCTGCAGGGGAATCCCTGCTCCCCCTTTAATCCCCATGGGCTGCAGGGGCACAGCTGCATCACCATGGTCTGCACCAGAGGCTGCAAGGGAATCCCAGCTCTGGCTCCTGGAGCACCTCCTGCCCCTCCTTCTCCACTGACCTCGGTGTCTGCAGGGCTGTTCCTCGTACATATTCTCACACCTCTCTCCAGCTGCAGCTGTGAAGGGTTTTTTTTTTCTCCCATTTTGGCTCTGTTATCCCATAGGCACTACTGCCATGGTTACAGGCTCCACCTTTGCCCGTGGTGTGTCCGTTCTGGAGCTGTCTGGCACTGGCACTCTCAGACATGGGAAAAGCTTCTGGCAGATTCTCACAGAAGCCACCACCATAGCCCCTCCTGCTACCAAAATCTTGTCATGCAAACCCAACAGAGAGGCTGAAATTATGTCTCAGGATTAAACCAAAGGAAGTGCATGAAGAAAGTGTGAAACTGGCACAACCTCAGTCAGATATAGCAGCATTTTTTGAGAGAATTTAGGACATGATAAGTTCATAACGAAAAAGATTAACTCAGTTTTAGACAGCCTCTGCCTCAGGACTAGAGCAGAATGTCTCTGTTCTCTTGCAGTCATATGTGCTTTGCTTCTCTTTAGGAAATCATCAGTTTCATTTGGTTTGCTTCGTTTTTTTACAAGTACAGAAATAGAAACCTTTAAAAGTGGCCTGTGCAACTTCTAACTTTTGTTTTATCTTTTCCTGATAGCAATTGGATTTTTATTGTTCTTTTTGGTTTTAGAGATTTTTTTTTCCTCTCATATTTTGCTGATCTACAAATGAAGAATAATCTCCCAAAAGATTGTACTCCTAGTAGCACGAGTTACTTTGAGATGTATAAATGGGGAAACATTGTCTTGAGAGCAATAAGTGTGGTCAAAACTAACGTTACCAATGTGAACGCTTGTTGGCATAAACATATTGTGTCTATGTAAACATAATGAAGTGTGTCCTTTAATTGCATTCATCTCACCTGTTACTAATATGTTTATAGCGTTAACTGGTATGTGTGTGATTGGTGTCTCCGAACATCTGTCAGTGTCCGAAAAAATTAATGTGGCTTCTCTTGGCTCTGTACTTTATTGTATATGTTGAGTGACTTTTGTCTAGAGCTTGACCAGCAGGCACTTAGTCTCTCCTTACCATTTCAGCTCCTGAAGGCAGGCTGGTGGTGATGATAGGATGCAAAGGTATTAGGGAATATTCTTCATCACACCAGAGATATGCAGAGGAGATAAGACTCCTTATTCCTGTTTTACAGCTAGGGCTGAGGTTATTTCCCACATCCAGGAAGGGTGTTGGAAAGATGAATATATTTGAAACTGACACTGTGGTAGAACAGAAAATAATTTTAAAATAGGGCTGAGTAACAGATGCTTTGTTTCTTAAATGGCTTGATAAAATTTTCTCCTTTGCTGTAGAACTTGAAGACCTTGAAAAGCTGTCTGTCGCCCCTGATAAAAGGTGTGTATCCTTACTATAATAGCCCAGTGGCTCTGCCTTTTCTGCTGGAGCAGCTTTCTGGTGGTTCTTCTGGCTGGGGCAGGGAAAGCTGTGGGAGTGGTAAATTTGGCCCTCTCAAGCAAGGGGGAAGGAATGCTGCTTGACAGCAAATGTCTCTGGTGTTTGGCTTAGCAGCATTTCTCTGGTCCCCTAGTCTTGCTGGAGGGTGGTGTCTGCCTCTTCGAGGGCCTGGGTGTATCAAAGAAAGAGGGTAGGAGTGAAGGAATGGGAGAACACTGCCTTTTCTGCATCCATGAAAAGTTGAGATGCTGATGACATGCTGCTATTTTTCACTGACAATATTCCTTACCTTTCAGATCATCTTTTGAACCAGGCAGCAATTCTGCTGAAGCAACAGCCCAGGAGTTGTGCAGAGCTTTCAGAAAACACTGGTTGCACACAGACTCTGCAGTTCAGCTGTCTGGTTGCCTGAGCTCATCTAGGCAGAGAGTGAGTCTGATCTGAAAACAATGAGCTCTTTATTCAGTTCCCCAAATAATCATGGTCTCACTGCAGCTGCTTCACTGCTAGCAAAAAGAGGAAGCTACATTAAAAAGAAAAAACAACAAAAACTACAGATGAGTGCTTACCGTTTATTAGTTCACTTTAACTAAATTTTTAGAAAATGTCTTCTCTCTCCAGCAATTTTCAGCACATTTAAAACATGTAGTTGTGAACAATCAGGATATGCTTTCTTCTGGGACTGATATGAGGGAGTTTGAGGGGAGGCTACATGCAAGTGAAAACTTTAACATACTGGAGTATAATGGGAGGTAAACATCTCCCAAAGCATTTAACATATGTCCAGCTGATGGGCTGGTTATCTTCATGAGCTTGTCTTTCCCAATAGTCTGTGCTGAAAGAAGAGATTCCAAGAGAACTTGAGTCCAGTGTGAATCTGGCTGAAGAAATAAAGATCATATCCAAGTTGAGAGGATCTTCTGGCTGGTCCCCACCAAGATCACAGATTATATTTAATATTCATCCTTCAGTCAAGTAAGTTTTGAGGGATCTGGGCACTGTCATTTAGTATAGCATGGGGAAAGCTGATGGAAGGAGCTTGGGTGATTAACAGCTCTAGTGCATGTGCAGATGATCTCTGAACAGGTCTAGAGCTGGTGCATGGCACAGCCTTCTGCGGTGTCTATAAACAGCCTCACTAGAAAACAGTTGGCATCTTTTTTCCCTCTCTTGGCACATCCTGATTAACACAGCATGTGCAATTTTCCATGTGATAATACATGTAACTCTTTGGTGTTATAGTGGCAGTGTACTTAGCTCCTGAAAATTTCATTTTGTGACACTAGCTGGAGAATCCTCTTGTCTTTCCCCACTGTCCTGCTAATATTTTATGCAGAGCTGGTTTTCAGAAAGTGGGGGGATGCACCAGGTCATGTGTGAGTCAATGGCTGTCTCACTGTGCATCAAATGCTGTTAAGTGCAGACAGTAAGCAAACTGGCTGTTCTCTGTGTGGCTGCAGGTACAGTTGCTTTTTCAGTTGCAAATGTGGATTTCTCCTCTCCAAACCCTGTGATACTGATGCCACCTTAAGAAATGGAAAATAATGTGGCTCTTTCAACAAGCATTCTAGAATCTCCCTTCTTCGTGTGGAGGAGCAAGAGTCAGCTCCTGAGGTGGACATTCTCTCTGGTGCCAGTGTAGCTCTTTTGCACTTTGGAAGAATGTTAATTAAGCTGTCTTTTTTAATGCTGAATGGTCTAACTATTTGCTTCTGTATACAGGAGAGATGCAGTGGTGGCTGCTCAAAACTTTACATGTGTTGGTTGTGGAACCCCGATAGAAAGCAGTAAGTGTTACCAAAACTGGCAAAAAACCACTAATAAGCGCAGAGTTAATCAGTACTGTAATCAGACTATAATCCTCACCAACACAGATGTACCACGATTTTAAAGTTGTCTGAGCTAGAAGGAAAATCTCATTGTTGAATGTGCCTGCAATAGTCAAACAGATTGGATCTTTCCAGTGTCTGGAATTTTTCATACAGTACAGAATATAATACTGGATAGATATCCTTCTCATACACGATGAAAATTCATAACAGTCAACCACAAAACAGAAAAAAACTATATGAAAAAAAAAAATCAAACTTCCAGGCTGGAAAGTCTGGTTTTGCATAGTCCAGCTGTTTATTTTAATAATTCTTTCCCTGTGCCAATTTAGACATTCCCAGAAGTCTTTCTTTAGAGACTGTATGCAAGCTTATGGAATCTGTGGGTTTGTTCTTTTGGGGTGTCTTTTTAAAACTTTTTGATTCTTTAGGTCTTGATCACAAAATCTTTTTGGTTTTTTTTTTTGTTTGTTTTTTGTTTGTTTATTTGGTTTTTTGGGGGTTTTTTTTGTTTGTTTGTTTTTGTTGGTTTTTTTTGTTTTGTTTTTTGTTTGTTTGGGGTTTTTTTGTTTTGTTTTGTTTTTTGTTTTTGTTTTTTTTGTTTTGTTTTGTTTAATTCCTGATACTTTGGGAGAACTCAAAAAAAAGAATTTGAAAGCTCAATGATTTACAGAACTGACAAACAGACCTTACCTAAGAAATCTTTGAAATGGTGCTTGAGTCTTGTTCTGGGTCAGCTCACAAGAGCAGCATTTGTGGTGTCCTATAAAGTATCAACAATCATATTAAGTAGAGCAAATAGGAGATGCTGTAATAGCTGGGAAAAACCCTACAAACCTCTTGATGTGAAAAGGTATTGTACAAACACGACTCCAAAATTGGTGGAAGTATTTTTATTGTGTATTTTACCTATAGTTTTCTTTTGTGATTAAAGTAACAAGGGTTTTTCTAAGATTTTTTGTTGATAATCAGCTGAACAAATACGGAAATGAGGAAAGCTTTCTGTTCTAATGCCAAGTATAAACCTTCTGCATGTGTTCACCACAATAATAAAACCCCCTACTTAATAAAACAAAAAAAAAATCCTTTCCCTTCATTCCGCTAGACCTGAGTTATTTAGACAGACTATGCATACAGACAAGAGTTATGTCCCATAAGTTTTTTAAATTTTAAACAGAATTTCATTGCTGTCTGCCTGCAGAATATATCAGGAGACTCCGCTATTGTGACTACCTGGGGAAGTACTTCTGTGACTGCTGCCACAGCTATGCCCAGTCTTCCATTCCTGCCCGAATACTTTCAAAGTGGGATTTCAAAAAATACTATGTGTGCAACTTCTCCAAACACCTACTGGACAGCATATGGCAGCACCCCATTTTCAATGTGTCATCTATTAACAAAGCCCTCTACACGAAAAGTAAAGAAATGGATAGGGTCAGGGTAAGTGTGGCTTTTTTTATTAGGAATTTCTGGGTCTGAGACTTTCAGGAAGAAGTCCTTAGGGCATGATGTCCTCTGTATGTGGTAAGGAGGAGGGTTGTTTTTTTCTGACTTAACCCATCACCACTTCTGGGTCTTTCCCTCTTTTCCCTCAGGTGAAGGGAGCAAAGAGAGGCGTTTCCAACCTATGCCAGAGGTCCCCTTATCCCTGTTGTCTCTGGGAGGTGTTTCCTTAGTGGTTTCCAGTTTCAGTGCATATAAGGGAGTTGGTCTCCTGCAGTAAATATTTACATCTTCCTGGCTTTTGGCTGTTGGAAAGTTCTGTAGTTTTTGAATGACTCCTTGATTTTGTGGACCATTAGGGGAAACACCCTTGACTTATGTAAGAGCTGTACCACCTACAGCTTCAGGAAGAGTGTTCTGTAGGAATGTGTTCCCTTCTTGGCTGAGGAGACACCTGTTCTTACACAGGTGTGGGTCTAGCATGCATCAAGACCTGCAGCCATTTTTGGCATTAGGGTTTGCTTCACTTGTTAGGGAATAAAAATAGCCTTTGCCTGCCTTTGGCTTTTGTCCATTAGAAAATCCATTTGTTTAATACTATGCTAAGTGTAAAGTTCCTTTTTTTAGGTGTGGCTTGCTGTACTTGCAAGGGTTGCTGACTCAAATAGTGGTGTTCCTCACTTAGGAATATATAAAAACAATGCTTTTGATTTAAAAATGGCTTTGTTTTTCTCCTCTATCTTTTAGGAGGTACAAGAACAGCTTTTTCACTTAAAAAAGCTTTTGAAAACATGCAGGTTTGCTGAAAGGTATGGACTGTTGATTATGCATGAAAAATAGCTTAGTAAAATGTACATGATGTGCTTATAGAGCCTTCTTCTCTAGAGACATTTGGGTACAGTTTTAAATAAGTTGATATGAGCATTAGAGAGCTCTAATATCAAAACTGCCTTCTATTGCACTGCAAATGTTGAGTGAAGTACAAGTTTTATGTGGTAGCTGTTTCTTGTAATATAGTTTAGTTTTAAATGTTGAATGATTTTAGTTAGGTGCGTATTTTTTCCTATTCTGTTTCTCTTAGGTTCTCACTCATTCTTAAAAGGCCAAAGATACTTATCTCTCTGAGAATACTTGTCTTTAAACAATACATTGGCTTTTTTAATTAAAAAGTGTGTTCCTTGAGTGTTTAAATATTTCTTCCAGAAATCTGTCTGAATGCTCAATTCAGTTTATTTTATAAAAATATTCAAATGAAAGTAATAGTAAGCAAAAGTGAAAAAGACCGAAACATGACCTTGCTTGTTGCTAGAAGTGAAAGATTTCTGGTATTTGCCTTCCCAAACTGTGGGCATAACTAATACATAGACATATGAATAATAAGACCATCACTGCAGAATTGCTGATCTTTTTAAGAACACACATAAGCAAAAGAAAAGTAGGTTCTGTTTTCTCTTTTACATAGACCTCTTCTTTATGCATCAGTTACATGTTCACCAAAATCAAACAGAAATGTGTTTTCGTCTCTCTTTTATTCAACTCCCTGTGATTCCATTACTGAAATAAGTATAAGGATCCTCACTGTACCCTCTATCTGCATCAGTGATATTTTGAAAGCAATAGCTCTATTTCCAGTGTTTACCTGCTCAGCACAAGCACAGTTTCACCCAGTAGTGACCTGTGCAGGATAAAAGCCCTCAAAGTCCTCTTTGAAAGCAAATAAATAAGCCTGGCTTATTTTATTAGATACTGTATGGGATTTTACCTACTGTTCCTGAGGTAGGAGAGAGCCCTTTACACATTATTTAAGGATTGCTAGGGTAACTATGTATGGAAACTCCAAAGCCTGAGGAATGCATGTTTAAAGCAGATAGTTTATTCTAAATTCCAAACCTTCCAATTTTTGTTAAAGTGATCTCAAATTGGGAGAGGGGGTTGATAGCAGGAACTTGCCTTCTATATTCCCCATGTGACTAGAGAAGTGAAAGAGGCTTATTCTGGAAATACACTTGAAAAACAACTTTATGTAACTTTGATTGGGATTTATTTCTCTTTGCAGTGTACTGAAAGAATTTGAACAGGTCCCCAGCCATCTGACAGAGGAGCTGCATCTTTTCTCACTGGATGATCTGGTGAAGATCAAACGAGGGCAGTTACTGCCCCTTCTTAAAGATATTTTGAAGAGCTCCACCTCTCATGTAGATGGCTGTGAGGTAAGGAAAAACAGGGCTTTTAGTGTCCTTGCAGCTGCTACTGTAAGGAAATATCCCTGCTGCCATTCCCAAAAAACTTTTTTCTTAGATTTAAATTCAACCCTTTTGCTGTTGTTGTAGCTCTGTCAAGCGAAGGGGTTTATCTGTGAATTCTGTCAGAGTGCAGACCTGCTCTTTCCATATCAGACTGCCAAATGTAAAAGGTGCCCAGGTATGTTCCAGACTGAATATTTTTCTTTCTTCTTTGGGGAAATTTTGGTGTATAAAACCATTTAGACTTATTTTACACATTGAGAAGTAGCTTAACTGAAAGCATGCATATCTGAAAACCTTCATGTGCCTTTGGAAACCACGGACAACATGTATCTTTGAAAACCAGCCTGTGGCAGCTGTTCCATATTGGTGAATTCAGAGAGCAAAACCAGGGATTTGCCTGGCCGTGGTTATGCTTGCAGGGGGAGGCTATTTTTTGGGTCTAGGCACGAGAGAGCTGTTTTATCAGCTCTTGCCAGCATTCAGTGTAAATTTTTACAGTAGTGGTTGTTGTCCTGGCCTTGCACTGTTTCTGTTCACTTTTGTGAACATGATAGAACATCATTCAAGGAACACAGCTATTGATTAATTTTTTTAAATTCTATTTTTTTTCTCTGAATGCTACTCTGTATGTATAAATAGAATGCAGAACATGCTTTCACAAAGCATGCTTCAAGTCTGGAGGCTGCCCCAAATGTCTGCGGATCTCATCTCGGAGGACTTTTTCAGAAACTCCATCACTGGTGCCTCAGTGAAACTGGGTTCCTCTGACTGCTGATTTCAGAAGATGCTCAGAGCCAAATCTTCAGGTGCATGGCTAAGCGTTAAATAATGTTGTTTTAGACATTACTGTTTTTAATGCATGTCTCCTTTATGGGGGGTAAAATAAAAAAAAAAATAGAAAAACAAGAAACAGACGTCAACTTTATTATCGTCATTGAAAACTCGCCCTAAAGGAGTTTCATCTTAACTGGTGATAGACTGGATGTTAGTTTTTTGGATTGCCTTTTTTGCTATGTTTTGTCCTTGTATGTAAGATTTTTAATACTATATTTTTTAATGTAAAAATTATTTGTCTCTGTAATTCTGCAGATAATGTATAGATAGTAAGTGAGCATTGGAAGTCTTTGCCTGTTATTCAGTTTTGGAAATGGGGGAAAAAGTGGCGAAGTACAAAATCGTTCTCTGAAAAGCTCTACAATAAATAGAAAAGACTTGTCTGCAAGTTTTAGGCAGATGCTAATCTGAAATTGCTATGGCAAATGCTTATTTGGAACCAGTGAATTTTAAGTTTCTTTTAAACAATCTATGCAACAGTGTGTGGTGAGTTAACTTGGCCTGCTGCTAGGTGCTCTTCACATTTCACCCAGCTGCTCTCTCACCCCATTCCTCAAGAGGACAGAGGGAGAAAATAAGATGGAAGAGCTCACAGGTTGAGCTACAGACATGGAGATCACTTGCTAGCTACTGTCATGGGTAAAAAAAAGCCCTTGAATTGGAGAAAATGAAATGTATTATAAACTAGAAATTCGGTAGGGTGGTGAAAAGCAAAGACTAAACTGATAATTTTCCCTTACCTCACCCACTCATTTTCCAGGCTGAACTTCGCATCTTCATTCCCAATTTTTCTACCTTATAGCCTGCCCGAAGTGGTGCAAGACAGATGGGGAATTGGGGTTGCTGTCAATCCATAACTGCTCCTTTCTTCTACTCCTCCTCACACTTTCTCCTTTCTCCAGTGTGGATCCTTCCCATGGGCTACAATCTTTCAGGATAAACCTGCTCCTGTACAGGCTGTCCAGGAAGATGTAGTTCCTTCAGGAAATATTCATGTGCTCCAGTGAGGTCGTTTCCGTGGACTGCAGGGGAATCTGTGCTCTAATGCCTAAAGCACCTCTTCCTTCTCTTTTTTCACTGACGTTGGTGGTTTTGCTGCTGTTTCTTATGCTCTTTCTTAAATACATTTTCTCAGCAGTATCACCATCTCGGCTGAGGTGCTCAGCCCTGCTCTGCAGTGCATCCATCAGAGCTGGCTGGAAGCAGCTGTATCTGACATGGAGCAGTCCTGGCCTCTTCACACACAGGCCACCATGCAGTCACCCAGTGCCAATATCTTGCCACCTCCACCAGCTCCACTCTAGAAGTTTCTTTCCAGAGCACTTAGAAATGTGAGGAGAGACAGTGAGTGATCAGGAGAGATACTTCTGTTTAAATCCACCCCCACACTTGCAGACAGAGTCCGTGCCTGAAGGTGAAGTGCTGGAAATTGAAAGCAGCTTTCTTTCCTGCCTGGTTGGTTACTTCTAATGAAGCCCTTGCCTTCAGAAAGGTAGAGTAGCTGCTCAAACCTGTAAAACCATTTTTCTGTTAGTACTATGAAGTACCAACAAACAGAGAAATCCCAGGACCTGAAAGTACAAATCAGCATTCTGATCTCTCCAACAGCGTGCTGTTGGTATTTTGGACTTTTTGTTCTCATTTTGAGCTTTTTTTTCTTGCTCTTCTCACCTGCTTGCTCCACTTTAGCAAGGAAAGGATCTGCTACCTGGGACTGTATGAGTTCACTTGTACATTAATGTTTATGGTGCTACTAAGCTCGCTAACACTTCCACTAATCAATTTTTTCTGTGATCCAAAACAGCTTACCTACTTACTGCTCAGAAGCAAGATTAATGTCTCTTACACAAGATCACCAATGCAGGGTAAGATGTGGTGAGAAAGACCCTGCTTTTGCAGCTGACTGTATTTAATATTATGCAAGAGTAAATACTCATTTAAGCTGGGTGCCCAATAACTGAATCACATGAAAGGCCTTGCTTGCAGGGATTTTGTGCTTACGAAGAAGTAGACGTGAATGATCCTTCCGTGGGATAACCTGCAGGGCAGCTGACTATGTGTTTTTCACTATTCGTTAATTTAGAAGAGCTGATCTGGTTTCTGGCTGTGCTTTTCATGAATGTTCAAGTCTTACTAAGCAGTAGCAGTACACAGGAGGGGGAGTGTAGGACAACAAGTTTTGTGCATCAAGTGTTGATCCTTCACATCCACTCAGTTCAGTCCAGGTCTCCAAAGAGCTGGTACAGCTTATCCTCACTAATTATTGCTATGGACCACAACTCAGGTTGCTGCAAGAGCAGATCCTCGATGAGTTGGTAAAGCTGAAAGCCTGAGAGTATCAACATGCTTATAGGCCAAGTAAAACTGGTTAAAATGTTCTGCTGCTGAAGCTAAAGTAAGAAGGACTAAGTTGTGATACACCAGCGAGTTGGTCCCGAGTTGGAAGGAATTACTATTTTCTGCGTTTGAGGGCATACTGCATTTGACTGTTGGGTCTGGAGAATGCACATTCTTGTGTGCTGGTGTCAGCACAGGACAGCACAGGAACACCCTGAGGCTATTCACCCTGAACGTCTTTTCTGGTGAGAAGTAAGGCACAGGTGACTAGACCTGTAGACACAAGGTGTTCTCAGTGTTGCTGAGGTGTCTTTTATCAGCTGCTATCTTAGGATAGCATAAAGCAACCATCATGAAACTTAAAAGCATGCATTATCTTTCTGTGTTGGGTGATAAAGTGGCTTGGACAGAAAGGGATGACTTCTGCATACAAGCCCTCTAAATGTCTTTAGAATGTAGCCAAGTTCTTTGAATCCAGTTTTGAGACTCATTAAGCTTCTCAGATCGATACCATGCTCTTCCTGAGCATATCTCTATGGGTAAGTACTGAGTTTGGTCATTTCTGAGGCTAGACCAGATGATAAGGCATATCCAAGACGAGAACTTAAGAAACAAAAGCTATATGGCCACAGTGAACTTTTTTGCAGGAAGCAAAATCTTGCAGTCCTTACATGTGTTAGCTCTGAATTCTTTGATAGGAGTGGACATAAAAGGGTTAAGAAAACTTATGAAGGAGTTGGGCCAGTTCAAAATAAGCTGCCTATTAGCTAGAAAGCTGAACATGTTTCACAGAGGACAGTTACAAGAGACCTGACTCTTCAGCTATGGAAAGGAAATTGTCACACTTGTCTGTTTTTGTGAGCAATGATGATCAAAGCTCATTTTTTACTGTGAGTTTTTATGTTGTTGTGTGGATACAACAGGAGCACTGCTGAGGACAGTACTGGAGGAGCATTCTCAGGGGCTTTGGGAACAGAGAAACCTACTCCTAGCAAACTGCCCACCTCACTTCAGAGGCAGAATTCACTTAGAGACAGCATTGTTAGTAATTTCCATAGGCACAAGGTTTCAAAGGAGTACAATACCAACATCCCACTCTTGCAGTTAGCAATTTTACCCGCTTCTCCAATAGTTGTTTATACTGATATGTTGTATTTTCCTTCTTAGTTTCAGTTGTGAGTTTTCTGGAGATGGAAGTGCTTTGCTGAGGCTTTGTGCAGTGCACTGAAGCCATGATTTTTCATGATGCAACATACAGCTATTACTGTAAACAACAGAATAATACTAATTATCAGATGTAGTTTGGTCTCACAAATATAGGTCTTATTGCAACTGTAAGCAAGTATGTCAAGTACTGAAGTAGTTTTGTGGGTCCATATAATTCCAGGTGTGTCTGTCACACCCATCAATGGCCAGGATCCAATAAAAAGTGCTGAATTCAGTATTAAGGAGGAACTGAGTAAGAAAAAATGCAGTCTTCTGAAGGCCTTACTTCAATGGTCCTTTCCAGTGAAAATTTTTTCATTGTCTGGAGGTCTTTTCCTCAGGCTGAGAATTGCCCTAGTCAGAGCATCTTGATTCCAGTTTCCTGCCAGCATCTGCCTGTGACTAAGAAACAGTGAAGTCAGCTTGAATGATGGACAGATTCTTGCTCAAGAGGGCCCAGGCAACAGGGCAAAATGCTTGTGGAGCATGTTTCAATGTCAGCTTTTAGCTGGCAACCTAATTTTATTCAAATGCCTGTCTTGTCCCAGCGCTGTGTTGCTGATGCTGTGGATAGCACAATGTCTGGATGCTCATGGAGTGTTTGGACAGTTACAGTTGTCCTAGACTGATCTTTGATAGCTGCTCCCACTGTCCCTGTGTCACTTATCTGAAATTATCTGACTCACTTTACTACCCCAAGCAGTAGTAGCAGTTCCTCTTGGATTCCTTTCTCTGCCATTTTAGTCAAGGCATTTCCAGTTGTCCTTAGAGGCAAAATGAAACAGAGATAAATCCCTGATGTTACCAGCCTCTCTTCTGCTATGCCTGCTTGTTTTATTCACTTTTTAAACCATTTTTGCCTCCAGATTAATGTCTTTATGATAAAACAAATAATGTAATAAAATACTTTTGCTATTCCATAAGCTAAGGATGGTACTAAGGAAGATGGGTAGGGAGGAGAAAAAAAGAGATAGAATCAAATCTGTTGAGGTGCTGTCTGCTTGAAGAGGTGAAAAAGTGCTGGCAGGTCCTTAGGAAGACCTGCCTGCTGCCTTAGAAGACAACAGCAAGAAGCATCTCCTACAAGAAAGGCATCAAAGTGCCTTGCATAAATCAGCACTAATGTGGTGTTGTGGTCACTTCAAAGCAAGTCAGTGACTGCCGTTGTGCATCAAGGAGCATGATGTGGGAAGGAGAATTTATGTGCCTCACCTGGGAGCCGTTTTACTGTGCTCTCATCTCTGTCCAAGAGTTACTGGGAATTAAGGTCCCCCTCCCTGAGTTCTCAGAAGGTGAGACTAAAAGCTGGAATGGTTTTACTGGAATAGGATATATTTTTAGGCCTCCTACACATTTCATGGATGAGGCAAAAGAATCTGAGTATTAATTTATGTCTTACCGCAGAGGATATATTTGTGCTTCTATAAGAGAGGAATTCCTAAAAGTTAATTTGGACTGTAGTAACATCTAGCTGCAATTGCAATGTTCTTTCACAGGAAAATACTTTGGCACAGCATTTTCCTGGGTTAGCATAGCATTAACATGGCCAGCATGTTGTGCTGTGTCACACTATAAAAAATATTTGTGGTCTATGACTGAAACAGAGTCACAGGGTCGCTTAGAAGTGTAACAAAAGATTGAGAAGTCACTGAAGTAGAAAAATATGATGGGATGAGATCACGTGTAATTAGAGAAAAGTGTGGATAGCAAAATGCTATCCAACTGAGGCTTAAACAGCCCTGAGGACGGTCATAGTTCAAATGGAAGCACATTCGAGATGTAGACCAGCAGACTGAGCAGAGGAGCATCTCTAATCCTGAGAGACACAGTGATGATGGAGGCAGACTTTCTCAGAAAGGATGAAAAGCACAGAGAAGGCTGAAGAGACCCTGTCTCTTCCTGATAGCGAAGAAAATTTGGATTATGTTTCAACAATGTATTAGTCAACATGTTAGCAGCACTACTTCTCAACTGGCCCTCTCACAAGTCAGCTCAACAAAGAGTTCTGGTTGCCCCAGCCTCTCCTCAAAGTGCCTTCAGAGACTCCTGGCTCCCTCTCCTTATTGGAAAGCACTGTGTCCACTGTTCCGTAGGTCCCAGCAGTCAGGCACAAGGCCAGTGCCAGAGCTGGATAGGCTGCCACGCCAAATCCCCAGGATTTCTGCATCTGTCAGACTCATGGGAAAGCAGAAATAGCTACCAGCATATCCCACACACTTCCTATTTCAAAACTGGATTCTGGCTACTTAGCATATGTGCTTCCCCTTTCACACAGCAAATGTGCGCAACTGCTGCTCCAGCAGATGCTGGCTGCTGATGGCCAAGATGTTTCCCTTCATCAGTCTTCCAGTTACTCCAGCCAGGAGATGGGGAAATCCACAAACAGCCCATTTGCTGGATGCTGATCAGGCCTTTGATGCTGGGTCTAGGGCCTGTCTCCATGGCAGTCTTGTCTCAGCACTGTGCCGAGTGCTCACCAAAGGAACACTATGACATTATTCCCATATTTTCCCAGCAGTTTTCCTTACATTTACATCTTTCCATACCTCCTTTCCACAAGGAAACTCTCTGGGCCATTCTACTCTATCCCTTCATCTCCAGGTTTCTGTGGACCTCATTTGCTCCTACCTTCCAGGGGTTCCTAGCTCCCACAGCCACACGTTTTCTCCCTAGCATTTTCTCCTTCTTCTTCTGGCATCTGCCACCGCTGGTTGTCTGGAGCCTTCAGCAATCCTTACTTCTCACCTTGTCTGCCAAGAAGGTGCACCTTGATCCCTGCAGTTATTGCCTTCAGCCACTGTCTCCTCTGAGCACTCATCTCAGGCCCAAGTACTCTCCTGCTCTCTGTCCTTGTTCCACCTCCAGAGGAGCAACCTGAAGAACTCAGATTTTCTAGCATATCTCACATGAATTAGCCTTTGACTATTACTAAAAGCCATCACTTTCTTCAGGACTGGAATCCACACCACTGTCTCCTGGGTACATTTTCACCACTCATCTTTTCTTCCAACTTGACCTGCCACTGAAGCCTGAAACACATATCAACAACTAAACCATGACTGTTTCCCAATGACCCTTGCTCACCTACATAGCTTCCCAGACCAAGGAATTCAGAATTCAAGTTTAGAGGAAAAAACCTCTTTCTGATGCTGTAAGACAGAACTCACCTTTTTTTTCCCACTTCATGTTGACGGGAGAGCACAAGCACATGCTTTTGTTTGAGTGAAAAAAAACCTGATTGTAAATCCTCAGACTTTATAATCCAGGAAGCTGCAAGTGCTCTAGATTTACAAATGCTATTTACCATGCATCATGAAAAAATGACACTTCTTTGGTCTTCAGAGTTGGGCTCTGATCACATGTACCACAGTATCAGACTGTCCCTTAGGGTGCTGTTTTCCAAATCAATACATCCATAGGTGTTGTCAGTCTTTTATATGCACTGGATCTTACCAGGAAAACAAATACTGAAACCATGCCAGTTCCTAAGGGCAGATTTCTCAAACAAGACCTACCATCTACATTTGACAGCAGATGACATGAAACCTACCTGCTGGTCCTGTCACTTTGCTCTGCTATAGCTCATTTCATACACTGCTCACACAGGGGCAGAGGGCAGCTGGTATTTACTGTTTGCTGCTAACTTGTCCTGTCTGACCAAAGATGTGTGCAAAACCTCATGCAAAGAAAAGATGGCTTATGGCTACACAGGACTTCTCTTCAGAGTTCTGCCTGTGTCTGGGGAAGGAAGAAGATGTAAGCTGCTGACACTGAATCATTTCTGTTTCTACCCCACTGAAGTAAGAAATTACCTCAGAATTTCCTTATTTCTGAAAAAAAAAGCTTTCCCTCTCCTTCCTCTCTGTTAAGCAGGCATCAGAATGAAGCAAGGAGGGGGAGTGGATCAACCCCCTGTATTTGTACTCTGACACTGCGACGTTTGACACCTGTGAGTCACAGAGTGAGAAAGAGGTCCCAGCCTCACGCAGAAAGTCAGGGCTGAGCATCCCACTTGAGCAAGAGGCTCTGGCATGCCACATCACCCACTGTGTGATAGCTCATGCACTGAGCCTGCAGGAAATAGTGGAACTTATACATCAGCTTGAGCTTCTAGTTATGTGTGAGAGTTGTAAGTTGCTTGTAGAAACCCCAGGTGGCCAGTCTGGTATTTAATGGTCAGCTATGTGCCTGCACGTAGGTGTGTCCTCATGCCTGGTTCTGGGCTTCTCAGCCACAGGCAACTCTACACTGAAAAATAAGACATCACATAAATTTTATAGCCTATGCAGTGCCCTAGGACTGTGCCCTAAGCCAATATGAGTGCCATGAAATGAATGAAGATGTGTGTGTTTCATATGTTGATCAGAAAGATGTGCCTTGATCTCCAAAGGGATTTGGCACAATTCACGGGCAGGAAGAATGAGGAAAGCAGTGACTTGTATCTGTTCATCTGCCTTCCCACCAGTGTCAATCAAAGAAGCAGAAACCTCGGCTTTCCTCTCATCATGACAGCTGGAAGATTCTTCCTCAGCTGGACTCCAAAGCACAATATAGGTGGTGCAGGAGGTGGGGCTGTTGCAGGTGACAGAAACAGCCAAGCATGCTGAGCTCAGTGAGAAGACAGAACAGGGAGCAGATAACAGTGAAAAGCAAACATGCAGAACAGCAGGAGCAAGTCTGTTGGGAGTTTTGTAAATGTGATGTGGCAACAGCCCAGTGCTGTTAAGCACAGATGGTTGCAGTTTTTTCTGTTGTAAGCTCCACTTCATTCCCCCAACAATCTTTCCTGTGCTTGCCTAACACACGACTGGGTTGCAGCAAATGGTTGTTTCCTTCGAGAAGGACACACTCCAGAATGGACCAGGAAACCACACTGCATGCTCCAGCTGGTCCAGTGACCAGGCCTGTGTATTGGCCTAGAAATCTGTCTGTATTTTAGAGGTACAAAATGCCACAGGTGTAGCCACACAACCAAGGAATGCAGTACACAGTCCTCAATCATTGGCTTTTCCTCTGAAAGCTGTGGGAGAGGACATACTGCAGTTATTAACTGTGGCCCAAATTCTCCCCACTGGCTGTGCAAAATCAGTGCATGAGTGTATGTCACTTACCTTACCTTCAACGTGCAAAGGCAAGAGCTCTCAGGGTGTCTTGCTTTACCATCCTTATTACCTGCATGCTTACAGCCCCTTTCAGCTGACCACAGCTGTGAATTGAGAAAGGATTTGCAATAAAAAGCTTCCTTCCTCTCTCGCCCTGCCTGCCTGTACAGGTATGTCTGCACACACCTGCTTTTACATGTGTGCACACACAGATGCACACCCAGAGACACGTGTTTAAAGGAGCAGGGCCCAGTGCAATACAATTAAGAAATGCCAATTTTAGCTTTGACTGAATTACATCTTGTCTCAAATCAGGCCACATCTGAGAAGCAAGAATGCTGTGTATTTATCAGCCAGTAGTAAGTAATTTCAGCACTATCTAAACACGATGTGAAGGTCAGAATTATATTTTTAGTGATCCGATAAAACAAGAAAAGAAAAAATCTTTAACCTCACCAAAACTTGGTCCTCTGCCTTCAGGGTACACAATTTCCAAATCCTGAGTTAGTGGGAAGATCAAACTGAGGTCCCCAGTGCAAATTTGCTGTAATTTTAATCTTTTCCAATCTTCTATTTGAGGAGCTGTGTGAGCATGAGCTCTGCATGTAGGCCATCACATGCAAAATATTATACCAATGGTCCAACATGTGGGTCATGCCTTAAGTTACACTGAAATAAATACTGCTAGTAAAATGCTCAATTGTAGTTTCAGGGGATGGATCTCGTCTAACACTAGCTTTACATTTAAAGGTGTAAAGTGGGGAGTTGGGGAGTGGCCTGGATGAAGAGGAAGGCAAACGAGGTTTGAAGCCTTTCACAGAGGAGATAAGCATTAGTGGTGAGCTGAAGAGCTGTGTATTCCCAAGCTGCAGCTTTGATCACGATTTTCATTTCAGTCCACCACAGAAACTTCTGAAGGTGACTTGCTCCTCATGCAAGGTAAGAGAGACTGTAGGCGAGTTTAACAGCTTAAATCGCTCTGAATCTGTGATCCTATGTCCAGTCTCAAAGAGCATCCGAACCTGACGGGACAGGTGCCACTAGAGGGGGCTGGTTGTTCACAGCTGCGATGCGTTCCTGTGCTGCGGGGTGCGACACAGGGCACCGGGACCGACAAACGCGCCTCGGTGTGGCTGGAGCCGCACAAACTGCAAATCCTGCCCGGAACCAGGGCCAGAACCCAGCCTGCTGAGCTCAGCAGTGCTGTACTGCTGTGTTCGTGCTGCTCTCTGCTCCTAAGGTGGGTCTGCAGAGCCACACCGAACTGGAGATGAGCGAAGGCTCATCCCGAAGGAGCGATGCCCACACCCCCCAGCAGCTCTAGCGGCTGCAGGACACAGCTGCGCCGTGTGCTCACATCCAGCTTGGCACCTTCTCATTTCTCCAAGCTTGCCCACTTCTCTTCCTATATTCCCGTAACTCCTTGCATTATTCCCGTTTTGTGAAAGACACACTGAATGCCAGCTCTCTCTGCTGCTGCCGCGTTAGCAATGCAGAATACATCCCTCTGCCCTGGGAGCCTGGCACAGAGGCTGGGAGTCTGGGCCAGAAATCCTGAATGCATTTGGAGCTCTTTCAGTCTGGAGACACTTCCTATTAATTAATCCTGGAAAGCTTTACAGTCATTCCTAAAATAAAGGAAGAAAATGTTTAAAGTTATTCCTAGAGCAGCCCAGTGCTAGCAGACATTTTTTTCCTTTGGAAGACACAGGACTACTGTTCCTTAAAGGCATATCTGCTCAGGCAGGATCTGACACATGGTGGTTCCTCCCTGCGCCTGGCACAGCCCAAACTCTCACTTAGAAGCCAGAGAGTGAAGCAGTGCTGCTCTTGAGATACCTTACTACTACTACTACTACTACTACTACCACTACTACTACTAGCATGGAAGCATCTACTACTAGTAGCATGGAAGACAATGTCACTGCATCTCACAGCTCTTTCTCTGCCAGCCAACTCCAAGCCCAGAGCACAGAAGGTCACACATGTCTGTGTTTATCTATGTCTGCATGCCCCTTTTGCAGAAGCACCTGCTGCTCTCTGTGCTCTGTACTGTACTCTGTTCATTTTCCTCACCATGAGCAGCAAGCAACAGGTAAGACAAAGCCACTGTTAATTTTACTGGGCATCTTGCTAGCTTCTGGATTAATTTGTATTTCAGCCATGGGTTCCTCAGCATGCACAAATCTTCTGGAATGACATCAATCCCAAACAGCTTTAAAGGAAAAGAAAATTCTCTCTTCTTTCTGTACCATGGAGCTCTTCCTTTCCTGTTCCTCTCAAAATCATGGAGTGATTATTCAGACTACCTGTTACATGGTAGACATTGAAACTGCTGTGGAGTTTCAATATTAAGCATTCTCCTCTGTATGTTTTAACGTATTTAATGTGTTCTCCTCTGTATGTTAATTCTCCTCTGAAGCTTTAACACTTAGCCAATGGCAATCTTCTTGCAAGTGACACATTTCCCTGTTTTCTGTGTTTGAATAATCCTTGTTATCATTTGAAAAACTCCTTCAGATTTTCTCTCTTCTCTGTAATGCCCATGAGTTCTATTAAAATGCTGAATTCCCTCTTGCAGTTCTCTTTCTGCTACAACATTTTCCGCTACAACATTTTCTGCTTCTGCATTTGAATGTCTCTGATTTCACTCCCAGTCCCCACTGCTGTCTATCCCTATTTCTGGCAGCGTGTAGCTGAGTATTTGTACTGAGATTAATGACTCCAGTGAAAATCCCAGCAGAAACAAACAGTTGTGTTTTTACTATGATTAGTACAGCAAGGAGAGAGTCACAAAGTTAATTCCATCCTTCAGCTCCACAGAAACAAGATTTTGGGTGTGTTAACAGAGCGAAGCCTCACTGCACCCTTGGCTTGGCCCTTGTCCACAGGCACCTAAATTCTCCTTGCAGCTCTTCAAGGCACTTGAAGACTCACTGCTGCATACACAGGTGAGTTACTGTTCTGTGGGAACACAAGGACAACATTGAGTTCACTGGAGATTGAGGGGGAGGAGGGGAGAAGGGAAGCCGTGTCTGCACAGCTGAGCAGAGGTTGGAGCACTCACCTGGAAGTGAAAAGCATTCCTTCTTCAGCTGAGGCGGTTTCACTTCTTGTAACCATAGCAGAGCAGAGCTTGCCAGCTACAGGTCAGTAAGAATGAAGTGATATGTGGTGGAAAGCAGAAGGGATGGTGGGGAGAGAAGCAGAAGCTACTATGGCTACACAGCAAGATTTGTGGGGCCAGAGAGATAGTTCAGCAGAAGGCACTTGCCTATGTGGCCCAATTCTTATACAAGCAGGAGGCTGTAGGGCTCTGCCTTGATATTACTGATGCAATTTATCCAGCAACTATTTTGGGACAAATATTGTGTTCCCTGGGACAGAGGATTACACCTGTACATAGGAGTGCTTGGATACAAAGAAGACCTGTGCCATCAGTTTTTCATCTCTCCCTTAGCATTTCCCTCTTCTGTCTCAGAGTCCCACCTGCCTTTATAGTGCTGTGTATCCAGCATCTTTGAAAAGCCATTTCCAGACTTTCGAGCCTCAAGTCAAACAGTATTGACTTTTAAGACAGCTTACATTATTGACAATCAAGACACACAACAAAACCAAGGCACTTTCAGCTGAAGGTTATGAAAACACCAGGTCTGGGCAAGTCCCACAGGGACTTCCCAGTATGGGAAGTCCCTTTCTCCTGTTTAGTCTGGGTTGTAGCTGCAGGTGTTCCATAGTTAGGGAAAACTCAGGCACTAGATTCAGTGCATCAGGTCCCAAAGCCTATTACAGACCTATGGTATAAATCCTTCAATATAGAAAATGTTTGCCTTGGAATAGGCAAAAATACAATGTTTGTTACAGAGATCAGAACAAACCCCTTCAACTGTAGCGGTGAAAAAATGCTGGATTTTGTAATTTAACCTAAGATATGAAAATCTGTCGCACTAATAATAATCTGTCTTGTTAAGTGAATTGTAATAAAATCAGAGGGGTTTGACTTTTTGAAACTGAAAAAGCATTAGAGTTTCACTATGTTTGTATGTTATATCACCGGTACAGATACCATGTGGAAACAACACAAAGAACCAACTAAGCCCCTACTGAGCAGTACAGTGGTTAAGGGGTAGCAAATCAGAAGCTGGAGCTCTGATCCCTGTTCTGTTGCAGGCTATCTTCATCATCAAGGCACTTAGGCAATGTGCTTTTTTTTGTTTGAGGTCAGACATTTCAGATTTGGGGACTGCAACTCATGAAAAATACAGGTTTTCTTCCTATAGTTAACAAGATGTATTTACAAGAAATGCCAAGATTTATTTGCAAGACCTTCTATAGCTTGCAAAAATGTTGCCATTTTGACAAATAGGTCCTATATGTAATTTGTGGTCCAGGAATAAAGTCTTTTTTTTGACAAGACTTATGATGTAAAATGACATAGTGGTAGCAGAGAGAAAAAAAATCTGATCTCTCCAAGTATCACTGGAGGAAGCACAGGGTCAGCATATAACTTCATTGATTTTCCATAGGGCTGAGTCTGCCTTTCACTTTGATTCAACTATATATACATTGATATAAAACAGACCTTTCAGAGCTGAAAACACTGATAATATCACTGTTCCAGCTGAATCCCATGTTGTGCAACAGAATAACATAAAATGAGATCTTGTATTTCTTAACTATTTTATCTCATTCACAGTTCCTCTGCTGCAATCCAAATAACTTTTCACAAGGCACAGGAGACAAGACTCAGTCTGAGACATGAGGTTTCTGTAGCATGATAAGCAAGCATGGAAACAAAGGGAAGTCTTCCAAATCTAAGTATGTTCCCAAAATGATGAGCCAAAGTCCTTTGCCATACCAAGGTCCACTGCAGCAATCACAGGCAGTAAAACTATGCTGGAGAAGAAGCTGGGTCAAAAACTTTGCATCATCCTTCTAAAATTATGTGCATGCACCCACTGCAGCTCAACCGCCTCACTCAAAATGCAGATTAAAGAAATTATCTGCCCTCAGAATGGCTGTGGTTCATCACTAGAGAAGGTGCTTAAACTTTCCAGCTCCACTTCAGCATAGGCCACACCACTGCAGAGAAGTAATTACTCTGGCCTTAATGCACAGTCTGCATGGGTCCCATGGGGAAGGAGGCAGGCGCGTCAAAAATAGAAAGATGTGCTGTACAGTGGAGTGAGGTGGAAAGAAAGGGGAGAAAATGATTCTGCAATTCCCAGAAATGAAGCTGACATAATTTTGTCTCAGCTGTGAGCTTCAGATCCATACCCCTTGGCTTGACACACAGCCACAATATGAAGCTGCAATGCACATTTGCCTGGAGGACAGGTGGCAGTGTAAAATCCTAGGAACCTCAGACACAAGGAAATATTTGCATGCCTGATAAATCTCTCTTAAAAGTGATTTCACATTCATTTAGTTACATTTGATTTCTGGATTTGAGCAGACCATGACATACCCCATTTTATGTAATGGCCGTTTCTGATTAACATTAATTTCATGTGAAAGAATGGACCACTTATGAACTTCCAGTCTCCTAACACTTGTACAATTACTGATTGGGGGTCCTCTCCTTTGGGTTCTTTCTGGAGAAGCAAATGGCAGGCACATGAGTGAGCTTCTCGGGCTAATTCTGAATGTTATTGTCCCAGAACAAGGGGTGTATGAAGTTATTTTTTGTTCAGAGGAATTTTAGTGGAAGATTGAAAATCCCCAGTGGCAAAGCAGAGAGCTGGTTCTCTTCAGTGTTCAAACACTTGATTTTTAAGTAACTTGAGAGATCACTAGGCATTTATAGGCTCTTCACACTATATCCAACCTTGACCACATTATTGTGGTCCTAATTCCAAAACTATTGTTGTCCTAATTACTATTTGGTGAATTAATAAACCAAGCTGGTATGTACATAAAAAATGCTAGGTGTTTCTCATAGTGCACCTAACATTCTAGACACAATTGTATGTACAGTACTTTTCTAATGATAGTTTAAATACCTGGGTTGTCTGAAAAATCATGTGGATTTTTGTGGAAAATAGAATGTGAGCATCTGAATGTATTAGACATGTATATACACATAAACTCAACATTAAGGTGAGCAAAGAACAAGTCTCATATGAACATTTTTTTTTCTATTGGGTGGGTCCCCATTTTAATTTTTATCTCACCAGCACTTCACACTGCTTAAAAACAACCATACATGGTTTAGAAATACATCTTCTCTTTCTTTATCATACAAATCAAGAGTATGTGAACATTTATGGTCAGCTGAGGGAATGATCATATTTTGCACAGGAATATTTGACTTATGGCTATCATAAAGATTCTTGCAAATAGTGGCTGGGTCTACACTCCCCACAGCTGTTTCTGGTATGCAATTATCATCTACTGGTTTTGTTTCAATGAGACTTTCCTGCAGAACAGGATTAAGAAGAGGGAGAGGGGGGCAGTGAACCTTTCTGATGCATTTAGTGGCAAAATTACTATCCAAGCATGGTCCAGAGCATTATGATGTACAGGTTTGGTTTGTTTTCATTTTCTGTTGTTTACGTACCTGAGGTTCTTGATGCCATTAGGAATAAAATTAATATCATCGTAGGCAACATCCAAATACCAGAGATCTTCCAATAAAAACAACCTACAAAGAAATAAAATAGAATGATGAATTAGAAATTAAAATTAGAAATGACAGAGAATCATGGAGCCAGAAAAATATAGACTAAAGGGAACTTCTGGAAGTCATCTAGATCTGCTCTGCAGCTCACAAAAGGAGTAGTGAAGATTTTCAAAAGAGAGATCTGACTGCTAGAAGTACCTTAATTTAAGTCATTATCTGACATTTTATGGTCTTACATAATTGCCTGTATACACATGATGAGAGAGAAAAGCAGTGAGGGTGGGGATCAGATTTTTTAAAAGTTTGGGAAAATACTGGATTATTTCTTTTGGCCAAGAGTCCTGTGCTCCTGGGGGAGATATCTGAAGGTCTAAACTGGTGCTTCTCTGAGCAGGGTTTGGCCAGAACTCCCTTCCAGCCTGCATCTACAGCCCTGTTGTCCAAAAACAGTCTTTGCCCAGGCAAAAGCTTTATATCTAAGTCTATAACTAAACTGTAAAATTTCAGCTTTACATCACTTTCGTGAAGTTATGGAAAATAAGCAGCACATAACTGTATAGGAAAGAAGTGTAAGCTTCTGAATGACAGATTAAGGGAGATAAAGGTAACCATTAGAGGGGTTGAGTCTGGAAGGTGAAACAAAAAGTAGCCCAAAAGAGACATGAAGCTGATACATTGAATCAGCTTCATAAAGTAACACTCTCCCACGTGGTTCAACTGTGTTAGACTTTCCTCTGTAACCTTCCTAAGGCTGATATACTGAATATATTCACTCAAGAAGCCTAGTCAAGTTCTGGACCATACTCATCCTCTTGAGAGTATCCAAACCATTCAAACATGCAATCCAAAACATCTCCAGAACCCAGGCAGAGAAACTCTTCTGCAGCTTGTTGCTCTTTTATCAAATTCTTTCATTTCTAACCCAGTAAGTTTTATACAAACTCTGGTAGAAGAGCACTGATTCTGCATTCTTACTATTATTGTGACATATACTGTCTCAAACTACGTAGACCTCAGGATAATATTTAACTATTGCCTTGTATAATTTCAAATACACTTTAATATACATAATCTGCCATCCAGTTCCATATAAACCAGAACTTAATAATTTTCACAACAGATACACAATAAAGTGTATCTATACAATGTACACTACCAATTAATCCCTGTAGTATTATCAAATATGAATCTAAGGATTCCAGTAAATATGACAAAATCTAAAGGTCATAATAAATATGTAGATAAGTGTAAATAATGGAGATTACTATAATGAAAGAGAAGTTATATACTGCATTGGAGTTCAGAATTTTCTTATACCCGTAGCAACTGCTTTGCAAGGAAAACAGTGCTTCAGTGCTGAAGATTTCCCAGGGTAGTAACAGATAGTAATAGATAACTATAATCAGAGTGAGAAAGCATTGTCTGTATTTCATTAAAATTAAAAACTCAAGTGAAAATTCTGCTTTGTGTAAACAGAAATCTACAACATTGTGATTGTAAAGATGAAAAACATTTCCAGCAAAAGTGACAATCCAATTCAGACATTCTCACTGGTAGCTGTTAAACATGCAAGAGATGTAGTATGAACAAGACAGTCTGAGGAAAAACTGATGTTTAGGTCCCAAGTGGAAGTGTTGTGTTGCTTCTTGTAGCAGAAAATTGCTTTTAGCCTTCAGGGTATATTCCTTAAAGATTCATTGCACATGTTGCTGTGTTCAAGAGTCAATAGCAGCTTACATTTAAAGTATCTTTTGGAATTGTAACCTCATTGACAGAAAAGTGATCTTGTATTTCTTATCCTATCACTGCATGAAAATTAAGTGCTTAGAATGATTTAAAACTAAATATTAGTGATTTAAAACTTAATATTAGAGTAGCTGTGGGGATAAGTGATTTACATGTTTTTTTTTCTGTAGTACCCTTGCCTTAAATTTTCCATTGTTTATTTCTTCTTTCTTTTGTCTCACCACCTTTTGCCATTTCATCTGTACCTTTACTGTCTCATCTCCTTTACGATGCATCCTGCATAATTTTCATGGCACTTACCCAGCACTGCACCTATTGTGAAATTGTAATTCAACCCAAGTTATGTCAGCACCATTCAAAGTAGTTGGTTTGACATTTTGCTGCCTGAGTAGACAGGAAGGCTTGCAGCTATGCCTGGCAAAAACCAACATCCAGGATTGTTATTCTTATAAACTAGATCTGGGAAATACTTATCATCATTCTGCTCTGTTGGGAAACTTGCTTTGGAGGGAATCAAACCTCTTGTTAATTCATGCAAACCTGTAGTTTTGGGCTGCAAGGGTATTTGCCCATGGATGTTATCTTGGCTAAGGAGATAGGCATATCTCTGTTGGAAGCATATGGAGCAAGAACAAATGTGGTCAAACAGGCTGTGCATTGCCAGGCTCCAGCTGGGTCTGAAGACGTGGTCCTTTGAGTTGGATTTGCACTTGATCACAGCAAATCTGATGAAGGGTCTGGGTTGTATCTTTACATTGGATTATGAAGGGACTGTGGAAGGCATGCTCATTGCTGGGAGAAGTGTCTGTTTGCCTGACTAGCCCTTGAGCACTTCTTTTCCATATTCATTATTTGTACTCTTTACTCTAGTTGGATATTTTCCCACAAAGCCTTCCTACTGAAGGCAGGAGAAAAAACAACTTTTATAATGAGGGATCCTCTGGCGTCCTTTGGGACCAAAAGATCACATGACAAGTTCTCCATGCCCTGTATGGATCTTTCTTGTTCAGAGAAAATGCACCAACAATTAAGACCAAGCATCTCAGTGCTGCCAATCACAAAATATGTTAGTATATTGTTTCAACAAAAGTATGGTTCTCCTACACACTGTACTGATGTGTTGTATCCAAGAGAAGAGCTGGCTCAGAAGCTGGACAGAAAGGACAGGTTTTCAGAGGTACCTTGTGAGTTTAATGAGGAATGAATGAGCAGTGTTTGTTCTCCTGTGTATGAAATATGGCCATTTATATCACTGACAAGTACTATTTTGGGATCCTGAATCCATTTGCAAGGTGCCATGTGCCAATGCAATGAAATCTTTCATCTGAGAAGTAGATGGGGCTCCTTTGGTGAGTGTTCTCCCCTTATGCTCCACAGTGTTCCATGTATCACCTGAACCTCGTGCTAATTCTACTGCATGGGAAAGGCAAATCAGGCAAATACCATACGAAAAAAGCACCATGGAAGGGACATGTTTAAAGTGTAATGGCAAAAGTGAGGTCAGTTGTGGTCAAGGAACAGAGAATTGTGAAAGGAATAAGGGAATCAGCTTCTAGAAATTCTCAACGGTGACTGCAGGATCAGACACTTCACAGAACTTCAGTCACAGGCAGCTTCACAGAATTTCTTCTGCTTTTTATGGGTGTTTGTGTGACTGTGGTCACGAGGTGGATAACGCATTAAATTGTCAGACATGCTTTAAGTCTATGAAGGACTGATGAAGCTGGTTGAGACAAACTTTATCTGGGCCTCTTGCTTACCAAGAGCCTGGCTCAAGCAAGGGCTGACAATGAAACAGTGCCTGGAGTGACCTCTGATAAAGGTCAGACAGCCTTTACAGCTGCCTCAGCAGGTGGAGGATGACCAAAGTGTTCTTTCTACCTCTGGTGGCAACTGTAAATTCTGACTGAAAGTAACAAACACCCTCATTAAGCCCTATTTGCATATAAACTTTTGCTCCCCCAAGAATACAAATGGAGGGAAGAGTGAACATGCCTTCTATTTATGACCGCAGTCACCAAAACCCCACCTTAACATGTGATTCTTCCACCTCACTGGGAAGGGCCAAAAGTTACAGTATAGCCAAGGAGAGTTCCAGCACCAGAAAAAAAAAAGGAAAAACAAATACTGGGGGAGAGGAGGGAACCTCTTCCTGCTTTGGATTGGTCAAGACTGTGCCTCTCCTCTGCCTGTGAAAGGATACTTAGATGAGCTTTGCCCCTTCAATTACATTGGAGGGGATATACCATACAGATATAATGTATATACAATACTGATAGATCTCAGTTATTGTACCTTTGGTAGTGACATACACTACCAAACATTCCATACCAAACATACCAAACCAGACATAACATTCTGTGGTTAGTGCATTTATCACCCACAATTCTGAATCTGCTTACCTGTTGCTCCAATAAACTGCACTGTTTTTGAACCCGGACTGTACAAGTTTTTACTGAATTTGATGAGGCTGATGGTGCCAAATTTGCTATAATCAGAAATTAAACCCAGCCACACCCAGCCCCTCTGATCTCTGAGGACCAGCTGGAGTGTAAGGGGCTTAATTTTCTGGCAAATTTCTATACCCTTAATGCAACAGTTGGCACTGAGCCCTAGTGTCCCACACCACTGGGGTGGGTTGACCCTGGCTGGATGCCAGGTACCCTCCAAAGCCACTCTGTCATTCCCCTCAACTGGGAAGGGGGGAGAAAATATGACAAAAGGTTCGTGGGTCGAAGTAAGAACAGGGAGACATGGCTCACCAGTTACCATCACGGGCAAAACTTGACTTGGGGAAATGAACTGAATTTATTACCATTTGAACCAGGACAGGGTAATGAGATAAAATTCAAAATCTTAGAGCATCTTCTCCCCATCCCTCCCTTCTCCCTGGGCTTAACTTCACTCCCGATTTTTCTACCTTCTTCCCCTCGGTGGTGCAGGACAGGGAATAGGGGCTGTGGTCAGGAGCTACCACAATTACTGAAGGGCTTGGCCTTGGCCAGCAGTGGGTCCATCCTGGAGCTGGCTGGCATTGGATCTGTCAGACATGCAGAAGCTTCTGGCAGCTTCTCATGGAAGACACCACTTTAGCCTGCTCACTACCAAAACTGTGCCACGGAAACCAAATAAAAACACTGTGTCAAAGGTTCATTTCATACACCTTTGCGCTAGAACTGGGCTCAGGGCTTTGCCCACCAGGGCTATCTCCAAAGGCCTCATTTTGGAGGACCATTGGGTCCCGAGCTACTCCCTGATTTCTGAACAGCACTGCAGACAGCAGTTATTTAGTTGTGAACATTTTTATCAATAAAGAAATACTTAGTAAATTACCCTTCACTCAGTCTCTTTAGCTTCACAATGTCGATGCTCTGTTCCCTTAAGGGAGGCTCATTTCTTGGGACCTGCTGCTGGAGAAGTCACTCTTTATATCTTGCTGCTACAGCTTAGCTCTCAAAGAAAGCTGGGACCACTGGCTTATCTCCCTGACTTTCCTGCCCTTGGCCACAGTGTCTGACAGCTTCCAGCTCTCAGGTGGGCACAGTCCACTCCCCATGACATTTCAGCTGCTTTTTCAATCAGCAGCCTCATTTTGTTACAGCCTCACTTTCTACACTCCCCCTGTGAGAGAAAAGATAGTGACACCACAAAACATTGTCTTTTTTCCAGCCCAGGGCTTTTTCTTTTCAGTCTCAGTCTCACACTTCATGAAGCACAAAGCAATTCCATTCACCAAGATGATAGAAGTACCATTGCTGAAGAGCTGCTGGCTGATCAATGGGCATGCTGCTGTATAAATATCTTTCAAGTGTGATAGTTACATTTGGAGGAATGATCCTTGAACAAACTTTACCATGAGCTCTTAGATTCCTGTCATGTTTACTATATAAATACACAATCTCTAAATAGCATTCATTAGTAATATGAACTACTGCAACCATAGCCAGCACAGCAGAACTTTGATTCCAGATAAAAGGTTTTTCTATCATTTTTAAATGGCTTAAATCATTGAATCACAGCTCTGGTAGTGAGCCAGAAATATTTCCATCTGTTTGGGCAGCGCCAGACTGGAACTGTATTGTACCTAAATAGATTTTACCAGACTTTCAAAGTAGTATCCAGCAGGGCTTAATAATATCAAGGGATATTATATTATCTGACTTTTCAACCTTACTTTTTTAACTGAGTTTTCTTGGCTATTTTTCATACTGTTAGGAATGTCTTACTTTTAATATATTGTTAGTCCTTTTAATTTAATATTACATAATGAGGATAAGTACAGTATGACAGTATTTTAACAAAATGAATATTCAAATTACTTACCATTTCTCTCAAACATCATAAAGACCATTTTGATTTATTTTCTTTCTCTTTGCCTGCTTCCTTGACTGTGTGAAGATTGAAGTGTTTTAGTTATTTAGATACTCCTACAGAATTACAGAAGCTAGATAGAAAAAACTCCAAACTTGATTTGGTCTCTTTATCTCAGTCGTAGGGACAGCATCGTTTTTCCATGCTACAACTTTATTCTACTGTGCTGATCTGTAAAAAAAATTGCAAAATTTCTCCATTCTATTTTTTTTACAGTGGCTCTTGGGGCCTGAAGTTGTTGACAGAAGTCAGTGAAGCTGCTCAGATGCCAGGGTTCTTCTCTACAGATCTGTTTTCAGGAGTGGTGCCTAGTTTCCGTCTCATTTATATATTACTTATGTTAAAAATGTTATAATTAGAGATCATGTTATTGTTTTACACATTTATTTTTAAAGGTTAGTCCTTAAATATTTAATCAGTAGCTACTTTATATAAACCGGAAAAAGCTTTTCATTCACATATATAAGAAGCACATAAAATGCCTGGTTATTTCTGAAGCATACTGCATGGCAAGTCCTTTGCTTTAATTAGAAATCCCTGGTGCCGGTAAAATAGTATAAGCCAAGATATTTCTTCTCACAGGACTGTATATTCTGAGAAGAGCATGACCATCCCCCAAAATGTCATTTTTTCCATTTTATCTGAATCCAAGCTGTATCTCGCTTCCCCTATGGTCTGACTCCATGTGATCTGATTTTATTTTTCTTGACACCAGCAGTTTTTCATGTTATGTCTCGTATTTTCTGATGAGCTAAATGGAATGCCTCTAGAATCCAGTGGGTAGCATTCAAATCTGATTGGTGGAAGGCTCAACTTCCAGGACCTGCCAAGAGGACTCTTCCCCAGTTTACATGAAGAGCCTCCCAAAGAGATGGAGGTCATATGGGTCATACCACAGTCTCACCCACACTGCTTTGCACTAGTGGGTGGACTGCCAACCTGTCTTCTTCTGTGTCAGTTTTAGAGAACAGATGGCATTTGTAACTATGCACCACAGAAACTGTCTGTGCAGTTTACCTTTTTCAACATTCTCCCTAGGTGTAAACAGTTAAGGAGGCAGAGGTCTATGGAGCAGTTTTGGTTGCTCAGCCATTTCCTGCTTAGCCTTTATTCCTGACAGATAAATAAAGATATTTCAAAAATCATAAAAATCTCACAGCGCAAAACAAAAGAAATAATCACCTCTAGTTTAAGATGCTGAGTTATGAATGTCTGCTTAGATAAAACAGGTGATGAAAGAGTCATAACATGTGAGAAGTGGCCAAAGAAGCATTTGTTCTCTTAGTGAGAGAATTAACAGTTTTTCTTGTTATTGTTAGTGTTTCAGGAAATAAATCAGTGACACCAATTTAAAAAAAAAAACACACAAAAGACCAAACCTATTCTATTAACTTCAAATGCTTGCGTTAAAGAATGTTACTCAGCACTTGGGGTGGTTCTGTGCAGGACCATGGGTTGCACTTTGATGATCCATGTGTGCTGCTTCCAATTCAGTATATTCTATAATTCTGTGATTTATAATTCAATAGTTCTATGACCTCTGCCACAAAAGGTGATGCAATTAGTGTTTTTAATCTGTGAGCCAAAGGAGGAACAGTAAAATAGAGAAATGCCCCATGCCAGTCATTGCAAAAGCTCCCAGAAACAGTTTTCTGCTGGATCAACAGATTTAGTAAGAGCAACTACTAACCCTGGGAAAAGGCCGAATATGCAAATAGTAATTTTATGCTTCTTTCTAGTTTCATATTAGTTTATGAGTGAATACAATGACACTGATTTCAAACAAAGACTCTCTGATTTGGTTTCAGAAATCCTCTTAGTAGTAGCCAATTTTATCAAATCTCTTAGTCACTGTAATTTTCAAGATTATCTATATCCTAAATTGCAGAGTGTGTTGGTTATATATTTTCTTCTTTAGGGCTGAAAACATCTCAGGTGTTGTACAGTATAAAGACTCAGTCCTAAGGAACTGGAAATCAGAAAGAAAACACAGAAGGGAGAGGACTGATTAAGGTGACTTTGAAGAGAAACTGAAAATGCCATCAGGAAGCTAATGGCTTACGGAAAGATTTACAAATATTAAGAAAACTGTCATAGACACCTAGAAGCAAGGACACCTCTAGGCAATTTTTTTTCCCCAGTAACTTGATTTGAAAGTAGATGAACTTGAGACGTAGGTGCAATTTTGCATGTGGACAAGATTAATTTAAATCAAGCGCAACATTATATAAAACTGTGATGGAAAGAAAAACAAATATTGTGATGAAAAGAAAAAAGTCCTGAAGCTAACAGTGAGCTCAGACTTGATACTTAGCTATTGGGCTTGAATGGCACTTCAACAAGGAGCTGGAGAAAGGAAGAAATGGGAAAAATTTTAAAAGGTAGCCTGAAGCTCAATTATATCCCTGCTGAGTTCGAATAAATGGACAAACATTGCAATAAGATGAGGTACAATGACACAAAAATGGTTCCTGATGTTAACCAGAGCCTGGGGACAGTACCCTTGCAATAGACTGGAGGCACAGGAAGAAGAATATATAATATTTGAAAAAAGCCCCAAACCAACAAACACCAAACAACCCAATAACGACAATAACTCTCCTCCTTCCCTCAGTGCAAGACCTCTTAAAGAACCAAAGAAGCTGAATTTGAGGGCCAGGAACAAAACCCTACAATTATGTTTGTACTTGATACACTCCAGCTCAGCATTCCAATCTTTTCGTCTTCAGGATAACATTTCTGGCACCTGCCACATGGATATTGCACAGGGAGTAATTCAGCTTGGAAGATACCTCAGGAGATCTCTACTCCAAGCTCCTGCTCACAGCAGGGTTGAACTATAAGTTCTGAGCAGACTACTCAGACCTGTACTCAAGGATGGAGACCCCACAACCTTCTGGGCAACCTCTGGGCCTCCTTCCAACACTGATAAAAACCAAGACATAGAGTGCACACCTGACTAGGGCACACATCTAAAGGTAAGTGTGCTTGTTTTCTCTCACGTATAGGCAACCTCTGTTGAAACAGGCTGACAGATCAAGGATAGTGAGAAATGGTTGCAGAATTGGTTATCAATGCCCTGAGGAGCACTGCCTGCAAAATTCCAGGAGGAAGAACAGACTGGAAAGAAATGAGGGCCTAGGATGGAACTGGAGTGGAAGAATTGCAGAAGCGAGTATAATTCTATAGTTCTATGATCTCTGTCACAAAAGGTGAGGCAATTAGAGTTTTTAGTCTCTGAGCCAAAGGAGGAACAGTAAAATAGAGAAATGCGTATTTCTCAGCACAGCACAGCTCAGAGACAGGGAAGGATGTAAAAACACAAGAGGAAACCTGAAGTTACAGAGGCTGATGAGAAGAAAACAGGAGACTTAGTGGGAGGAGTAGGAGAAATGCAACATAGACAAGAAAGCCTAGTACTTCTGGCAGGGAAGAAGAGTAGAGGTGTTCAGGCTACTAGAGATAGAAAGGATAGAAACATGTCAAGAGGGAGAGGGAACATGATTTTCTCTGAGATAAAACTGACCATTATATTTGGTGAGATTTTAGGTAAAAACCAAAATGAAATCAGAAGAGAAACAAAGAATATTCTGAGTTGAAAAGGGCCCACATGGGGATTGAGCCCACCACATTCTGGTGCCACAAAAATATGTCTGTAGTTACTGCTGTAGGTGCAATTTAGTTCAAGGCACCAGGCAGTTGAGCCGCCAAGACTCATTGGTGCTGCAGAAGGAGAACAGAAAACTGTAGTGGGGAAATTGAGTGTGGTGAAGGATGCAGGAGCAAAGGAAGGATGTGTCTGTGACGAACCCTGCCAGGCTGCTCCTTACTGTGGGAGAAGAGCAAAGTCAGGGTCTGAAGAGGGGGGAAAAACAATTCCCAGCAAACATTTGTGGATCAAGAGAAACCTGGATACAGCTGTATTCTACTCTAACCATGCACGAGTGCCAGGAACTTTCTGCTGCAAAGTATCAAAACCGGAGGAGAAAGCACCTGTTCTGTGCATCAGCTTAGAGCAGAACTCCTTACAGGGGCACCTTTTAGCAGCGCATTTCACCGAGCAGTGCAATGAGTGCCCAGTGCCACACACCGGACTGGTTTTGGGGACCATCCCCGGTGCAGGGGCGTGCCCGGGGCGTGTCCGCAGGGCTGGGCGGGGCACGGGCGGTGCCGGTGCCGGTGGCAGCGGGCGGAGGGGCTGCGGCTGCGGGAGCGCGCCCGCCCCCCGGCCCGGCATCGCCTGTTGCTGCGCCGCTCCTGGCTGGTAACTATCCTCTGTAACTGTGCTTCTGGATGGACGAGGTGGTGATGGATGGTGGTCCTTATTATTATTGGTTTTATTGTTATTATTAGTATTATTATTATTTCCCCCTCGGTGCTCGCGAAAAAAAGATTAAAATTAAAGTTACTATGAAGCGGACTCCTCCGGGAGCAGTTACCGCTCTGTCGGGGGGAGCGGCCGGCGGTGGGGGAGCCCTGGGGACCGGGAGAACGATGCGGGCATCCCGGGATGATGCTGCCGGCTGCGGGTAACGGTGCGGGGGTACCGGGATGACTCTGCCGGCTGCGGAGAGCGGTGCGGGGATACCGGGATGATGCTGCCGGCTGCGGGGAGCGGTGCGGGGGTACCGGCGGGGTACAGGGGTGGCTGAGGCGGCAGGTGCAGTGCAGAGCCTGCCCGGGGAGCGGGGAAAGCGGGGGAAGCAGGGCTCTGCTGTCGGAGTCACATTCTGCCCTAGCCCAGCAGTGCCGCTGACTGTGCTGGATGGGGTAGCAGGTGCAAAGCTGATGCTTCTTCATGCAAACCAGGTCGAGCTGAGCCAAACCTTTTAAAATTAATCTCGGCTATATAATTACTCTGAGAAATAGGGCCGGCACCGCAGTCCTGATTCAAGCGAGACCCATTTGATACAGTGTGATAGAAATTTTAGCTGGGTACAAAGTATTTTGAGAGTGACTTACAGATGTGGGATAGGGCAGAGAGAGAGACAGGAGAGGGCAGGGGTGAGGGTAGGACACTGAAGTGGAGGCAGTTTTAGCATCTCTGATAACTGAAAATGTTCTTGAGGTTGCATTTAGGGACTGATGAGTAGTCTGCATCTGTGTTCTGTGAACACTGACCACCCACCATAGTTTTCTCTGTCAAAAAATTCTTGGCTCATAGATTTAATCTTAGTATTTATTTTTTAAATTCACTTTTGTCCACAGGGTTCACTAAGGACAACTTCTTTATAGCTGTAATAGTTTTGAAAATTTCTGAAGGGCACATCCTGTGCCTCACTATGGAAATGAAGAAGCTGGTTTGCATGTTGCAGATGACTCTGCTGTTTGTCTCCTGCCTGCAAGGTTAGCGTTTCCCTACCAGGCTGGCAGCAATCAATTTCCCTCTTTCCTCTGCTTCTCTCCTTCCTTTGCATGTATTCCACTGAGTAAAGTGAGTGGAACAGGCTGAGGGGAAAATTTGGATGTCTTTCCTCAAAAGAAGCTGCATAAATGAAATTAAAGGCATGGCTGCAACATGCATAATAAGCGCCAGAGAGGATTGTTTAATGCACCAAAGCATTTACATTTTTCTTTATGTAATTGTCATCCAAGGATCAATACAGTGCCCGAGTGATTTATTTCATCGTTGGGTTTTGTGCTTAGCAGTGCAAGGTTGAAAGGAAAACGTCACCACAAACAAATACAACACATTATCTGTGTGCCATGTGGAACCATAGGCTCTCCCCTGCCGGGCTGTGAGCTCTTTTGGGCAGGAGTAGCAATGGTTGTATCTGCACTATGGAGCTGCCCTCCCCTGTGTGGGCTGGTGAGACACCTCACTGCCCACCCTGACACCCCTGGCTCTGGGAGGTGGAATAGGGGCGTGCATGTTTGCCTTTGGGTTTGGACTTAGGGTACAGCTAGGGTGAGCATCCAAATCTGGGAGCCCAGGCACACCCCTGAGTGCCCTGGTCAGATGTAGGTGCGTGCACTGAAGATGACAGCCTCAGGAAGGCTAGGAGGATACCCAAAGGGTACCAGAATCCTCCTGCTTAAACATATTGCATGTGCTCCTGCCATTGGCAGTGAAATACTGGGTTGCAGACTTCCCTTGGAGGTAAATGTAGAACTGAATACAGGAGTGTGACTTAGGCTTCCTTTCCTGAGAAACTTTTGCAAGGAGGATGAAATTTCACTTTTATAGGGATTGCTGGTCAAACATTTCCAGGCTGCCGTGGGACTGGGTTTTTTCTCCTTTCAGATGAGAGGAATAAGGTGGCCTTTGCGTTTGTAAGATCAAAGCCTGTCCTTTTTTTTTGTTTCAGCATAAATGATAATTACAAGAGCTGTACTTAAACCACCATCTCACTCAAAGGCTTGTGTGAGTTTTCCCTGGTGGGAAAGGAGCCCTTTTCCACTTTCTCTTCCAGAACCATCCCACAGTGATGGCAGGGGCCATGAGAACAGCTGGATGATGGCACTGCCATCTCAGCAGGAGTCTGGTGTGACACGTGGACATGTGGGAGGGTCTGTGGCCTGGTCCTCTGTCTCTGTCATTGATCTCCACTGGAGATCTGTCTTGGGTGACTGGTGGGATGCTGCTGCTGCCATCAGCTGCTTCCAAAGTGACTCCCTGTGTTCCTCTAACAATTGTTAAGATGTAGTAACTGTGAATGAGAAGATCAGCAATAGTGCCAGTCCAGCAATGAAGTGTGCTACACACATTATTCCTGAGTTAGACAACAAAAGGGAACTCAGATGAGACTTCCTTTAACACACTGCATCATGCAGGGCTCCCTGGCCATTCATGCTTTCTCCCTCACAGCCCACCACCATCTCCATGATGGACCTGCAATTCCTGAATTTTCCTATATGCAATGCACACTTCAGGTAGCCCTTGATAAAAAATAAGTCCTCAGAAAACACTTGCCCTCTGATCATCCATTCAGATTCAAAGAAAGAAGCAGTGGGCTGACAGGGAACATGGATAGGGTTTTGTTGGGAGCGTGTGCTTGGAGATCAAAGGAAGAAACTTGGAGCAAGATGTCTTTTGTTTCTCCACAGGCACATGTGTAACCTGTACTACTGCTAAATATTCAGATTTCTTTATTTATCCATTTTACAGATAACCAGCAGGTTTTTCTCAGGAAAATATAATCATTCATCCAAAACTGTGGTCTCTTCCTTGTTATTAGAAAATCCACATTTCAGTTTTGAGGGGTGGATGAAATAAGTACCAGTTGTAACAGTGTGGGTTACCAAAATTTAATGAATTTCACCCAGAAGCTAGGACCATGCTGGCAGTCTTCCAGCTGACCTTTAACATTGGCAACACAGGGAGCACACAACCGGAAGATTGACAGATAGGTAACAGCATTACAAGCAGGGCTCAAGGGATGGATTTCTAAATTGATCATAGATTCTGCAATGAAAACATACTTCTTTTCTCTCAGTATTTTGCTTTTTTCAGGCTCTCCCTGTGCTGCCTGTAGGCAGAGCCCCTGACCCAGCCAGGAGCCCTGATGGGATGTTGGTCCCTCTGCATGCAGGCTTTAAGGTCTGAGTGAAATGGGGAAGAGTCCTCATGTACGCATCTGCAGCCTGTAGACTTCCTCTTTTCCTTTCTCTCTTACCTTGTAACCTGGTGACTCTGAGTATTTGCAGTGCATTCACTTTCTTCTCACTTACAAGAAGTCCTCTAGTCCATTTATTTCTTATGGGAAGAAAGCAACCCACTTAATCAGCATTTTAAATAAACCCCAATTTGTATTTTAACCTGCTTTAGTCATATTTAATCTGTTTCTATTGTGAACATCCTTATACTTTTTTTCCCCCTAGGGTTTTACTCTGAATCAATATTTAACATATTTCCCTGGTTTAAAATTGATGTGTCTTTGTTGGTTTTCATTATTGAACCTTCAATATTTACTCTTCTTTTCCGGTTGTGATATTGTAGCACTAGTAGTCCTTTATTAGATTGTGACTGTATGCCCTTGACTGTTTCAGGAAGCCACTGAAGTGGTTTGCAGGGCTTTTTCTTTAAAGAAAGTCTCAAAAGAAGGTCAACACATCTCATTTTGCTCTTGCAAGCCCTTTCCTGCAGAAAGTGGACCATTTTAGCTGGGAACACTCATAGGAATGAGCTAAGTAAGCTTGCATTTACATCAGAAAAGTTTCCTTCCTCTTAGCATTGAATTTTAATTTGACTCACTGAGTATGAGGTTTGGGTAGGTGAACTCCAAAGTTTCCATCCCACCTACATATACACAGTCTTTCCTTCTCAGTGTATTTAATCTGTGTACCACAAGATGGAAAAGCATGGTTAAAACTCTAGGGTCAATATATTTGGGGAGAATTGTGTGGCAGCACATTCAACATTTACATCACATTTTAATTGGCAATTAAAAAAAAAAAGAAGCTTTTTCCAAAGCTTTTGGAAAAGGAGGTCAGCATCATTCTGGAATTGATTTTCCCAAAGATAAAGCACTGTAAATGCAGTGGTAAAAATATTTGTTTCCAAGACCTGAGTACTTTACAAAATGTGTTTATTCCCCCAGACAGAAATAGCCATATTTCTTATAATAGTGGAATTTCTTTCCTCATTATAGTTCCTGTCACCATGCTGTTATGTTGCCTAACCTTGAAATGAAAGCAGTTTTGTTAACCTTTTACAAATGCTCATTGCCATGTTGGGATTGAATTGCCTATCCCTCTAAGGGCAGACAAAAAACCTAAAAATTTTCATTTTTTTGTGTGTACCGGGAAAAGGGAGCCAAGTGTGCTGGGTAAAAGAGGAACTGAATGGGAAAAAAATCTGAAAAAGAAGCCAGTTACTGCCTTTTTTTTTTTTGTTTTAATAGTTTTATATGGTCATCATTTTAGGTAACAAGGAAACAAAACCCAGTGTCTGCTCTTAAGCAGAAGTTTCAAGTTGAATCACTGAAAACATACCTTAAAATAGTGTCTTTAGAAGCAACTTCTTTGTTTCATGATTATGTGAAGAAACTTGAGAATATTCTCTGAATTTTATATAGAAAAGGTCCTGAATGACTGACTTTAGGAAGTTGTCAATGTAATTTTTCTTTTGCTTATGGGAAGAACTCCAAAGATGAGATTTCAGTGTATATTACAGACAAATTCTTTTTTGCATTTACAATAAAATAAATAATTTATGTCATAAGCCAAAATCTCTTAATAAACTAAACATCTTTTACTCAGCTTTTAAATTCAGAAGCATCTGTATTAGGCATCAGCGAGCTCTTCTAGCATTTTTGCCCTGTTGCTTTCTATACAGTCCTTGTCTGCATGACATTCTGTAAAGGCACCATTTTTTCTCTTCTTCCCCTCCCCATGCACGTGTTGTTGTTTTGTACAGGTGGGTGTCATGAGTTCACTCTTCCATTTCTTCACCTGTGTATCCAGGTCAGAGCTTTCAAAGTAAAACTTGGATTTTAGATTACCTGGTTTAAGGCATCCAGGCATTCTAGAATCTCAGTTCAGCCAGGGTTAGAGAAAACAGCAAAGGAACACAGCACAAGCTTGGATTACATTTTGCAGGCACAGTGAGGCCATTTGCATGTCAGTGACCTGATCAGCTTGGCTCTAATGGGCAAAGTTAGTCAGAACTGTGATTAATACAGGAAATGTGAGCCAGGACAGTACTGAGTAGCAACACCAGTTCATTTTTTTTTTGCCTATGAATTAAAATAAAGTAGTTAATGTGTTCCTAAACCCTAGTTTCTCTTAATAGCTCTTATCTTGGACCAGCTCAAGACTCCTGAGGAGGAGTCCGTTGTAAGGTTAGGCAGAATAACTCCTGGCTCCTCTTGCCAAAAAGAACACAAATCAGAGGGAAGTATGCCACTCACCAGGTACCCAAAGGCAAATGCCTTGTCCAGGTGTCTGGTGGGGCTGTCCCTCCAAAGAAGCCACCTCTGACTGTGGGAACAGGCTCCCCTCTACCTGGTGGGAGATACCTGAGGTGCCATCAATTGATAATCCTGGGGGCATCTGCTGCCTAGGAAGTGCTGCAGTAATGACATGGAATCACATGGACAGATGATGCCAGGGAGAAATGGGGCAGAAAAAGAAGCACCATGCTGCTCCCTTCCTGATGAGGAGAAGGTGATGGCCACTGAAGGTCTCCCATGCTCGTGAAAGAGTGTGTCTCAGAACCATCATCAACCTTCAAAAGCTTTTCTTTAAAAAGAAACTGTCATTGAATGTGTATGTCAGTAGGAAGCCTGGGTTTGGGTAGTATTGGAAGTGTCAGTATGCACAGGGCATTTGGAACAAATAATTTAAAAATTCCTGCAAGAGAAAAATACTATTTTGCACAGTTTGCTTCTTGATAATGGTGTTTTACATGATGAGGCAGTTACCAGTTTCTTTATTCTTATATTGCAAATGCAGTTCTTATATTATCTGTTTGCCTCAGAGAGATTGCTAGGTCATAAAAGAAATACCAAAGGAGAGATACTTCCCAGAAAAGGAGGAAGAGATTTATAGTCAATTAGAGAGAGAAAATGTCCTTACCAGAGATCCCTTAGACCTACCTTCAGTCTCCTGTAAGTAACAGGATAGACGACACTTTTTACTTCTGGTTTCTACTATCAGAAGGAATCAAAATATTTGTTAATATTTATCTCATTTTTTTAAACAAATAGCATCTTTCTCCTTCCTTCTTTTCATTTTGGGTATTCATTCAGTTAGAAGGGCAGTGCAGTCTTAATGTTGTGATGCACCAATGAGCTCCAGTAATTTTGTGTGAATGCTACACACTTAGATGAGAGATTAATTTTTCAAGCAAATTCAAAAGCAGCCCTTAGATGAAGGCTGTAATTTTACACTGGTTTTCAGATAACCCCTGTTTGCTGCAAAGTTGTGAGTGCCCAAGTATTTGCCTGTGTATGCAGTTCTTATCTAAATCCCAAAGTCCAGACTTTGTGAACATCCACTTTCAGAATTATGTGCACAAGATAAACAAGCAGAAGGTCAGAAGAGGAACAACCAACCAATAATTAGACCACTATTTCACACAGTCAGAAGTCTCTTTTCGACAAATGTTTTAGAAATATGTCTCTCTCTTCTTTTATTAATTTTTTTCAAAAAAATTTATTCTTAATTTTTTGAATGGATGAAGTAGAATAGATAAGTCAGCAGCAGCTCAGCTGAGCTAGCTTTTTTAAGTAGACTCAGTTTTCTATCAGGGTGTCAGAATTTCTGCACTACTGTGCCTTCGTTGTCTACATGCACATATTTGAATGGGTTCTTGCAACCGATGGTAACCAGAAATCCTAGTAGCTGACCACCATGTATCTGCCATGTATTTATTCTCTTATCCTTCCTCTCAGAGACTTTCTTGTGGTAGGATGTGCTCTCTTGTGTTGGCCCAGATGCACAGAATCTATGCAGTGGCATTGTCCCAGAAATTTTGGACAGAACCATGGAATAGTTTGAGTTGGAACAGACATTTAAACATCATCTTGTTCCAACCCCTCTGCCAATGGCAGGGACACCTTCCACTAGACCAGGTTGCTCAAAGCCCCATCCAGCCTGGCCCTGAAAAATTCCAGGGATGGGGCATCCATAGCTTCTCGGGGCACCTTGTGCCAGGGCCATTCCACCCTCATAGTAATTAATCTCTTCCTAATATCTAATCTAAATACATCCTCTTTCATCTTAAAGCTTGTGAAAACTCCTTCTTCAACTGTCTTGTATGCCCCTTTAAGTGCTGGGAAGCTGCTAGAAAGTGTCCTTGGAGCCTCCTCTTCTCCAGGCTGAACAACCTCAATTCTTTCAGCCTGTCTTCGTAGGAGAGGTGCTCCAGCCCTCTGATCTCCTATGTGGCCCTCCTCTGGATTTGTTCCTGCAGGTCCATGCCCTAATGTAGGGGTCCCAGCTCCAGAGCTGAAGCAGCAGAGATAGGGGTCTCATAACAGTGGAGTACAGGGGGAGTACCACCTCCCTTGATGCTTCTTTTGATGCAAACCACAAGCACACACCCTTTGTTTAAATGCTGACATCTTTTGCAAGGGCAGGTAGGAAGACCTGCTGAAAATATGTCCTTTGGTAAAAGCCGGTGTTTGAGAATGCAGGTACCTGTGTGCTGGGAAGGGAGGCCATGAAGTTTTGATGTGAGGCTGCAGAGCAGCTGGTGGATGGTATCTTAGTAAATGCACAATAATTTCTTTCTCATTCATGAGTCTACATCTCTTGCACTCACTGGAGGAACATACCCTTGGGCATAGAGTAGCTGTAGCATCATCATTCTTGTGCCTGCTGTCCTCACAGTCCAGAAATTAACTTGGCAAATGTGTCCCTGGGCTCTAAGCAGAGAAAGCCCACGGTGCTGGAATCCCACTGGGATATGGAAGTACACATACTTTTACAATTAAAGACAACAGGTCTTCCGCAATGGAGGAAATAGAGGTTGCAACATACATCTGAGACTAGTGTGGAAATGTAAACAAAAACTAAATTTAGTCCTCTCAAAGGCACCTGCAAGCCCCCTTGTTAAAATGTGATTTACAAGCCAAGAGTGTGCCCCGTGCAGGTGGGGATGCATTACAGTGCCAGTGTGCTGCTCAGGAGCATGGTGGCTCTTACTTCTCTGAGCAGGAGTCAGGAAGAGATGGGTGTGTGTGGGATTGTTGCAAGCCATAAGGCCAGACCCCAGTTTTTCTTCCTCTTCTGTTGCAGTTGCAGGAACAGCTCAAATGCACAGGAGAGAGAGGAACCAGGCAAATTGGTGAGATTTCTTCACTATGAGATCTTTGCCTGACTCTGCTATAGTTTGGTGTTTCTGTCCAGTGTTTCCGATGCCTAAAATAAATATTTCATTACACAACTACTCAGTCAGGTAATATGTAACGCTGACCAGAGCTGAAGAACACACCTAGCTAAACCTAAACCTTAGATACTTTCCAGAGTAATGCTTAGAAAAGGATTTAGAGTTCCTGTCCTGTCAGAAATTCATTGCTGCTCATGTGGAGCTCATAACTCACTGGGTGGCCAAAGACACAGAAATGCCTGAAGGAGCATTAAACAAGAAAAAACAAGTTTAACCAGCAGGCAGACTGCTCATGCCACTCTCCACACTGAACCCTCTTTGCCTTGAGCTATTTCATGATCTGTGCTAATCTTTTATCTCTGTTCACCCCTCCTGTGTGCCTGACCTTTAGCCCTGGCTAGTGAAGTGGCTTGAAATAAAAGCTAAGGATGCTCCTTCCGTTTCCCCCACACTTCACAACTCAATGAATGATAGTGGCAGAGCAAACCATTCTTCTGTCTGTTATGTCTATTCTCTTACCTCCCTCTCTCTGTCATCTGGCAGAGTGCAAGACCTATCTTTCTTCTCCTCTGTCTTTCTTTAGTTCCTGGAACTGCAGTTCCTGGAGTCTCCAGGATCTTTTGTAGAAATCAGGTGTAGGAAAAAAGAAGACAGAAAGATGGGAAGGAAAAGCTGAGCACCCAGGAGCATTCTGAAAAAAATTCTCTGCTGCATTACACATTCCTCGATGCTTGATGTGCCCGGGAGAGTGGCCAGCACTTCACAGTGACTGAGGCCATTTTCACCCTCCAGCAGCAATGTGGCTTCCTGTACCTGGTCCCAAATTTTGGGGTGGACTCTTCAGCCAGTCTGTGCATATTGCCCATGGCAGTGCTTGCCAGGCACTTCAGTGGGAACGTGGCCAACAGAATGGGAGTGGGGCAATCCCAGCCCCAGGTTCCCTGCATGCCCACGTCTTGTCCTTGGCACAGCTCCTGCTGCCTGGCTGGGGGCAGGGATAGTGGCCATGCCTCAGTTGTCCATACAGGCCAATTGTCCACTTACAGATCACAACCTACAGGTCACCTTGACCAGTGGTATCATCTACAGAGATTTCCTTCATCTTCAATGTGTCCAGAGGTCTGTACCTCAGCTGTTTGGGAACAGCTGAGCTCAGAGTTGATGGAGTTTGACATTCATTGCATGAGGCATGGATAAACATCCAGAAAGGGGCTAAACAGATCTGCCTGAGCTCATCTCCAAAGCCATACTGCTCCCTCAGTTGTTCAAAGAGGAATGGAAACTGGGCAGCAAAGGCAGGTGGGGCTAGTGACACTGTTCCCTTTGGGGTTTTGGTTTAGGGGATGGGATGTTTGCACCTGTTCCCTTCTGGTCAGTGAGTGCCTGGGGAAATGGACCTCACTAATGGCTTGGGGGTGACCTGCAGAGATGCCATGGTCTGTGCATTTATTTAGTGGGATGCAGAGATGAATAGGGCCAAAAACTCCATTTGCTGTTTATACAGGGGATTTTTGGGTGGCTCTCTGGAACAGCTTGGGTTTTTTTTCTATGCCTTGTGACAGCAAAGAGGGCAAAGTTACTACTGTATGTGTCACTTGGATAGCACAGGGCTTTTCTCCTGGAAGGCCTTGGTTTCTAAATTTCTGACACCACACACACACAAGATCAATGCAGTTGTGGAGTTTTTGTTTGCTACTGAATTGTTTAACATTTCATTTTCCCCTGTGCCTCTTGAACGCTTTGTCAAAAGAATAATTAATGTTTGTTTCAAGTTTGTCTTTTAGATAAGGCTCCAGCTAAAATTTTGTTCTCTTTTTCAAGAACAGTCCTTTAGGGGCTCTTTTGAGTCTTTTGACATTTGAAAACTCACCTGATATCTTTGCCTCATTAGCTTTCAGTGTGCATTGGCCACAGCAGCACAGAAAATGGAGCAGTGAGGATGCAGAAATGAGGAACTCCTTTGCTTGTCTGTGGATGTGCTCTGCCTGTTCCCTCGTGTTGCAGGCAGCTCCTGGATGATACCCACAGGGAGCAACACAAGCAGCACCTCTGGAATCAAACTCATGCACCTGACACACATCTGACACTTCACTGTGCTATTTGCTTTCAAGTGGTGGATCTCCCATCTCTCTGCGCTCCCTCAAAAATCTTTCAGTGAGCAAAATTAAAGTCTGGCCTTCTCTTTTATAACATGTGTCTTCTGTAGGATTTCTAACTTAACAACTATCCCAGTATCAAAGGTCTTCCTGTCTATATTCTTAGTCAGGTGATAAATATGTTGTTTGCTAAAAATTGTTCAGGCTGCCTCAAGTTTTTGGTTGGATGTGTCTTGGCCACTGTTACTGTCAAAGCCTGGCTACTACTCTAGAGAGAGAGACTTTGAGAATAGGAGCGTGCCTTTGGGTGGATACCCTTCAGTTGCCTTGCAGGGATTTTGTATTCACATCTTTTCTAGCCTTATCTCAGTGGATCATTCAAGAAATATCAACACTGACCAGTAGGAGAGGAAGGTGTTTGACCAGAAAGATGAATTTTAGAAAAAACAAACCAAAAAATCAAGCAAAAGCTTCTTTTTGATTACTTGAGGTAAACAATGCTGATACTGAAAATATGAAGGAATCGTAACTGGTTTTTTGTGGTGCCAGCTATAACCAGTGTTTCCCATCACTAGAGGGGGCAATGTTTCCCCCTTTCAAGGCTTTTTCCTCTCATATTTTTAATTTATATGTGTCATGGAAGAGATTAATCCTCAATACAAGCTATGACTCAGAAGTCTAGTTAATCACTATGTAAAAAGTATTACAAGGACTAGATTTGTTCACATTCCTTTACAAAAATAGAGATGTAACAGGTAAGAGTTTGTTGGATTCAGGACTTTTGTGAAAAGCCTAACCTCAGATCACAGAATGATAGAATAATAGAATCACAGATTGGAAAAGACCATTAAGATAACATTAAATTCAATGGTAAACCAAGCACTGTCAAGTCCACCACTAAACCATGTCCCTGAGCGCCACATCTACACATCTTTTAAATACCTCCAGGGCTGGTGACTCAACCACTTCCCTAGGCAGCCTGTTCCTGCCTAGGGAAGAAATTATTCCTAATACCCAGTATTAACCTCCCCTGGCACAACCTGAGGTCACTCTTGTCCTGTCACTTGTTACTTGGGAGAAGAGATTGACCCCAGCCTCACTACAGCTTCCTTTCATACAGCTGTAGAGAGATCTCTCCGTTGTTTGATTTCTGTATGATGCCTCCACCAATGAAAACTCTCTTTTTTTGCAAAAAATGCAATCTTTTTTTGTCTTCTTGCAGCTTCAGTAGATGTAGGACGTGTTCCTTCTGAGCAAAATGCTGACACCCAGCACAGGGCATGAACAGCCTAGTGCTGGCATTCACCCTTCACCTGCAGGAGGATGTCAGGTCCCCCAATACAGCCCCAGAAGCAGAACTGGCTCCGCAAACACAACCATGGCAAGGCTGGAAATAAAACACTTTCATTTTGGAGGTGCAGGGGGAAATATTTTTTTTCAGATGTCCTGTAGAAACCCAGCTAGTTCCTTCTGTGTTGTGCAAAATTTCCCGTCCTGACAGGGAACTAGTTACTGCTTGCAAGTGTTTCTGAGCAGCAGTTCCAGTGCAGAGCTTGGGCCCCAGGCTTGCATGTGAGAGGCTGCAAACAAGAAGTGGAGATTCTGATCTGGACACCCTTACAAATTTTTTGAGGAATGCTGGCTTCAAAGCTTGAGAGCAAGCAAGCAGAAACTGCCACAGTAGCAGTGAGGAAATGACAAGAGGTAGATGGAATGGCAGGGGAAAAAAAGAGAAAATGTGCAAAGGAAAAATGAGATAATAAAGAGAAACATGCCAAAGAAAGAGGAAGACACACAAGAATATAGCTTTTTAAAAAAGCTGAGAAGGAAAAGAAAACTAAGCTAAACACAGAGCAGACAGCCTAGGATGTAAAAATTCTGATGTTTAAAAATCTATAAAGTCAAACCCCATAAAGTAAGAGTGTTCAAAAAGACACATATGCAAGTGAACCTATGTGCACATAACATTTTGTTCAGTCCTACAAGTATTTGTGTGCAAATTTTCAGCTGGATCCAAAGGAAATTGAATTATTCTTTTCTTGGCAAAAAGCTGCCTGCTATTTAGGAGAGCAGTGTAATTTATAATCATGCGTTCTTTTCTCCTGCCACGGTTTGCAGCAGAAGACAGGTACTTGAAATTCTGGCAGTAGGCTGGCAATGCCTGAGTTTGCAGCAGAACAACTTTATCTTGGCTGTGGCAGCCACCCTGGGCAGGGCAGGGGCCCTGGGAAAGTCCATTCTGCTACTGTGTCGAAGCTGACTATGGTTCACTCATCAAAAACTGAGTGAGATTGAGGCTCACAAGTACTAGATGGTTGGCTAACCATGAGTCAGCTTCTGCCAGATCAGATTCTCAAAAATCATTACTTTGTTTCCTCACAGTTTTGCAAAAATAACTGGAATAACAGGTGTAATTAAAAATAAATTTTTTTTCCATCTGTTTCTCATGCTTTTTACTCCTGTAAGCCTCTAGCCAGCTTTCCCACCAAAGCAATATTTTCATGTACTTCCTTCCATCACAAAGTTGAATTATTTTCTGAAAGAAAACCAGGAAAACTAGGGAACACATTGGACTGAGTTAGGGTCTAACCAAGACACTGGTTTTCCTTTGTAGGACTACCAAAACAGGATAGACAGCATGGTTACAACAGTCTCCATGAATGGCACTTCTAGACCCGTATCCATCTGGGAATGGATTTATCCGCTGGAAGAGTCACTGCCAGTCACTGGAAGGAAACTGCATTTCCAGTTTCTCTGCTGGAAATGTGGGACTTGCATGATTTCCTGGGAGAGCCCTGGAGGTGTGCCCTTCTCCCACTGCAGCTAGACCTGGGAGCTGACAGTGGCTAGCCTTCTCCAACCTCTTCTTGTCTCCCTGTCACCAAGTAAAACCTAAGATTAGCTCATGCACTGTTATTAATATTTCACTAGTACTCCCCTTTGCAGCAAATGGATGGTTTTGATCAATTATTCATCGCTGGGCGTAGCCTATTAAATTTGAAGTGGGGTGTACGCTTTCCTGTTATTTATTTATCATTGCTTTTATTTTACAGGGTGTTTTTTCCCTTGCTATTTCATTTTTCACTTGCTTAAATGCCTCTCCTTCAAAGTTCAGACTGCTTGCAGGAAATTAGTCTTGTGCCTTATGACTTTTAAGTAAGACTAAGTTCTCTGCAAGGGCCTGAGACTGAGTCACAAAGAAAACTTTCAGACCCACTCAGTCACTTCAGTGCAGAAGATCTCTTTGAAACAAATGACTCGGGGAATTTGGTAACAAATCTAACCTGTCAAAGCTCATCCATGGCCCCAGAGCTGTCTGCTTTTTGTTTCACAGGGATGTTTGGATACTTCTGCAGAGGGAGCAACCTGCTTCAAGACCAGAAATCAGTCGTTGCCTGTCCCCTCCTTTGCCAGTGGGGGCTGTTCTATTGGAACCCTCCTGCACACAGGTTGTGGGGAGTGCAAATCTTCCTGGGCTGGTTGCAGGTTGTATCCCCTAGTTAGAAGTGGCCTTTTGCTTTGCTTTGTGAAAACAGTCTACTCATAGCTTATTTGATTTCTGTGGCTCATCTTGATTCACAAATAAGACAGATTGTAGTGAAATTGAATTAAAGATTTCCTTAGAAGACTCTAAGACAGATTTCAGAGTTTAAGGCTTGAAAACTGAAAGCTGCACAAGCATGTGAAATCATAAACCAGTCTCCCAGCTTAGCCTTAACAGGCCATTATCCTCCTGGTCATTCCTGTGCCCGGATCCAAGGGAAAGGCTGAGGTTTGGAGAGCTGCTGATCTGAGAATTACCCTACTAAAATCACGCTTTTCAGTGTGACAGAACTTCTTTCTACATTCCTCTTTTTCCATCCAGCCTTGCCAGTATGCAAGCCTGGGTGTCCCTCCCTGACCAAGCATAAATGTCTTGCTGCTGCTGGGCACTTGAGGCTCCCAGATGTGCTGTGTGGCACAGGCTTCCCTTCATTCACACCATCGCCCTCCACCCTACCTGCCCCTCCTCTCCATGCAGCAGCTGTGCAGGAGTGTAAGAATGGAATATCATGATATCATGATTCCACTCCCAACAGACCCCAGTATCCATGCTGTGACAGGTTCAATGGGATCACCCAGTGTTGCTTTGCATTCTCAAGGCCATGTTTGGCACATACAATGTAGGGAAAACACAGTGTAAAAGGTCTGAGTTTCACACGCGTTCTGCAAAGCCCCAGCCTGCAGTATTCTCTCTCTTGCAGGGATCACAGGTGGCATTTCAGGGTACACTGCTAACACAGACTGAGCAGTGGGTCAAATTACCAACTTGCACCTGAGCACATGCCATCAGAGTAATGACTCCTGCTTCACAAAGACTCATTTACCTTTCAACAGCATTGAAGTTCTCAGGGTCCATATTCAGAGGCAGTTCAGTGCCTAAATCACTAGTGGTTACAGGAAGTGTCACTGACTTTCATAGGAACAAGGACAGAGTCACACCAAACAAAGGTGCAATTCAGATAGCGTCAAACTGTAGTGGGAATTAGATCAGGTCCTCTGTACTCATATATGAGCAAGATATTATTTGTTAAAAGGAAAGAATTTAAAAATAATTTCCATTATTTTTATTTGCCCTGTATTTTCATGGACCAGGATGTTCCTCTCAAAGGGTTCATTTAAAATTGTGCTGTCATTAAGACAAAAACACTTTGCAAGGTCCACAGGAAGCTTTCATTCAGCTTGGAAGATCTGTGCTACAGTCCCCACTCTGCTCCCTACCACACTTCTCCCATCCCAAATCATGGTCTACAGCCTGTGACAATATCAGCTGTGGTGAGGAACACTTTGCATTATATGAGTGTGATTTTGCAAAGTAATGGCTTTTGGGAAATTTCCTGAAGCAGAAGCAGCCTGCTGGAAGGCAAAGTTCTTGTGAGATTGCAGTGGGCAGTTAAAAATGTGACAGCCAAGAGGTGGATGTGCCAGGAAGGGCCACCACAGGAATACACCTCCCTAGTGGCCATAAGGAAATGACTGACCTACAGCAGATCCTCAGCTGGGCATCCTGGCTGCCAGAACACAGCACTGCCATGTCAGGTGAAGCTGCTGGACCTCTTCTTAGCCAGATGCCACAGATCCTTCAAATATAATTTGCATTCATGGGTGGAAGTGGGATTACTGGTTCCTGCATGCTTTTTGGGTTGTCACCTTGCTAACAAACATCCAAGCCTCATGCAGGAAGTTTCTGCCCTTCCCAAGGCTCCCCAAGGCATCTGGGGGTGAAGAGGTGGAAGGTGAGAACCTGTTGGCTGGTGAGGAGGTTGAAGTGAAAGTGCTCTGTCACTCCGAGCTGTGGGGCTGACTCGGGGGCGGAGGTGAGGAGGAAAAAACCCGTGGAAGGGTTTGAAGCCTGTGGTGACACAGTCTGGCTGATCTGCAGTGAACTGTGGCTGCATTACGCAGGCAGCAGGACAGCAGTGTCAGCGCTGCAAAAAGTACTTGGAAAGAAAGGTCCTTCAGGCACAGGGACAATAAGGGGCAAGACTTGAGGTGTTGTAGTGGTGACAACGGGGGGGAAAAGATTGGTTTTGACCTTTTCAGCTGCGTCTCAGGGGCGTGGTCTGTTCACAATTATAGTCCTCCCTCTGCAAGTGATTGAATATGGTGGATGCTAATTTATGGTACTTAATTTATAGATAAGTATCTTTGATATTTCCTAATGTCTTTTCCTGTAATTGGAGGATCACCTCTCCTTTAACTTTTTTACCTTTCATGCACATAAATCTCAAAGCAGCTGCATTGATATTTTGGCCTTAAGACTGAAGCTGTAGGTCAAGTGTATTGTTTTTCTGAGGTGGGACAGCAATGGACATTTAACTCAGTCTCACAGTACAGCCTGTCCTAACACCAGCTGGCCTGTTCCTACCCATAAGGATATTTTGTGGCAAAATGCAAGCTATTATATTTATATCATATTGTAATATATATGTATGATATGATATTATATGATATGATATTTATATTGTAGAGTTACAATTCAATACCCTTCTAGGAAACCAGTACTATAGAAATAGCCTGCAGTATCTTGCCATGTTTAAGAAATTAATTTAGAGACCTCTTTCTCATGGAATCCTACATTGTCAGCAATAATACAAACATCCACCACAAAGGTACCAGTTAACCAGGTACAGGTAGGAGATAACTATCACAGTGTCCCACTTAAATGTGTTTCAGTGCTGCCCAGTAAAATTGTTATTTGTGTGATGCTTCAAGGATGCACAGTGCAGGGTTTAAATAGTGTGTCATGACAGGGCTTCAGCTGGGGTTGTGTATAAAGACTACCTAAGCTAAATAATACTTGGTGAGACAGCATTATCAGCTATACAGTGACAATCCAGCAGGACTTGAAATAAGGCAGAAAAAGGGAATAATGATCCACATGGCAAATATATTTTTTGTTTATATCTGCCTGCATAAATCCATCATACTTTAAGTCTTATCCTTGCTGTTCTTGTATTTCCAAGCTTGTTTGAACACTTTTTTAACACAGGTTGTGCCTATGGGATGTGCTGGCATTGAATCACTACTGAGGACACAGTGTTGAGCTCAGTCTAGGTCACATGAATATAAAATACCATACAGTGTGGTGGAAACTCTGAGTTGCTCCCCTACCTTCTGCCTAAGCTGTAACAACTCAAGAGAGGGTGCTAAGAGTGTTAAGGAAATGTATCTGGTAAGGAAACACCCACTCCAGTTTTCCTGTGCAAGTAAGATGTTAGATTTAGAGCACACATCCCTTTGGTGCCCTCTTCCTTATATCAGAAAAGACATCACAGCATTTAATGGGGTGTCATGGAGACCAACAAAAGTAATCAAGGATTTGAAAAAGGTTTGTAATAACAAGCAAACAAACTGGAACAAACCATCAGGCTGGTGTAAAATATCCTAGAAAAGAAGAGGAGCTGTGGCACAGCCTATCAAATAATCAAATACCATAGAGGAAGTATTTTTTAAATAGAAGTGAGTAATCAAAAATGCCTGGAATGTGTTTCAACGTGTTTCTGAATAGAGCAAATGTATGTTCGATGAATCTTAATTATGGAGATTTGTTCATGAGAGGACTCCCTTGAATCTTTTTACAACAGCATGTAGCTCATGGTCCAGCTGGTTGGGTGAATGACAGCTTTTTCATTAAAGGCATACAGTTTGGTAATTTCTTTCACCTGCCTGTTTTCAGAGGTAAAAGTCAGAACAAAAGTTGTTGAAAAAGCTGAAGGATGATCCTTCAGCCTGTAGAAAGTGGCAAGAATCTTATCAAGACAGGACGTTTCTTAAAATCCCTGTGGGACTGATTAATAACTTTTCTCTCTTGATGTGTTTTCAGATCTAAGGCTTCTGCAGTGCTGCATCATCAGGGCTTGAACGATAGTTTGTATTTGCACACATCAAGCATTTTTACATGTGACCCTCCGTGCATTGGGAAACGTGTCCTTGCAATCTGTGTCAGTTGTGAGGTGGTGTGAGGAGTTCTGTGCCCTTTCTCAGGCTTCCCTGTTCAATAAAGGCTTGGGCAAACTGTAGGGAGGAACCAGGATGGTACTGGGATGGAGCACAACAGATCAGAGAACAGGGAGAGAGAGCTCAGCTTGTTCAGCCTGGAGAGGAGAAGGCGAGAGGGATCTTGGCATCTGCACCAACCCAAACAGAGCTTATAGAGAAGATGGAGCCAGCCTTTTGTCAGTGATAATGAAAAGGTCACAACTTGCATCAAAGGAAATTCCAACCAATTGCATGGAAAAATTTTCACAGGGAGGGCAGTCAAACGTTGGCAGAGTTTGCGTGGCGATGCTGAGGAGTTTCCATGCCTGGTGACTCTGCCCCAGCCTGGCTTGGCAGGCAGCCCTACCTCATGGTTGAGGTGTCACTGCAGACCTTGCTGTTCACGCCTCAAATGTGGCCACCCTTACCAGTGAAGAGAGGAAATACTCTGAGCGTGTGTGTATTCCGTGAGCGAGAGCGGTAGGGAGAGGAAGCAGCGCAAAGCATGGCCCCTATTGGAGAGCTGAGGTGAAGAGGTAGAGACCAGAGACTGCTTCGTTTCCTTATAAAGACAAAACATCCATTGCACTATGGGGTTTTGTCACCACTCACTTCCCTCTCTGGCCTCAGTCATAGGCTTGCACTCGGGCTTGCCTAGTTGAGCTGCAGAAAAGGAAGAGTTTCCTTGTCTGCAGTGACAACTGCTTTGCAGCTCCTCCACCCTACAAGACGTTTGGTTTATTTAAGAAGTTCTGCCCTTTCTGTTGGATTTGCAGCTGCTGAGCTCTTCGTTGCTCTGACAGTTTGGACCCACTGCTTGAGCCCAGGAGGTAAGATCAAAGCATCTGGTGGTTTTTTGGCAAGCTGCTCTTGCTGAGGACCCTTGCAGTTTAACTGCACAGGAAATTGTGGTTGCCATGAAAAAACAGAGCAGGTTCTTTATAGTATGAAGCATTTTCCAGTAGCCTTGTGCACAGCATTTCTACTGACCTTCAGGAAAGTGTTTGATGAATTTAATTTGGCAGAGTGGTTTTTGGCTGAGTAGAATGGTAGTCTTCGAGTTGGCATTGGCTTGGAAGGGCATGATAAAGTAAGAAGCCATTATTTAGATTGCAGACTGGATCCATGTAAAAAGGTAATTTTAATTCTAGTGATGAAAAACACTGATTCATAAGTATAATGTATTTTGGCTCGTAGTGCTTGCAATGTAATCTGCTGGGTGTTAGGACATTTATATCAGGCTTTTAGAAACATAATTTTACTTTCCAGTGGATAAATAAAAATGATTCATGATAGAGCCTGATCGCAGTAGGGACTTCTGCTTTAAAAATAGTGATATGGGGTGGTTCTAACATTATATTTGCCTTTTAAGATCTTGACTGATGAATCTGATCAGGCTTGTCCCTTGTCTTCTTTGGGAATTCAGCTCAGGCTCTACGTGAATTTTGAGCTGCAAATATCTACAGATATTTTAGGTGGCAGTATTGTGAACAGGAGCCTCCAGGCTTAACTGTCTTCTCTGTAAGAACAGTAGCCTTGCTGGTTTTGTCATATAGTGATTTCCTTGGCATATGGATTTGGTTTGAACACTGACCAAATGAAACATCAGGTCTTTGTTATCACAACCAAAGTTACAGACCAGGCTGGCTGGCTGATCTCATACTGCTACAGATGTCAGGTGAAGATGATCTCTAGCAAATGCCGCTGGCTGTTCAGCACATGGGGTTTGATCATCTTGCTAAAAGCAGACCACACCCTGAAACCCCTCCTGCAGAGAAACTCCAGCATGTTTCACCTTCCTCCCCTTTTGCCTGCCCACAGGAGCAGTCTGGCCTCCTGAGATGAGATGAGATGAGATGAGATGAGATGAGATGGAAGCTCTCATGAGTAGACAAGAGATGTGGAAACCCCCTCTGTGGTGGGGAACTCCACTGAGAAGTGATGTTAGATCCAGGAGGGACTGGGAATTACCTGCCTGCTTGCTTGCTGGTAACGTGAGCAGGGTTTTCTGCTTCTATTCTGGCCATTAGCTCCAGATTTAACTAGCTCAGAAGCTGAAGACACTGTTCACTCTATAAGTCAAAAAAGGGAACATTATATTACTGGGTTTCAATCTGCTTCCTCAACTGAACCGGAGTGACTGTTTGGACTGAATATTATTATGGTTATAAAATAAAATGTTTGTACTTAAACCAATCTAGCGGTGTTGCTCTTCTCTTGCTCACAGAACCTGCCACACACTCCATTGTCTTATATTTTGCTATCAATTTCTTGACCCTGTTCCTTTCTGATTTCAGTCATGAGCAGCTTAAAACACAGCTGTGTAGCTTGGAGCAGAGTTATCTTGATAGAGAACCTACTGTAAAAGTCATTACTGTATGTTTTTTATAAAGCAGGAAAGGACTAGGAAGAGATTGAGTAAAGGGGAAGGAAGGAGATGGGGGAGATCAGGGGAATATACAGTGCATACATAAATGTAGCTCATTTTCATACCCAGCCCTTTCATGCAAAACAGCAGACTCCAATAAAATGCTGATACAAAACGTAAAATATTTATCAAAATGAAAAATATTCAGGAAAAAATCTGAAGCAGTATTTAGGTGCTGCAGGATGGAATACACGAGAATCTGTTGGACGCTCTGTGGATTTTTGCAGTTATCCAAGGGAAAAGCTGTAGGATGGGAAATAAATTCCCGCCCCTTGATGAAAGAAGTAGAGTGTCCTGGACATGCAGGAGAGTGACATGTGAGAAGATGAGAGGCATGCCCAGTGAGCAGCGTTGGGGACCATGCCATAAAGCCAAATCTTCCTTCAGAGGAAAGGGGAGCAGGAGGACTGTGCCTTCTGCTGCTCCAGGTCCTGCTTGGGTTTCCCACTGTACACTACAGCTCCCAGCACGGCACCATCGCAGGATGGGGATCCAAGGGACAGCACAGCTGGTAAGGAGGGCTATGCTCAGATGTGCTCTCCTTTTCCTGGTCTGATTTTATGGGTGGAAGGGCCTGGTCACTGCTGGAATCACTGAGGTGTCCTGAAACACTGAGGACAGAATTCAGCTCCTGGCATGGGAGCAACAGCAGCAGATCTGTAAATCCTTGTGGAACCAGTCAAATGGAAATATGTGTTTCTATCTAAAAACCTCCTTTTTACAGCTGGAACATGTTTTTAATATTTTCCATACACAGAGGAACTGTTTTTCTGCAAACAAGCTGGAAGCAGAGGCTGTCTTCTCCTTTTCTTGCATTAGTTACCAGTCTTCCACAGTACATTTGGGTCAGTACTTTATGACCTGACCTCTTGCCATCAGGCTGAAGCACACAGGAATAAGAAGAGAAGATTTTATCTGTCTATCCAGAGTTTTATGCCCATCTGCCACCCTAGTGGTGATGGGGCAGAGTTGGGATAGATTCTCATACCTATATCCAAAGCAGACTCTGCAGATGCTCTCCTCTTCCCCCAGCTTTGCTAGTGAAGATGGAAGATGATGATGTCCCAGGTGGGACAGGGCTTTCCATGCCAAATGGGACACCTGTTGAATAACTGAAGCTGTTTGTCAGTTTGAGAATCAAAATGTTCCTTTATCTATGGAAAAATGTTCTCACTTTAAAGCTAGCTAGCCTGTGTTGATAAAGAGATGAGAAAGATAAGTGACCCTACAAGAAATGTAGTGTACTGGATCAATTTTTCTTTTTTTTTCTTAAGAAAAATTCTACAGACTCTGATTGAAAAATAATACGCACCTGGATGCTGTCTCGCTAGTAGAATATATCTGACAGATACAAGACACATAAGGGGAGTATTTATAGGTTCAGAGCTCTGCTTTTTCAATGTCTTAATTTCCTTGAAGGATTAGCCCTTCCTGCCACTGAGTGGTATATTGGAAAGAGATCTCCATCTCTTTCCAGACCCTGTGGATTTTCCCTTCTTAAGCCCTGTTGACCAGTATTTGATTTAGGACTAAGGCATCAAATTGGCAAATAAGGTCCTTTATAAACTGGAACATTAACAAATAACTCATGGGCATTGCTGTGTTCTTTCTGAATAGCGATAAATATCTTCTCTCTGTATTTTTTTCAATTTGTATAAGAAAAAGAAACAGAGTACAACTAGAGTACAACATCTTAATAATCCCAGTGCCTACACACATGATTGCAGGCACCAGTCTTAAAAAACCTTTGAGGCAAAGATTGTCATTTATTGTGGGCTAAATCATGAGTCTTTGTAATGTGCTAGGGAGGAAGTATTTGCCATCTCTTCAGAAAGACTCCTCTCGGTGTCTTGAATGCTGATTTAAACAGCAAGATCCCACCCAAACTGAAGGTACTGTGATTCAAGTTACCCATTGCTAACAGAGCCAAATATGTTTCTGTCTACTTTAGGATTTAAAATTTAGCTCAGTCTCTTTGAAGAAATTTAAAAAATACTCTTACTCATCTGTAGTTATTTCAGTAGGGAAAGTGTCATAGCCTAACATGCGCAACATGAAAAACTAACTTTTTTCTAATGAACTACCTCATGTGTTTGAAAATGCTGCAGTTTGTGCTTCTTAAATGATTTTCAAAGTCCTTGTGTAAGAAATGTGTCTAACTGGCATGTGGTTCCAAACCTGTTTGTATTTTGTCAGCCATGGTGAGCAGCTGTCTGAGTAACTCAGCAGCATGGTAGAGAGGTATGAACTCCAGTTTTTATCTTGCATCATGAACAGATAAAAAGCTGTCACATAAAAAAAAAATCCATTCAGTCTGCCTGGAAGCTGTGACACCAAACAAGAATAAAGGACATAGATGGGATTGTTTGTTTGCCTAAGAAGGCTGGATACCCCAGAGCTATCACTGCAAATGATCACTGCCAGCTCACTTTAATTTAGCATTAAAGCTACTGTCCTGTTTTGCTGTGGGTGCAGTATGGATCACCCTCCCAGTGCAGGGATATATATATCTTATTTTGATCAGAACTGTAAGAGAAATAACAGCTAATAATAAATATATAGGAGAAAAGCATAATAGTAGCAAATATGCTGAGATTGAGGTTTAATTGAGAGATAAACTATTCTGGATTATGTAAAAGAATATTTCTGGCTGATCATCAACAAGATGGCTTTGCCTGCTACATTTTAGTTGAAGGTTTTTGCTGATGAGGACAAGATGAAACTTTAAAATTGAGGAACTTCTAGGCCACACTGCTGTAGTTTTGTAGCATTGATTCTTCTTTCAATATGAGATCTACCATATAGTTTATTTTTTTCTCACCCTTTATTGACAATGAAAATGGCAAAAACTTATCTCCAGAAGAAAAGTATCAAAACCTACCTCAAAAATCTTCTCGTCTCCTCCTCAGCCCTTCCACACTGCAGGAAATCAGCTGACACAAATCATTTGAACAAAAATGCATATGGATATATGGACTTATGTGTGGTGTCCTATGAGAGAAAGTTAGAGGGAAATATTTCTGGGTAGGAATATCCTATCGGGGATATTCTGAGAAGTGACCAGGAATAGGCAGGTATGCAAAGGTGCAATAAATATGGGACAAAGATTGAATGTGTCCGAGACACTCTTGTTTTCCCTTGTACTTTTTCTGGCCTCTAAGATGCTCCAGATCTGTCACAAGAGTTTATGCGCAATTCTAAGGCCTCTTCTCTCAATTCTCCCTGCTGGTGGCATGAGCCAGGGCCAGGGAGGCTTGCTGGGGGTGCCCCTTTGGTGTCAGCTGGGAGGGAAAGTCTAATGCAGAAGAGAGCTGGGGAAGTACTCCCCAGCCCCTACAGAAAGCTGGAAATTGAATTTGTGAATGAGATAAGGAAGTGGAAAGGAGCTAGAGCTATGAGCTCTGGTAAGGTGAAAGGCAGAGTTTTGTGTGTGCAAGGGGACAGTCTCACGCTACCCCCTGAAACTCTTGACAGCTGTGTTTTGCAACAGCAAGCACCTCTTATTTAATCACTTTCAGAAAAAAAAATAAACAAGTTGGAAGATAAGATAGCAGGAAATTTATATATGCCAGGGAACATGTGTCATGTCACTCTCCAACAGCTAGACAAGTTACCATATAATTAGCAAAGTACTAGTGCATTAACAAAGCAAAGCCCTGATGGTAGAAAGTGAGTAAATGTTAGTAGTTTCTTTGACTTTCTTGATGCCTAATTCACAGTTATGTTGTTCCTGACTAAACACGTTTGTGAAAGGTAATGTTGTCCCACAAAATGTGCTTTTTTTTGCGGGGGGGAAGGTACAACCTTATGTCTATCTATAAAGTGCTATTTCCCATCTTCAAGGTTTTCATTGCCTTGCTTGCAACAAAGCTTAAACGCCACAGCAGTGGAGAAAAGATCAAACAAGGTAACCATTTAATACAAGTTTTGGAAACCTTGAGGTTTTAATGGCTTTGCTGTTTATTATTTACAGTACATGGTGGGTGTACACTTTGCCAAGCAATGCATAACCAGGCAGCTCCTCTGACTGTGGCTTCAAAATCGAAAATAAAATTAAAGAACATCAATATCACTGTGTTTCAATTTAGCAATTATGTTCAGGTCTAAGATTATTTTAGTTCTTCCTTTATATTCCAGTCTAAAAAAAGTTTGTTATTAGATCTCTTAAAACATCAGTGTGGTCATAGGCTCTTCTGAGGATAAGGTCAAATAAAAGGAGGCTTTAGGGCATGTCTGTGATGTATTGGTTTGGAAATGATGGCAGGGAGGGGAGTGCTTTGTTAGAGGATCTTTTGGGATCAGTTTGCTTGTATTCTCAGCAGCTTAGGTGAGAACCTCTTCCCTTTTTTACACCAACTGGTAACTCAGCAGTCTTCTGAGGAGGAAAGAGTGTATTTGCACAACTTTATGTTTTGCTTTTGCAATAGTAGGTTTATGCTGCTTGCTAAACAAGAATGAAGTGCCACTTCCAGGCAATGTTGTGACCCAGATGTCCTGAAGCCATCTGAATCTCAGACTGTCTCAGGGAGTTTCCTCCTAGATATTTAAATCCTTCCATTTATTTCTTGTTGGCAGTTCCACTGCCTTTCTTGCCCTGACCCAGGGAGCTGTCTTCCCCTCCTCAGCATCCTGTCTCAGCATCTAAGCATGTGCTGACTTTGACCTCATTTTCCCTAAGACACTTCAGTTCTGTCACTGATCTTCCATCACACCAAGTTCAAGATCCTTCCTCTCAGCTGCTCCTGATCTTCAATATCCCGTTTGTGCTGACAGCTAAGCCTCTACCAAACTCCCCTGTGTCCTGCCAAACCTCTCCCCTGCCCAGCTTTTCTTTTTCTTCTGGCCATACATCACATTTGCCCAAAGCCATTGCCTGGTTCTTGCCAGCTGGTTTTCCCTTTGCTCCTCTCTCAGATAGCCCCTCAACAAATGCTCCCTCCAAAGGAGCTCTTTCAACTTGCTCACATTGCTTGTCATCATCATTGCTCATCCACATATTCTCCTTTAGTCTTACATCATCCTCTGCACTTTTTTCTCTGTATCTGCCTGGTCATACTGATTTTGCAAACAGTTTGGAGCAGAGCAATGCACCATGTGCTTACAATGCTTTGTGATTTATCAGTAATTGGAGTATTCACCCAGGATTGTTGGATGCCCTCTTGATGAGATGTCCAAAGTATTTTCAGTTTGCATTGAGGTTGGTAAAGTGCTGAAAGTGGTTGAACCCTAGAAGCAAATGGCTCTGCTCTTGGCTGGTTAAATCAGAAAAAAATGTTGGGCCTGACCTCTCCCACTACTATTCAGAAGCATTTTACACTTCTAAGTGCCTAAATATTATAATTTAATGAGCTAAGCAAAATAAGCATTTTAAATACTGAAAGCTGGCTTTTTGAAAGGGGGTTTTCTCCTTTTTTGCTGTGTGTGGCTAAAGCTTTGGACTTTTACTCACTTGATTTCCTTATGTTTTGTTTTTCCTTCTTGAACAATTAAAAAAATGACAGTGATTTTTCATTGGGAATAACTCTGAAGCCTTTAATCTGAAAATTCTGGTGCCTTTCTGAATCTCACTGTTGTGAAACCACAGCGGGATATTAATCAGCAACACCCAGTGGATTTAGATCCTGGAACTGACAGGCTGAAATCAAGAGGTGCTATGAGGGTGAAACTGTAGGAGAAACTCAGTTGTGTGTTGGAGCAGGCAGTGACCATCCTTCTGTCACCTGAGGACACCCACCCCCCAGGTGATGGAGGACCAGTCCTCGTTCTTGGTGTGCACCTAAGATTAATTTGATTGCTCAGATAAGTGCAGTTACCTTCACAATAGTGGATAATACTAATCTAAAGAAGTCGAAAGGGTACAGCAAAGCTCTTCATCCTATTATTAGTATAGATGTCCACATATGTAAATGTATGTACTGCTAATAGGATTCTCTGTATTTAACAGGTTACTTAATTATGTATCAGAGGTCATAACTTCTCATGCAATCTGGAAGAGGCCATTTTATGCTGGTGATACTTTTTTCTCAAGGTTACTTTGCAAAAGTAATGTTACAGGCAAAACCACGTAGTGTTTCCTACCTCTTAAGCCTAGAACAGTCTCCATGCTATTAAAAGTTGTGTTGCAAATGATATTGCTTGATCAAGTGACTGGACTAGTAGGAATGATCTTGCAGTGGATTTTCTGCCTGATAGCATAAGATTTTCATGTGTCCAGGTGCACTGTAGTTAACTCACAATTTGTAAAAACACACAGCAGGTAACAGAAAAAAAATTGGCAGTGAGGAATCAGAAGCAGGAAAGATACCAGGACAGACTGGAGGAAGACAATGGGTCTAATTTTACCCTAACATTCATAACTCACATTGCTAGTGGATCACAGGGGTTTTTAAAGGTAATCCTTGAAAGTATGGTGGTTAGAACCAACTGCAAGAGCAATGGCATTATGGATTCTGCTGCACTTCTCTATTTACGAAGCTTAGAGTGAATGAACAGATTTTTTTATTCTTGTCCTCATCCTAAAACCACAGTGATTAGGCAGGAAAAGGGTGCAGTGTGCTACTGGGAGACAGCAGACAAGAAGTTAACCACATGAGATTGTTTTTGGGCTATTTCAAAAGCCATGTCCATAGTGGTTTTCACAGACACAAGGAATCAATGCATGAGTTCAGCAGAGCATTGAATCTGAAGCCCAGATAAGCTGTACATAACTCTGTGTTTTTACAGAGGGCTATATCAAATCTAGGATTTTTTTTTTAATTATGCAGTATGAATTTTAATTTGGGGAAGGGCATATTTCTGATTTTTTTTGCCTCATTTGATTACTGTAGCTACAGCAACCACTTCCCAGGATCAACTCGGGTTTCCATTCTATTCTATTTAAATAGTTGTTTGGTTAATTAATACTTAAAGAGACATAGGACACTATAGTCATTCTCACAAATATAGAATAATAGATAGTCTGTCTCCTGAACAGTTTCCTCATGAATAGATGCAAGGGACAGTAGGTGCATGAAAAAAAAGATGGGGATAATGTGCATCTTCTGGCAGTGTATTTAATGATGCCATAAAAGAAAGTGAACTTTCCCTTCCTGGTTATTAATAAAAGTGCCTGTAAAGCGAAAGTCTAATCCTTGCTCCTGTTTTATATCTTTGATGAGAGGAAAGGCAGGAAAACTCCTTCTAGCCACACATTCCTAAAGCCACCCAACCTCAGGCAGGAAGGAAACTCGGAAGGAAAAATCCTTAAACTCTCCACATATCCAGGGAGAGAAATAGCTGACTTTTGGGAAGCCAGACCTGGTGCTCTGAGCACTTTGTGAAGGAGCTTCTCTCCATCCCTCCACATTGCAAGGGGGAGCAGCCTCCTCATTAGGTACCCAAAGGTAAGTGGTGCAAATGTCCCCTGAGGCTCTGGCTCCAGCCCAGAGCCCTGGGAAGCACCCAGGGCTGCTTCTCTGCCAGCGCTGCTGAAGAAATGACTGGTGAATTGTGTTTCCAAGGGCGAATAACAAGAACCAGCGCAATTTAGTCAGTTTTCTTCATGAGAAATGAAAGTCAGCAGAGGTAGGATTTAATTCCAGTTAAATTAGCAAAAATAGAACTATTGTAATTTTGAGCAGGGCCTGGCAAAACAACAGGAGGGACATGCAATTGTGTCTCATCTACACAGGATTTTATCCCTTCACTTGATTTCAGGATGCAGAGAGGACCTGGGTTTTCAGCTACGGTGGGCTGCTCCAGAACTTTGAAAACCTGAGTAAAAATCTCTCTGTTTCATCACAGTTGCAAATCCAAAAAGCACCAAATGAAAACAAGTGTCTTGCTCTTGCAGAGCTGCCACCCACAGAAGTAAGAAATGGCATCGACAGCACACTTCTCCGAGGAGGAAATGGCAGAGCTCCAGGAGGCTTTCAGCAAAGTTGGTGAGTGCAGCCAGCAGCAAAGGCACTGCTGAGGTGTGCAAGTGTGCAAGTGTCCTGAAGTGTGAACCTGTGGCAAGCTCATTTCTCATGGTGTGACTGACCAGCCATGAGGAAATGGAGTTTGCTCCAGCACTGCTCTGTTCTGTCACAGCAACCACAGAAAGTCTTTTCCTGCCACTGCAGGCCTCCCTGATGAAACCACATCAGTTCACTGCAGAGCACCGGCCTCTTACAGAGGAGGTGCTGGGGCTCCAGCAGGGTTTACAGAAAAACCTCAAAAGCTATACAGCAAACCATGTTGGAAATATTCTCCACTGTTTGCCCAAGAATATTGTGTATTTATGACAAAATATTTGGAAGGCAAAAAGATTTTATTTTAATATAAATTGAGTATTCCCTATGGAAAGGAAGAGTGTGGAGAAGACAAATTTACAAATGTATAAAAAATTTGTAATCCCTTCACAATGACCTTTCAAGCCCCGTATTTCTACTGTGTATTTTCTTTCCAAACCTTTAGATATCTCACCTGATTTTTCTCCTTTAAAGTCACACAAACCCATCACTGTCTACCCAACTTCTAAGAAAAGGTCCTTGTGCTTCTCATAGCTCACTTAACTTCTATCAGCAGATCTATCAGCCTCGCTGGATTATGCACTCATCAGTTGTCCTTGATGATTCAGTTGGTGGTTGGTTGATTTTTGAGCACACAATAGTCTAGGCTGGCAATCTTAAAAATCTGTTTTGTCCCTGTGAGTGTCCCATACACCCAATGCACTGACAAGGCAAATCACAGAATTTGGCTTGGAAGAGACCTTCAAGATTATCTGCTTCCTACCCCATTGCCATGGCAGGGACACCTTCCACTAGACCTGGTTGCTCCCCCAAATGCTGGAAGGAAGCTCTCATTCCTCTCCCAGACATTTCCCTCTCCAAGTCTAGATCCTTTTGTTGTGTGCCATGGTGAAATGGATAGGATGCTCTTTGCAATCCATATTAATCTGTGCTACTGATGCTGAAAGCTGAGTGTCTTTTTGCAGCATGCAACAAGTGACTCATATTGCAATTTGCTATGCAGGAAATCAGCACACACTGCTTTCAAATCACCTCAGCCTCCAGGATGGGGAAAAGGAGCCTGTGGAAAAAGAAAGACACAGATACTTAAGAGCCAAATATAAATAACCATATATAGCTATATATACATTTATCTATGTCATAACCATAGTGTTTTAACAGAAACTCTCCACATGATAAACTCAGTTTGCTTTTTTATCTGTGGAGTTTTTCACTAAGTGGAGAATAAAGGACTATGAACCTGTATTGGTGATCTTCTTACCAAATACTACCCAGGATCTTGCAGGAAGCTCAACAGGAATATTCGTGTATGCACAATCACAGAGAAATACAGAAATTTTTATTTCGAGGATGACCATATGCAGTTCGAGCTTATTTCTGATGTTATTAGATGCAGAAAACAGGCAAAAATCACAAATTATATCTATGGATAAGTGCATATGTGTATTGTGTCAACTTTATTTTCTTCAGCTGTTCTGTCGACGGGATGTTTCCTCTATAGATGACATTTGCCAGTGTGTAAACCTTGGAATGGCAATTATATCCATTTAAACCTAGCTTTGTTAAGATATTTATATGTCTAAAAATATAAATTCATCACTGTGAGTTTTTGTTTGTTTAAAAGTGATTGTAATTCTTTCTTGGTTGTGAATAACACCAAAGCAATTGAAAATACCAGATTTCAAGGCAACAAATCTTTGTATATAATGTACCTTTCCCTGGGTAAAATAAAAACAGCCTTTATATGCAGAAAATGTCATTGGGCTGATGTAGAATGTAAAAGTTTGCTTTAATCTTTGCAGATATCAGCGGGAATGGCTTCATTGATACCAATGATTTAACAGAGGTGTTGAAGGCTGCCAATCTCCCTCTCCCAGGATATAAAGCCAGAGAGCTCATTCAGAGTCTGACAAGCACAGGGAATGGCAGGATCAGTTTTAATGAATTTATTTCGGTAAGTAAGATGCTATTTATTTCAGTCACTTAAGGTGATCCCCAGGGCACAGCAGAGGCACAAGCACAGGATCTCATGGGTACCTCATTAATCCAATGAGTCTCCTCACCAGAAAAGTTGAAAGCAGAAAGTAGCCAAACTAAAATTTCTGCAATTAACTGGGGCAAGTTATGTGGATACAGCTGCTCACTGCATAGATGTAATATCTTTCCATTTGGTTGATGCAGCAAGATAAAGTTTTTCAGTTATACACTGCAAAAAGATGGTGTTCTGGCTGGATGTTTACAAAAAGTGTAAGCAAATTGAAACTGAAAACTTCATGGGGCATTTTTTAATCAAAAAACTTCTTTTTTTTCTGGTCTAAACTGGGTCAAAAGCAAATGCTAAAAGAGTGGAATTTCCCTTGGGATGGAGAAGTAGGTTGTTACTTGCTCTTTCTTTGAACCCAAACTGCTCTGCACCAAAGCAACATTTTTGTTACTTAGCTGATCTTTGTTCCCTGATTTGAAAGAATAAAAGCTGAGTATAACCTTGTTGTACCTCAGCAGATATACAGATTGTATACAGAAACACTGAAAATACTCCAGCTGCCCTTCCCTATTTACGAAGCAAAGAGAATGTGTCTCCTGGCCCGTGAGCTCACTGTTTTAGCTTGGTTTAATTCTCCAAAATTCTAAAATCCTCTCTCACGCTTGAAAGATTTTCCGAGACCTGAAGAGTGATGATGTTGCTAAGTCATTCCGGAAGCAAATCAACAAGAAGGAGGGGATCTGTGCTATCGGCGGCACATCGGAGCAGTCCAGTGCTGGCACACAACATTCCTACTCGGGTAGGTGCAGCTGGCCCACACTGACGGCTCACAGCAAGTGAGCCATGGCTGCAGCAGCACAAACACCTGCCCACTGCTGTCCCTGCTCACCAGGGAGGCAAGGCACAGGTTCCCTGCTGATGATTACCCATTTCCTTGTATGTTCGACCAGGCACTCATCCTGTAAACTCCCATTACAACCAGATAGTTCCTTTTCCCCATGGAGGGCACAACACCATCAGGGCTTTTCTCCCAGGCTGTTTCTCCAAGATGCTTTTGTTACCTCTTGGGCACAGCCCACTCTGAAGCAGTTCCACGGGGAGAAGGTCCTGCTCTTGGCTATCTTCTGCAGGGGCAAGAGTGGGGGACTGACTCTCTCTGGGGGAGGGAGAACAGAGGATGCTTCCTAGGACTCCATCCACCTTCATCCCGGAGGGCACCTTCTCTGAGCTACTGGGAGCCATGGGAGCTGCTGCTGGTACAGGATAGCTGTGCTTCAGCCCTGTTGAACTACAGGCACATCTGTTCATTACCCTCTGAATGCTCTTTGTCAGAGCCCAATCCTGGCGAGGCTTTTCTAGATATGCCCCACGAAGAGGTTGTAATGTCTAATACAGGATTGTTTGAAGCTATGTGGGATTTCTATTTAGCAGAGTGGTGCAATGATGCATTCAAATTATGGTGAAAGCACAAATTACCCCTTGCAGAGCTTTGCATCTGCACCATACATTTGAATCACATGAGCTTCATCACCAGTCTTTGTAGTATGCCTGCCCTCATGACCCAGGCAACCCCAGAGAGTGGGAAGGGGTATTGAAGGAGTATTAACCAGCTCAAGCCCATTGCTGTCCTCAGCTCATTTGCTTGTCTCCTGAGAGCCTCTTCCACGTGGGGTTTTATTGATCAGTCACACTGGTGGGAAAGACTCCCTCAGCCCTGTCTTTGTAAGTAAAATGATGGTAGAGGTACTGCACAGCAAACTGATGGATTTGACATTGTGTCCACAGAGGAAGAAAAATATGCCTTTGTTAACTGGATTAACAAAGCCCTTGAGAAGGACCCTGACTGCAAGCATGTGGTGCCAATGAATCCAGAAACAGATGACCTCTTCCAGGCAGTTGGTGATGGCATAGTGCTTTGGTAAATAATACCTTTCTTTCTCACAAACAGGAACCATGAGTCTGCAAAAACTCACATTTCTGTTTAAACAGAACCTGCTGAATTTACATTAAGCTCAGAAGCATTTGCAGACTCAGAGCTTTGATAATACTAGGGGTTTTGTGCTTCTTTTATCTTCAAAATTATAAAGCATGTTTCATGGTTAATGAGAATTTTTCCTTGCCTCTAGACACTTACAATTAGATGAAGTCAGTGAAATTTGAGGAGCTGCTTGGTTTTATTTTTGCCCAAGGACTTTTGGTGTTTCACACAAATTGGCACAAAATAGTGAGTGCTTCCACAGAGATTTTCTGCACAATAAACTTCTCACACAACTTCACCTTGTGGCATTCTTGGCTTCACACCTATAGTACAATCTGTATGTAGCCCAAAATAATTGCTTAAGTATTAAGTGTGTGCCTCTGTGTATATATGTAGAAGCAGAGGGTGATTATCTATTTTTGTTAAGTAACTCTCCAGCTCTTAGACTTGTCCTGCAATGTAGAGACCAAAGCTATACCTGTATTTTGTGCACACATAGCTTAGTGTATTTCTTGTTATTTTTTATTTTGTTTCCAGTAAGATGATCAACTTTTCAGTGCCAGATACCATCGATGAGAGAACAATCAACAAAAAGAAACTCACACCCTTCACAATACAGGTACTAAAACACTACAGAATTCTTTGCTTTTCCCCTTAGGATGCTTTCATGCAATCACTTAGAGGAAAGGCTGGTTCTGCCCAACACTGTCAGGCAAAGCTGTTTGTGGCACAGTGAGATGCTCAGATCCATGCCGTAAAAACACAAAAACTTATATTTACATTTCTTTCCAAATATATGAGCAACCTGACTAACCAAACACAACGAATAATGATCAGAGCTTTAGATACTTTTGTGGTAGATGCCATATGAATGCAAGAGCACAGAGACAGTACAGTGAGCAACTGCAGCTGGAGTAGCTCTCAGAAGGCTGAATCCGTCTTTTAAGTCATGGCAATGGACTTGAACTCACAACTGCTGTTGTTGCAGTCTGATATCTTCACCAAAATATTAACTGTGACCCTTGAAGTACCAGTGTAACATGCCTGAAATCGGACCATTGCTGTTGCATGCCTTTTACAACCCAGTATTTCACCTTGAATGCTGAATCTCTCCTTTATTTCTATCACATGCACATGTATATGTTTTTTTAAATGGACCAAGAGGGTGTTAATTTTCACTACTTAAAGTTTATTGTGTTTCTCACACAGCAGTATGTAGAGAGATATTTTTATATGAACAACATCTATGTGCCTGGTACGGAGTATAAATAGATATATGGAATAGATATGAGCCTAACCCAGTTTAGCCCTCAGCTACTCTGATTTGATGGAACATTAGCCAGACTCAAGTAAGCTCAGAAGCCATTAAATTGGATTTTTATGCTGTATACCTCATTTTTCAGTTCTAATCGTTTTGGTCCACAGCATAACTTAATGATGCAGCTCAGATCAATCCCTGTCACACATAGACATGATCTGATCAATATAGCTTCCACTTTAACTTAACCCTTTTACAGCTGTCTGCTGGAGAAAAGGTAATTAATTTGAAATGGTCCAATTTTTCTAGCTTATCAGAATTTACACTCTGTCTCTCTCTGCATTTTGTATCTAATCAGATCTCCCTGTCATGACAGCAGTGCTGAAAGTCGTGTGAAAAACTGCAAATATGTGTGATAAATTATATTTTCCAGGCTTCTTTTCCTGCTTTACTTGCCCTCTGTTTACAAAGCCACCTTTTTGCACAGTGTAGACCTGAGGATCAGATTCTCTTATTCCCTTTATTTTGAATGGACAGAAAATGGCAAAGGAACATAATGTTCCTGAAATATCACTTTTATTTCTGCCTGTGGCTGTGAATCACTGAATCCCTCTATACACTCCCAAACCAGGAGTCCATACTCCAAAGTTCAAAAAGAAAATGTCCAGATATTACCAGTTCTGACCTTGGCTGAACTGCAAGGCTAAAAACTCATCAGGTTTATTCACACTGATTCCTGGCACAGCATGCTCTTTGCAAACACTGCCAGCTAGCAACATACTTGTATCTTAGGTATCAGGGCTTTTGCAGAGTGCTTAGGGAGAGGTGAGCCTGGAATATCTGCCAGTTGGTGGGGTTGTAGCTCCTTTCTTCCTCCATGTGTGCAGGACTGAGCAGAGGAGAGTTTGCCCCGTGCTGAAGCTACGTCTGTACTTGAGCATGAGCTCAAGGATTAGCTTTAGGGACAGCCTGGCCTTGGTAACCAGGACTGAGCCAGGACATCACTGTGAATGTAGATGTATGCTCTGAGCTCCAGTGCCTTGTATTCCACTCTGGGGAGCACCCACAGCACCCACCTGGAGCACTGCCTCAGGAAAGTCACAATTCTGTGTACTTAAATGCATTTACAGTGAAGCTGCCTGCAGATTTCACTTGTTCTGGCTCTGCTCCCTTCCTGTAGCCTCAGCTCTCAAGTTCTGCATAATTCAAAAGTTCTCATCTTTTCCCTAGGAAAATCTGAACCTGGCCCTGAACTCTGCTTCAGCCATTGGGTGCCATGTTGTTAACATTGGAGCTGAAGACTTAAAAGAAGGGAAACCTTACCTGGTTCTGGGCCTTTTATGGCAAGTCATCAAAATTGGACTCTTTGCCGACATAGAGATCAGCAGGAATGAAGGTATGTATGGCTCTTACTTTCAGTGTTCCACTGTTACCACTGCAGAGTCTTTAGGATAAAGCTCTTTAAAAAAAAAAATCTTAATTTTTTTCTTCAAGTATTTGTTGTCTGTTTTCTTGACTGGTTTAATTTTCATTCCTTTCCACAAGTATCAGCACTCAAAAGTCCAAGGCTTTCTGCAGAGTTGTGTGTTCAGAGCCTTTTCATACTCATTGGGTCAGGAATGGTGGTCTACATTCAAGTATATTGGTGTTTTGGCACTAAATCTGGGACAAGGAAATCTGAATTCAGGAAACTTGGCTCCTTCTGGCTCTTGATTGCCAAACATCTTTCTTTACGAAATCATAATTATAGAACCATAGAATAATTTAGGCTGGAAGGAACGTGTGGAGGTGCACCTTGGAGATCTGACCATGATCAGCCATCCAGATACCTGCTTTCAGCAGTACATCTTAAGTATAACATCTTAAGGTCAGATGAGGTTGCTCAGGGCCTTTTCCAGTGTTTTCTGGGCAGCCTGTTCCAGAGCCCAGCAACTCTTGCTCTGGATTTTTTTCTAGTTGGAATTCTAGTTGGAATTTCCCTTCTGGTACCTTGTGTCCACAGCTCCTCATCCTTTTCCTGTCCATACTGGAAAAATGCAGATCTGGCCCTTCTATAATAGTTGAAGACAATACCTGCTCCCCCCTGAAACCTCTTTCCAGGCTAAATAATCCCAGTTTTCTCATCCTCTTCCCTTATATCACAAACTTCTATCCAAACATTTTCATGTCCTTCCACTAAACTCGCTTCAGTTTTTCAACGTCTCTTTTATACTGGGGAGCCAGAAACGGGACACAGCATTCCAGGTGTGTCTCACAAATGCCAAAATTCTCCATGAAGCAGCTTCATCATGAAGGCTGTGGGTGTACCTGCAGTCCACACAGCACCTCATCTCGCTACTTTGTTCCCCATGCCTCTGGATAGTCCCTCACCCAACAGTGACACTTCTTTCCTCCAGTTTCTATGCAGGTGTTACCTTCATTGCCTCAGCCCTTTCACATTTCTGTCTCTTTTGTTGCCAGAGCCACCAGTTCTCATTCCTTTGTAGGTAGCCTTGTGCTACTTATTTATTATTTTTTTCCTTTCTGGTATTTTCTCCTTCACTTCTCATCTAAGACTTCATCTAAGACTAGAAAAGACAAGAAAATTCTGATTTCTTTTCAGGTTCTCTCTTTCCCTCTGAAAGGAAATATATATATATAGCCCTTCTCTGCAGCTGTTTCAGATAAAACTCCCCTTTCTTGAACATGGGACCCTATATTTCCAATGAGCTTTCATGAGCACGTGATATCAAAGCAGTAAAACATCTCAACCTCTATGGGAATTACCTGGGATGCACTTAATGTCATGTTAGATTTTCCCCATGTCATATCAAATGGTGGCTCAGAGTAGCTTGGAAGACATCTAATACACTCAAGTTCTTATCCTTCGTTCATATCAGCTTTTAGCTAATAGCAGTTATTCATATTAATTCCTCAGTGAATGTCTTTGAACATGGCACTATTAAATTGTATTCCATTCTTATTACTGTCATCTAGTCCATTCTGTCCGATTTCCTGATCCTCCTCTGTATTGACTATGCCACCTAGCCACTATCATCTTCACATTTTTAGCACTTTGCAAGTATTTGTGCCAAGATAATTGATGCAAAAAAAAGGAGAAAACATTAATCCAAAAATCAATCCACAATCAACTCCAAAAGAATCCTTCTTCCAACCTTCTCTCAGTGTCAACACTGTTCTCTTCACAAATTTCTCTGTTTACTTTCAAATGCTTCTATTACCCCCCTCTGGTCCAGTTTAACCCCATTGCACCCTATATCAAATGATCTGTGTAACTCCAGTTATGGTCTGCCTCCACTGTTTCCTTTACATAGCCAATCCATAATTCTTTCAAAGACTGACAAAAGGTACTGGACGAAAATCAGAGCAATGTAACACACTCTCCCTTATTACCACATTAATAATTAGTTTCCATGTTAGTTCTTCTTTTCAAAGCTGGTTCTAAAGCCTTTTATGGTCCAGAGATCAGCTGAACACACTGCATTTTCAAGGGTCAATCCTCCCATCCTGCTGGTTTCTCCTCCGATGAACATAATATCAATTTTTCTATACAAATGGGGTGTCTCCTCAATTGACAGATGAATTAGCCCTGCTGGCCCACAAGCCCATGAGGTCATGTGCAAGTATTCCAGAATGCCTGTGTGAATCCAGTTTCAGTGTGAAGGTCACTGAGATTTATTTCACCTAAGCTGCAAAAAGCCTGTGCTCGTATTTTCGTTCCAAGTTTGCCTCTGTGCTCAGCATCAGTGCATCCAGCTCTGCATTTCTCAGCACAGGAAAGGCTGGGACCTGTTGGAGGGGGTCCAGAGGAAGGCCAGAGAGTGCTGGGGCACTCCTATGAAGATGAGCTGAGAGAGCTGAGATTGTTCAGCCTGGAGAAGAGAAGGTTCCAGGGAGACCTTATTGCAGCCTTCAAGTACCTGAATGGGCTTATGAGAAAGATGACAACAAACTTTTCAGCAAGGCCTGTTGCAGTAGCAAAAGGGGTAATGGTTTTAAAAAAAAAAGGAGGGTAGATTTAGGCTGGATATGAGGAGGGAATTTTTTGCAATGAAGGTAATGAAACGTTGGCAGAGGTTGCCCGGAGAGGTGGTAGATGCCCGTTCCTGGAAACATTCAAAGTCATGTCAAATGGGGCTCTGAGCAAACTGATTTAGTTGAAGATGTCCCTGCTCATTGCAGGGAGGGTTGACCAGACCTTTATAGCTCGTGGGCAGTTCTTTGACCACACTGAAATTATCTTCCACTTGAATATGATCCACTACTAGATATACAAATTACAACCTTGTAATGTAACCTTGTAACATCATTTTATTGATGAGACCCTTTTTTTGTTTTCATCCTCTGTCATGCTAACCCAGCTTGAGTTTTGGCAACATTTTGGCAACTCACATTTAGAAGTTAGGGTAGGAAAATGTAAAAGAGAGGAAACAGTTATACATTTTCCTCAGCAACTATTCACACCACTATTTTTTAAATTTTTTTCCTGGCTTAGCCTTGATTGCTCTTCTGCGAGAAGGAGAGAGCCTGGAGGATCTGATGAAGTTGTCTCCAGAGGACCTGCTGCTGAGATGGGCAAACTATCATCTGGAAAACGCAGGATGCAACAAAGTTAACAACTTTAGCTCAGACATCAAGGTATGAGAAATACTGACCAACAAAAGCAAAACAGCAGTTGTACACCCAAATTCCTGCCCTCCACACAAGGATTGTGCACCTAAACACTCCAAGCAGCTGAGACTGCTCTGTCAAGCGCATGGAGCTGGGTACATAAAATGCTTTCATTGGGGTTTACTGTATTTTCAGTTCCTTGCCTCTATTGCTCTCCTCCCTTCCAAATCTCCTTAAATAACTCTTGATTTGACTTTTGTTTGGAAAAGCCTGGACCTTACTCAAACAGGTATAGAAAAATGATTGGTCATTTCCAATTCCCCCATGTGATCTTTCCTTCACCTGGGCTATGTGCTTCTCTGTCCCAACATTTCTGAAGACCTGAAAGTAGTTATCTGTGAGTTTTAAGTCACTGGGGCTAGTGAAAATACTACAGCTAGACTGGGAGACACTTGCAAGGGTGGGTCTGGTATCTGGGCAGCATTATTTCATATACTCAGGACCTCTTGGGCTTGTGGGTACAGATTTCAGCAGAGCTTTCTCTATAGGACCTTTGTTGTTCCCAGACAGATGTGTCCGAACCTCAGTGGTCCCCACTGATGATTTTCAGACACTAAAACCCAGTATGAGGCCCAGAGATTATCCCAGAGCTGTAGAGGTTGTATAAAGGAGGGTGTCTGAGCTGGCTTACAAGAAAGCCAGGGGCTGGCCAGCACACCAACCTCACCAGCCACAACCTGACTTGCCTGTTCCCAGAACAGCATAGGAAAAATCTGGCTCCAGAGGTACCTGGCCATAGGCTTCACTAGGGACTGAAGCATAAGCACATATTTAATTGAAGTACAGCAAAAAAAAAAAAACCACCAGGAAAGGCAACAAGGGGGGTAAAGAGTCACATTTGATAATACAAGTTTTATTAAAACTTATTTTTGGTTGACTGAGTGGAGGTGATTGGAGAATATCCATGAAAAGGGAAGGGAATGGAGTCTTCCTCATCTTTCTGTGTGCTGGCCAAAAAGACTGGTGCAACTGATTAAATCCTATCCACAACTGAAACCTAAATCACAATTCTAGTGCTTACAGTTGGAAAATAAGGCACACATTTACAAGATTTCAGTGTTTGCAGACATTCTCTAACTAAGTCTGTCTCCACCTCACTTCTGTTGTAAATAACCATGTAGTAATGCAGATGTAAAAAATTTAAAATAATTCAGGTAGTCTGCTTCATATTATGAAAAGCATCAGTTGGGTTAGTTAGTCAAGTCCCTAGACATTAACACGTAGCTTTATTTTCAGTTCTTTGAGCTGTTTTTGAAGTGAGTTAATGTTTTCCACATATGGAAGCAGCATTGTATTTCACAAAATATTAAAGACACAATATGTTAAATCCTTGCCTTGTTTCTGCCCTTTTGCCTGAAAAATGTCAATGTTAACTTTTGTCCTTGAAAACTATGCTTTCTCTTCCACAACTGTTCCAGCCTTGCTTTGAAATCCACTTTAAATATCTGCTTTCTCCTTCTGCATTTTCTTTTATTAAACGCTCAGCAGCCTGACTTCTACAGCATTATAAAGGTATGCATTTTCTTACCTCTATTTTTGTGTTCAGATTAAGTAAATTCTGATATCTTTCTGTTATTGCTGTCCTTTCTGTAAGTTCAACACACAGCATTTTTGTCTCGTGTGTTGGGCATTCTGCAGCACATATATATTGGCTCAAGGAAGAAATAGATCTGGCAAACACAGCACAAAGTAGAAATTGCTAAGTGCTTCCAGCTTAATTAATTTAATTATGTAGCCCAATGATCAATGTAATAAAAATGAAGCATGCAGGCACATTGTTCAGGGGAGCACTGGCATGCAAAGGCTGAGCTTTAGATGTAATTTTTCTTCTCTTTAATTTCTCTGTCTGTCACAGGACTCAAGAGCTTATTACCATTTGCTGAACCAAGTCGCCCCCAAGGGAGATGAAGAAGGCATTCCAGCTATTACTATCGACATGTCAGGATTAAGGGTAAGATGAGATGCGTTTGGAGTAAATGCCAATATTTTCTGTCTGTTACTTGTGTTGCTGGCCAACAGAGGGCTGCACTGGGATGTCAGAACCAGCAAATTCTTTCTTGCATTGCAACATGATCTTGTACTTCAAGAAATGTACTTCAGAAATCAAAGCTTCCAAAGAATTAAATTATGTGTTTGAATTTTTGTTAGATAATAACTCTGAAACTTCAGCAACCATTTAATCACACTGATAATCTACTAGCATGTAACAAGAGTATTTAAATACGTTTATCTGTGAATTTCATCAAACCATCACATTTTATATGGAATATGGTTAGGTGGTTGAATTGTAGGCAAAGCCCATTTGGAAACACAGACTTGCCGTTAGTAAAAGTGGGGACAGGAATACCTATAAATCCATCAAGGAGCTGCTTTAGCAGCTAGATGCCCACACGGAGAGCCAGGTGGGTGTGCTGCAGAGCCAGGGTGAGGCTGATGTCCCATTTGTGCCGGGCAGGAGAAGGATGATGTGCAGCGAGCCGAGTGCATGCTGCAGCAGGCTGAGCGCCTCGGCTGCCGCCAGTTCGTCACTGCCACCGACGTCGTCCGGGGAAACCCCAAGCTCAACCTGGCCTTCATTGCCAACTTGTTCAACAAATACCCTGCCCTGCATAAGCCAGAGAACCAGGACATCGACTGGAGCTCCATTGAAGGTCAGGAAAATGCAAATATCACACGGTGCGCTGTGATGTTTCCTATGTGTCTCCTTCTGTTCATGGTTCAGTGTGCTGTAAATGCAGTTAGGGTTTCTTCCCAAAACACTTACATTGCTGAAGTGTGGTGTTCTGCAGGCCTTTGATTGATGTGTCTGTTGTTTTAGGTGAGACAAGGGAAGAAAGGACATTTAGGAACTGGATGAACTCCCTTGGTGTAAATCCACGTGTAAATCACTTGTATAGGTAAGATGAGGTATCACACTTCCTTCAGATGGTGAATACAGCCAGCAAGTTGTTCACAAGAGCATAAGAACTTTTGGGCCCTATAAGAATAGATGCTGCTTTGTGTTTCCCAGGAAACTAAGTTTGTCTCTGCTAATAGTTGAGTTGTGTTTCTTTCCTCTCTTCTTCGGACAATGATATATCCTTTTTGTTGTTTTCAGTGACCTGTCAGATGCCTTGGTTATCTTCCAACTCTATGAAAAGATCAAAGTGCCAGTAGACTGGAACAGGGTGAACAAACCACCATATCCTAAACTGGGTGGCAACATGAAGAAGGTACAAAAAGCTAGAATAGCTCCAGTAGTGATGCCTTATCCTCAGTGAATGCCTATATAATTTCAAACAGCAATGTTTGTACTCATATTGTTCTCCAGTCCCAAGGACAGCATTTTAAATTATTTTTTTTGTAGTGAGCAGATAATTTTTCATTCTGAAAAAGAAATATACATTAGACTCACTTGCTATATTGACACGTGAAAAATATTTGTTAAGTAAAAAGACTTGACGACTTTTGTACCAGTATTTAGAAATTGTATTTGCAGATCCCTTTGGCTACTGCTTTAGGCACTGATTGTGATGCATCTGGACCGTGGGATGCCTGGCACCAGCTTAATTGCAGCTGTCTGGATTGCTGCCCTCCACATCAAATGAAGACAGTGATGATAAGCATTCTTGATCAGATGCATCAAGAACTGATCACACAGTTGCTGCTAAACACAAAGCTTTCTCCCCACTATCTGGATGAGTGAGTGCATCCAGTTAGACCAGAGCTATCAACCAATCTAAAATATTGGCTGGGACACTAATCCTTTGTCTCAGTGCAATGCCATGATGCTCATGGGAGGTACCCATGAGCCATACACTTTTATTTTCCAGGGTAATCTGCTTTTCAGGCCCTGATAATGAAGTATAGCATTTTCTTCTATGTTAAATGTTTAGAATGGTATTTTTGGAATGGATCTGCCTGCTGGTAGTCAATCAGCCGTTTTATCACAGAGCTCCAAAGTTCCTGTTTGCCCAGGAGGATCTGGGCTCAGTGATCCAAAGAATTTAAAGTAACAGTGTCTTGTCTTCTTTCTTTTTTCTTTTTTCTATATTTTTGAACCACACCAATTGACCCTGCCATTAACAGCTGGAAAACTGCAACTATGCAGTGGAACTGGGAAAGAATCAAGCCAAATTTTCCCTTGTTGGCATTGCTGGTCAAGATCTGAATGAAGGAAACCGTACGCTCACGTTGGCCTTAATCTGGCAGCTGATGAGAAGGTAGGTCAGCCAGCCACAGGCTTCAGAGCATTTTGGTGTGCTCCGTTTGCATCCCAGTAGATTCCTGACGCTCTCACTGAGAAGGCTCTACAGGCTACAGCCTTCTCATTCTTCTGTTTGCACTTCAGTGCCAAGGCAGAGTGACCTTCTGCTCACTCCCAGTCAAGCATGTGATCAGAGCACATCTTGTGGGCAAGGCCATTACAGACAGCTCATGCAGAAGATTATTATTGTCACTATCTGCATAGCAAGAAGAAATGTTTATTGCATAGAAGAGAGGAAAAGAAGTTAAATGGTCTCTGTATCAGGGAATGGGACAGTGTCCCACAAAACAAGGAATTGATGCAGAAGTTTCGTAAGCTGCTCCCTGAAGTGGGGACAACTCAGTACCTCTCCCTGTTTTAATGTAATTCTCTGTGTGTGCATGTTTCTGTGTTTAAGAGCACCATAACTGAGAGTAAAGAGCCCCAGTAGTTAGGAACTGAATACAAACTAAATTCAGACTAGAGAGAAAGGTATGGGTTTATCAGTAAGGCAGTTAAAATAGGGATGAAGTGATTCCTTACCATCAGTTTGGGATATCTTTCCAAGGTGTATGCTGACATATAAGCAAAATACTCCAGGCTTGTTTTTATGCAGAAGGTCAGTCTTATGTGAGCAGAAGTTTCCCTTCTATCTCTAAAATCAGTGATTATTTTTTTAAGCACTGTGAGAACGAGTAATTTACAATGAGATAAATTAAGAAGGACCTTCCAGGGATTTTAAGTAACCAAAACTTTTAACATTCCTGAAACAGTGATTAAGGAATTGGGGATGAATTAAACTCCTTAGATTAATTATTGTGTTATGATATGAATCATATGCACTGTTGAGTGTGTGTGAAGCAGAGGAATATCAGATCATTGGGATGATCCCAGAGAAGCTGTGCACATACAGGACAGTTCCGAGGTTACAGCACACTTTGAACAAATATCTTGGCTTCTCTCTTAAGGTACACCCTGAATATCCTTGAAGACATTGGTGGTGGAGAGAAGGTCAATGATGAAATCATTGTCAGCTGGGTCAATGAAACACTCACTGCAGCTGGGAAGGACTCAACCATCTCCAGTTTCAAGGTACAGGCTTTTTCAGAAGTCTGTGCTCGGGAATCTCTCATTCAGTGTGCTTGTGTGTATGATACAGAGATGTGTGTATGTATATACACGCACACTCTACATTATGATATAACTCACTACATAGCTTGGTTATTTTTCATTTCCTTTTGAAAGCTTGTTCAAATACACAGATTTTATTCAAGGGACTTTATTGTGAAAAAGTAATAGAAATATGGTATGAACTCTACAGGAAACATCCTGAATTCCAGTTTGGCATGGGAAACCAAAGGATGGAGACAAGAATGATGACTGGAATTAAGAAAGATCTGCTGTGCTGTTGGTTATGAATCAACAGCAATTAAAAATGGCAGTATTAAAATGAACAATAGCAACACATTTATAACCTGGTAGTACCATCCAGGGGTACCTTGCCCCATTTTGCAAGGTACCATACATATAAAGAGATGGACCAGTTCTAGAGTGCTTCCAATTCCATTAATGTATCTATGACACTTCCCAAGCTAGGGAACACTCAGTGGATATAAATCAGCAGATTATACCAGGAGAGGACAGATCCATCAAACGTCATGTAATGAGTTCATGAATCACACAGCTGGTCCCCCTCACACTTCCCATCAGCAGATGTCTATCAGTGTCATCTCCCCACAGGAAGCAAATGCACTTAGCTGTGCATCCCATCTTTTGCTTTAATGACACTGTATTCTATGACAAGGTGACCTGCTTCCTGGATGAGGGAAAGGCTGTGGATGTTGTCTACCTGGATTTTAGTGAAGCCTTTGGCACCGTTTACCACAGCATTCTCCTGGAGAAACTGGCTGCACATAGTTTGGACAGTTACACTGTTTGCTGGGTAAAATCTGGATGGCCAGGTCCAGAGAGTGCTGGTGAGCAGGGTTACATCCATCTGGCAGCCTGTCACCAGTGGTGTCCCCAGGGCTCAGTTTTGGGTCTATTTAACATCTTTATTGATGGTCTGAACAAGTGGATCAAGTGCATCTTCAGAGAGTTTGCAGAGGACACCAAGCTGGGTGGGAATGTCGATCTGCTGAAAGGCAGGAAGGCTCTGCAGAGGGATCTGGACAGGCTGGAGTGATGGACCAAGGCCAGTTGTATGAGGCTCAATGAGGCTAAGTGCCATGTCCTGCACTTGTGTCACAATAACCTGGCAGTATTACAGACTTGGAGAACAGTGGCTGGAAAGCTGCCCAGCAAGAAAGGATCTGGGGGTGCTGGTCAACAGCAGCTGAATGGGAGCCAGAGTGTGCCCAGGTGGCCAAGAAGGCCAATGGCATCCTGGCCTGTATAGTGTGGCAATAGTGTGGCCAGCAGGATCAGGGCAGTGATTGTCCCGCTGTGCTTGGCCACACCTGGAATCAATTCTGTGTTCAGTTCTGGGCCCCTTGCTATGAGGAAGTCACTGAGGTGCTGGAGAGTGTCTAAAAGGCAAAAAAGCTGGGAAGGGGTCTGGCATAAATCCTGTGAGGAGTGGCTGAGAGACCTGGGGATGCTTATCCTGGAGAAAAGGAGACTGAAGGAAGACCTTGTCACTCTCTACAACTGCCTGAAAGGAGAGTTGTAGCCAAGTGGGGGCCAGTCTCTTCTCCCAGGTAAAAAGTGACAGGATAGGAGGAAATGGACTTGAGTTTGGAAATGACCAGGAGAGATTAAATTGGATATTAGGGGAAATTTCCTCCCTCAAAGGGTTTCCAACCCCTGGAACAGGCTATCTAGTGAAGAGAGTCACCATTACTGGAGGATTTAAAACATGTGTAGATGAGGTGCTTAGGGGCATGATTTAGTGGTGGGCTGGGAAGTGCTAAATTATGGGTAGATTTTATCATAAAAGTATTTTCCAATCTAAACAATTGTATTGCGTTTCATCCCTTGGGTAAAAAAAATCCTTGAAAGATTTTTTAGTCTGCCTTAGATAAAAAAATTATTCTAAGCAGCCCTTCATGAAGATCAAAAAGGCATTTGACTGAACTGTCCATTGATCTGGAGTCTAGAGTCTGGCTTTGTGGGAGTTCCGTCATCTTGTTCTTGCATTTAATTTTCTTTTTTGTCTATGCAGGACAGCAAAATCAGCACCAGCATGCCAGTCCTGGATCTCATTGATGCCATTCAACCAGGGTCAATCAAGTATGACCTCTTGAAAACAGAGGACCTGAATGATGAGGAGAAACTAAATAATGCTAAGTATGTTTCTGGCAAGTGGCACTTAGCATGAGTTATGTGGTCAGGCTTGCCTAACTCTGTCTTAAAAAAACTACTCTTCTGTCATTCTCATCTGGCACAACCTCATGTGAGAAATACCACCCAAGTTAGAAGCATGAAGGTTGGGAGTTAGGTAGTAAAAAACTATCAATGCAAATGGAGTGTGTAATGTTATAGTTCCTGCTTTATATATCCCTTGAAAGGATTGAAATCACTTGGTTTCATGAGCTCCTATTTTCTCATATTAAATTTAAAATTCTTTCAGAGATCAGGGAACAATGCCAACAATAGTGAGCCATGGAAAACAGGGATTAGAGGTCATGATAGCTCTTTAGTCACCTACAGGTGGAACAAGGGCATATTTAAGAGAGAAAGCGGAGGACAGGATTCATGACTGAAAAACTGGTTCTGTAGATGTGAATATTGATTTTTTTCCCTGAATGCAAATGATTTACTAGCAGACAGTCAATTCTGGGGGCATCTCCCTCTCCTTTCAGAGTGACACAGATCACCTCCTGGTCTGATCATGAGCTTAACTTCTTTTCTTTGCAGTAACTACAAAGGAGAAAAAGATGACTGTAAAGTAATCAGAACTGCCATTATTTTCGTAAAGACCTTTCCCACTATTATTCTTCCCCTTCCATTTCCTACCATCTCTTCTCTTTCTTTTCTTGCAATCCTATGTGTACTTTTCTCTGTACTTTATTTCTTCATTCCTCTGCTGCTCTTTTCCTCATTTCCCACCCCCATTCCCCCATGCTCCCAATGTTTCTCATTTCTGCATTTTGGGAAAAATTTCACAAATGTATATGCTCTGAAGTGGGAAGAACCTGGGATTTTCTAGCTTTTTTTAAATGAAAAAGTAGAGAGAAGAGACAAACCCATTGGTGAACTGTCAGTGGCTCCAAGCAGTGTGATGGAAATGTCAACTTGCACATTCTGGGTATGACCGAAACAAGTCCAAAATGTTGATTTCCAACAACACTAATGTCCACTGACAGCAGCCTTCTGCTTCCATCCTTGCAAGTTTGTTTATGTGCAAAGTCTGAGTCTCAAAGATTGAGGGGTAGCAAGACCAGAATGGCTGGTCGTGAGGATAATCTTTCAGGGGGTGGAAGATTAAATGTTTCGTACCAGGATCTGCCCTGCAGTCTCCCATCCTGCAGGTAATTAATAATGCTCTAACCATCAGGAAATGCACTCTGCCTTTTAGTAGAAAAGTAGTTCTTTATGAACCTGTCTCATACATTCCTATAGAAGAGTTTAACTTTGGTGAATCAGTGAAACCCGTTCTGGTATTGATCATGTAAAACACATAACAGAGAGAAAAATAATTCTACTGCACTAATTTCTGTCTTCATTTTTTTCTTTTTTTCCCACCCCTGCAATGCAGATATGCCATCTCTATGGCAAGAAAAATTGGAGCAAGAGTCTATGCCCTCCCAGAAGATCTGGTTGAAGTAAAACCCAAAATGGTCATGACCGTGTTTGCTTGCCTTATGGGAAAAGGCATGAAGAAAGTTTAAAGCACAAAAGACTTGCACTAATGCCTGTTATTCTCCCTTTAGATTCCTTCAAACTGGATACTCTTCTCTGTATCAAAGAAATATGCAGGGTGCTCATGCTTTTAAGGCATGGATGTTATACATGGTTCCAGGTCATACAGAAGTTGTGTATTCACGTGTATCCAGGAAATACACGTGCACAGTAACACGTGCTTGATTTCTTTGCCTTATTTTCCACTTTGCTAGCTATAACCATTTCATATTCCTAAACAAGTTTTCGACGCTGAGGCCTAAGCATATCCTTTCACTAATGGATACCAGGGTTTTCTGTGAAAGGTCGTCCAGTGACAAACAGCTTTTAGGACTATGAAATGTTATACTCTGCTTCTGCCTGAAAATGTCATCATGCTTTTTGTAGCATTTCTGCCATACTTCCCTTCAGTTTGCACCTGGGATAACAAAACAGGTTTCCCCAAGCCAATGCAAGTAGTAGTGACTGTATTTTTGGAATGGTAGGATCCGCTGAGGAAATTCTTGTGGGAAGAAAGAAGTGTTTGGTGTCTGTGATGTGTTGCTGGTATGTAAACTGAGCAGTACTTTTCCCTGTAAGTTAAGCCTCTGCCATCCATGGCATTACTCACAGATTACATTACTGCTCACCGAAAAAAAACATGCTGCAGCCTGGTCCTCCAAGAACACCCAAACTCTGGAACCTTCGCAAGAAACATTCTCCAAGGGATAATTCATTTTTATGTCATAATACGCTTTTTAAAGATTGCTAAGCATGATAGAAATGGAAGCCATGTTAAAGAAACTAAGGGAATGTACTCAGTTAGTAGCAATACAATGAGAAGGATGACATATTTATGTAGACAATAAAAATTAAACTCTCTTAACTTCACAGACTTGCACTCCAGGGGCTGTGGCTCTGATTCAGGAGAGCATTTATACCTGTGCTTGCATAAGAAGCACATACTAAAATGCTCCCCTGAACCCAGGCTGGGATCTTCAGCAGAGCTAAATCAGCTTTGCTTTGCAGCTAACAAGGCACTGTAAATTTGCCTCAGTTGAGGACCTAGCCCTGTCTATGGATAGTCAGTGGGATATGTTTGCACTGAATCTCTTCTTTGGCATGAGACATTTACTGGCCTTTATGTGGATTTTACTGTGGTGAAATGCAGAAGGAGGGAATTTTGCCTTAATGCAATCCCGTTGACAGAGTTTCAGTTCTCTCCCTCTCCCTTTCCTCCAGCCCTTCAAAATTGCCTTAACAAAGAACCAATATTCTATGACATGAGAAGTCTCTCCAAATAAAATGTTCTATAAAGCCAAATGTGTAGTCCTTGCTTTTAGTAGTGCATATGCTAGTTGGTTTGTGTCATAGAGCTGAAATGGAGACAGAGGTAAAAACATTCTCTGGGCTCACTGAGAATGTGTCTTCTGTACTGTTACTGAAACCACTGATTGCAGAGAATGGAAAGAATTATTTGCTAGGCCATTTCTGAAAATGCCATTCTGAGACGCTACCAAAGATGGGATATTATTCTGGCTGGACTTCCAGCATCATTTCCCCATTTGGTGCACTGCCCAACATTCTCTTCCTTTGCCCAAGTAACCATAAATTTTGCTTCTTTAAGCATTCTGCAATGCAAATATGCTGCTTTGTTTCTGCAGAAATGGCCAGATCCTGTTCCTGATCAGATCAGTGCTTAGAGAGGAGGAGAATATCTGAAGTGTTATAATGGAGATGTCACCCCAGCTTATTGCCTAGGAAGAGGGAATTATGAGACCACGGCCCCTACACCACTTGTCCTCTTTTCAGGTGTAGGACCTGCTATTGCCAGAAAAGAGGGGTGGCACTGAAAAGGCAGCTCCTCTCCCCTTGTGATTGACTTGGGAATCCTTCACAGGTAAACCAGAGAGGTAAAACTGTGACTGCAGAGCTTCTCTCAGGTGGGATGACCACGTATTGTGTGAGTCACATGCATGTGTGTGCATTTGCAAAATGAAGGGGCCATTTTTTGTTGGATAAATGGTGTAGATTTAAAGGACTGGGTAATCCTGCCTGAAGACAGCCCTGCTTCAGGTTCCTTGTTTCAGGGAGATGGTCTAACCCCAAACTCAGGGGCAGTCGTGAAGGATGGAGTAGAAGACAGATTGAAACTGGCAGCAGAACCAGGGTGAGAAGGATGGCTTTTCCCTTGATCCCAAATGAATGCAGTTGTTTGCCACCCCCAGAGAGTAGAAGAGATGTTCAGGCATTTCCCATTCACCAGCTCTTAGCAGCTCAGCTTTTTGTGCAGGGGTAGGGCTTTTAGAGGAGACTCCTGAGGCAGGCAGAGAGAAGAGGTTTCCATACATCATGCATTTCCACTAGCAAAGGTGTAGGACTTCAGGGGCTCTGGAGACTGAAAGCTGCCTCTGCTTCAGGCTCTGGAGAGGGGCCAGGTGATGCACGGTGCTATTTGAATCATGCTTTGTGGAAGGGGCTGTTTTTCCTCCTCCTCAACATCCCAGCACCGCAGCCGGGCACCCTGGCACGCAGCGCTCCCCATTGCCAGCGCTCCGCCCGCAGGACGCTTTTGGGAACACCATGGCTGGGTTTTGGGAAGCTCTGCAGCAGGGACAGATAACCACGAGATGGCACTCACTGCACCCGGAGCTCCTGAGACCGGCAACGAGCGCCAGCGCTGCGATCCTCTGAGGAAAGGAGAAAAAATTGGATAATGAGCTCTCGGCACAAAGCCAGCACTCAAAAGCCAGTGCGCAAAAGGGAGCAAGTGATGCTGGCAGGGATATACAGTAAATACGTACCAGATCTGCAGCCCTGGCTCTGGAATCTCACTTGAAAAACGAACCTGTCACGGCCCTGAAGGTGTGGGAATAGTCGCATTCTGGTAGAGGATTATAAATATTTTCACTTCTCAGTGCATTTCTGTTTAACCGAGTATTCTTACTTATTTGATGGACTTGAGGTTTTGCTTTCATGAACTGTTAATAGCAGCCTGTAATAAAGGTCTCTCTCAGCAGATGCTGAAGGGGTTAAGCCTATGACAAACATCACCAAAAATACCAACCAGGATCTAGAATTTTTTGCTGCTGCTTTCCTCGAACTTTTTCCATCCCTCTTAGAGAAAGCAGCTGTCTTTGGGATTCACTCCCAAATCAAGCTGGCTTTGTAAGCACTCCCATTATTGATTTTCATTGCACAATTAATCATAATTTTCAATGCTTCAAAAAGGCTTAGACATTCACATGAATAAAAATAAAGCATCAGCATTTAGACTAACCAGGAGAAAAAAACCATGAGGGCAATCAATCCACATGCCTCAGGGTACAGTCTGATCACCAGATGGACTTAGAAGGAAATGTCCCCCCACAGAGTAGTAAAGCATAATTAGGTGTATGATGAGGATTTTACACCTTCTTGTAAATCATCTACCCTAGCTAGAAATCATCTGTTCTAGCCTTAGAAAGAGGAGAGCAAGCAGAACGGCTGGCTGCTGTGCTCTTGTAGAGATAAGGTTGTTTCTATTTCCTCCAGAACTGGGACTGAACCAAAACCCCAACCTGATCTCACTTGTCCTTCTAAGTGCAGCTTAATTCTGTCATGAGCCTAATCACAAACTTCAGGTCTTGGTGTCCACTGCTGCCTAAATGAGCAGCAGCTTTGATCTGGCTTCTGCTTGGAAAATAGGACCCTGTCTCTGTCAGCAGGCTACAAAAAGCACATGAGCAGCACCGGTCCTACAACAAGTACCAGCAATTGCTGTTTTCAGCCTGATGGAGAAATAGATCCTGGTGCCTCCAACCTTGCAAACCCACGTACTGAGTTGCTTAGAGTCAGCTCTCTGTCTTCTCCCACTTCTGGCAGCTTCCTCCACCGTAAGAAGAACAGACTTGTCAAGAATTTGGGAGCATTTTCCTTCAGGCTGCTCAGCCACTTAAGCCTAGTACATTTCAGGCAAGCAGAAAAGGCAAGCAGCAGAGAGTAGCACCACTGAATGCCTAACTCTCATTGCCTGCTGTGTGGCAAGCCACTTTGGAGCTAAAATTCATCCACAAACCTAAGAAGCTGTTCATTCATTAAGCAGGACATGAATCAGAAGAGCACTGTGTACTGGTGAGGTGGCATCTGTGGACTTTGTACAGCTTAATGTGAGAAAACTGTGAATTAGGACCAAGCTCACATTATAATGCTCTCAATTTTTTTTATAATTGTCAATCAGTGCTTGGTGGTGGTTCTCTTCTGCCACCAGGAAAACCGTGTGATTCCCCTGACAATTCCTTTGCTGCTCTGAAAGCAACACACAGCTCTTAGTTCTCACCAAGTAAAATTACTATATTTATAAAGGACTGTTTTTCATTGCACCTTATTTACTTTTTATGCCCTGATAACTTTTCAAAGGCACCCGTGCTTCATGGGAAACCTAATTTGTTCCCAGAGTGCAAACTACTATTACTATTCCAGATCCATGATAAATTGTCCAAAGCTGAGAAAGGCCAGAATTCATACAGGCCATGTGCTCACAGGTAATGCTATGTCTGAAATCTGTGAAAAGAGTCGAAAGCTACATAACCTACCACACCCAGCCACACTGAACTCCCTCAGGACAGGCATTTAGTGCATTTGTTAAGGATCTATGGAAATACAGCAATTAATATCTGTAAATGTATAAAGCACAGAGAGCAGCAGGGAAAACAGAGATTCTTGAGGAGGGATGCAGGCCCTGCCCACCAGTCCTACATCTACTACTTGCTGCACTCTCAAATCACAATTGGCATTAGGGAAACATCGCCTCAGTGTCCCATAATGCTTCTCAGACCTACCTGGGTGATGCTGTCCATGTCATGATCAGATCTTGCATACTAGTCAAATGCCTCTAGAAAATTTCCAAATTTGTAGAAACTTTCCAAATTTGTGGTTGGAGCCAGATTCTAGAGCAGTGATGGGTGTCTCTGCAGGGTGGATTGCATGGGCTGATGGTGGTGGGGACCACACCAGCTGAGAGCGGTGAATGACAGAGGGCAGGACCTTAGCTCTATGGGGTTTCTCTTCACCAGCATCCTCAGACAGGCCCTGGCATCTTTCAAACAGATCCCAGCATTCTCCAAAAGCCCAAAGGAAGGGTCCACTCTTCTAACCTCTGCCAAATGTCATGCAAGAAATGTGAGCAAGTGCAAGGAGTGCAAAGAAGAAAGAAAATTCTGTTGATCCAGGCAGAGACAGGCAGATCATATCACTACTCCAGGGCTAATTGCAATCTGGATATGTGCACATATAACCTTTGTGCATAGAGAGTGAGACGGGTGTGCATCCATTCACGTGCAACTTGGCCTAAGTGTGATCTCTGTAGGTGGCTTGGACACGTTCCTCCAGTGCTCAGAAGTTCTGCTTAGAGTGCTCCTGGGACTCTCTTTGATATCCTTTGTTTACCAAAATAAAACTTGCCTTGCAAGTGCTCCTCATTAAGACACTGGCAAATAAGTCAATGTGTACTGGCAAATAGAAAACTTGAGTCATTCGGACAACGTGTTGTTTGGGTGGTAGTTTGTAATAGACCTTCAGGAAGCAGAGCTCATGAAGAATGTGTTTAAACAGCACAGACACCTCCCCACTTACCCCAAATCCTGCATACACTATAGCAGCTTTCTCTCTGCTGACTCAGGAGAGCTGACTAGCAAAGAGAGTAAAATAATAGAATTAATAAATAAAATAGGTTGGCACAACTGAGTCCCCAAAAACGCCAAGGAAACATGTATTTTCAGCCTCTGCTCATACCTATCAGCCATGATTGAAACATACTGCAGAGGTCTATTTCCTCCCAGGTTAATCCATCATTTTCTAGCACAAGCAGCATCTGATTTTTATATTTGAGAATGAAGTGAGGGAGAAATGCCAGAACCACAGAAATTTAGACATAGTCCAGATTTCCCCCTCTTGGTGGTTTCGTGGGCTGCAAAATTGTTTCCTGAATGAAATAACAGAGGTTGATGACATTGGCCATGTATGCAAATGATCACAGTGTCCTACAGAGATTAATTGGTTCATGAATAAAGATGAGGAGCTGAGGTGTGCAGGGAGAAATCATTTATCAATTATATGCCTTGGAAAACTGAAAGATGATGCAGCCTTAACGGCTGAATGGGTTTGAAAGGGGGACTTGTAAATTGAGTTCTAATTCTGTTCTGCCACATTCATAATAAAGAGCTGTTACACTAATTGCATCCTTGTGTGGCTCATGAGCAACAGCACTCAGCTGCATCACACAGCGAGCAACAGAGATCAGAGTTTAGTTAGATTTTAGTCATCTTCTGCCTCATGTGGGAAGGATGCTCACTGGTTACCTTTGGCCTCATCAGTAGTGATAATGCACCAAAAAAATGGCAAGAGCCTATCAGCAATTTTCATGAGATTATTTTGCATTTGAATCTGAATTTAAAGAAACAGTAAGGACAGCACAGACTTGCTTGGCTTTTGTGTTCTGCTTCAGTCACACGGATGCATCATCATGATTACCCACCCCTGGAGGGACTCCCTGATTAACTGGAAACAAGAGGATTCTGGAGGATCAAAACCAGAACAGACTATGCTAATCCCAAACAAGGAAAAGGATATGAGGGATGTGGCTGCTGATAACAGCTGACCTCTGCTCCTCCTGCCCCTTCTGAGTGTTTGTTAACAAGTTTACTGTTACAAACAGACAGCACAAGCCTAGCATGGGCTTTAGCACACGCTCAAATACAGACTCAGATCTGAGAATCTTGATGAGACTTATTCTTTAAAATCTTGCTGCTGGATACTGTTCAATCGCCAGGATCAAAGAGGACAGCCACACTCAGGTCATAGTTGAGTATAAAGGAAATCTCACGACACTTGAGTTGCTGAAAACCAGGGGTGACACTTATGGGCGTCACTGGAGATTACTCAGTGGCACAGCTGCAACTGCTCGAAACTGCGTGGCTGCAGCAGTTCAAGAAGTTTCTCCTTTGACTTGCTTTATCTGACAGCTTTCCAGGGTCTGTCTCTCTTTCACCAAAAAGAGCAGCCTGCAGGAGCCCAGCATAATGACCAGGCACAGCTCAGCATCCTAGCATGTGCTGAGGAGTCTTGAGCAATGACAGATACCCTGACCTAGCAGGGACATGGGTGCTGGTCTCTTCTGCTGCCACCATTCTGGGCACTGACATCTTAAACCACCACACAAAGATGTGCCAGAACTTGGTCTGACTGAGGTATAACATCCAGTCTCTGTCCAGGGGACACTGGTGCCACTACACACGAATGTGCAGAGGGAGAGGAGAGACAGCATTCAGACAAAAGAGTGAAGACATCTCTTCAGAACTGCCTTTAAAGTGTGATTACGTTTTAAAAGCAATATAATAATGACATCAGGAGGCTATATATATTGCCAGTCCCAATTCCCAGATGCATAATTTTCAACAAAGAAATCGAGAGAATATTTTGTTAATTATCTGCTCTGAAAACTTAGACCTGCTCATCCCACTTTAAATGAAAGCCTATGCATCTCCCAAAGCTACTCTAAAAGTTAACACAAACCAACACAACCGAAATCGTCCTCCATTAGCACAAGGCCTCTGGTCATATTTGCTATGGCAACACTTGCAAGTATCAGGTCAGCATAGCCCAGTGGAGAAGGAATAATTAATCCAAGTGCAGCAAAATCTTTGAACTCTGACAGAATTTTTGACCAAGCAGCTCTTCACCAGGGAATGCTGACTCAGCAGAAGAGAAAAGGGTTGCTGGAAATGATCAGTTTTGATGAATTTCCCAATCAGAGAAAAATTAATTTGTTAAAGAAAGGAGGATTTCAAATCTCCTCAAATTCAACTAAATCCTCACCTTGCAACAATTTGTAAATTCAGTCTTATTTCCTCCAGGTTTTAAAAACACACAGTAGAAATGCAAGTTAATTTTCAATAAAGTAATTAAAACGCCTCAGAAAAAAATCAAGCAACAGTTAAAATTCTCAAAATGAAATGTTTTTAATAACTCAATTGTTTTTATAGTTGCCCTTCACAGTGTTTTTTGAGACTGCATTTTTTCTTCCCAGATAATCTGGGAAATACTTCCCAGGTTCCCAGAAGTCCTTGAAGGTTATTAAAAGATTTACTGCAGCAGGTACAGTTTCCTCAAACACCCTTTTCAAAAATTTTTTTGTATGAAATATTTCCTCTGCATTCCAGAAACCAAAAAGCAAGTAGGAAATCAGTAGCTTTCAAACACTGTGTAAACAGTCTCTGCGATAAACTGGAGAATCTACTGGAAAAGCAACCAACACTATAAAAATGTCTTACAACTACTGTTTGTCTAAAACTTTTTTTTTGGGGTAGACAGCAGAAGGTGTTCCCTTTTCCCACTTAGTTAACAACCTAAGACACGTAGAGATATGATCCTTTCCTTTCCTTCAATAAGAGCAACCCAACCCCATCAGCTTTTCAATCTCTTCTCTTAAACCTAGCTCAGCAGATCAAATTTTTCTTTGTATCTGTTCATGAAACATTTCCACATGAAAGAGTGTCTGGATGAGCAAGTTTTTTTCTCCTATATTTTATTTTTATTTGACAGCTTCCTTTTGCCTATGTGAGGAAAGAGCATCTGAACCACTGGTTTAAAAATCAACCCTTCTGGCCGAGTGCTGCCCACTGCCCTTGCTGGGAATGGCCTCTGTACCTTATCAGAACTCCCTATTTGTTTGAACAACATCTAGAAAAGAAAAAATAAGAACTAAAATGTCTAGGTAAGGCATCAGTGGTTTCACTTCCCGTAAGCCTTTCTTTGCCTTTCCTTTTGGTGTCTGCTTTGTGCTCAACTCCAGTTTGGGGATTTTCAGTGTTGGTGTGTTTTCACAGAGACATTAACCCCAGTGTACTCAGGGAGCATGATTCACCTCTGCTGACTTCAGCCACCTAAAACTCAGCTGTCTGGCTTCTTAGGACAAGGCTACCCTTCTGAAACAATTAAAACAAAAGAAAAGCCCCAAGGCTCTGTTTGACTTGCAAAGGCCTGGCTTCCTGCTTAGGTGGGTAATTGGCTCTGATCTGGATCACTCCAGAGCTGTTCTAGAGGATGTTCATGGATGCAGTCTAGTCTGCATTACTGAATTTTAGCTCCAGGGCTTGTTCCCAGGCATTTTTCACCCGGGGTATAGCTATATCCCTAAGCTAACCTAGAGCATCAAATAATTTAGTTTCCCCATTCACATCCAAGTCTTGGCTCCCTGGTGTCCCCATCAGGTACATATTGATTCACTCCTCAGTCCTCTTCTGGAATGAATTCCTTCTGGAAGAGGACTTAGACCAGCGTAACAAGTTATGTCTTAGTCAAGTTTGGATTTGCTGTTCAAGCATGGAACAGAGATGGAGATATTCTACTCTGGACATGCCAAATTCACACAGATTTTCAGCATGTCCTGTACAGATAATTGTGGATAGAGATATGGGAAACAAATCTTAGGGGCATGCAAAAATTAATAATAATGAGATGAAGAGTCACTTGTACTTTTTCTTGAAAAGTAATCCTTACGACATTCATAAGGAAAATACATGGATGTCAAAGCACCACAAAAACATGTATCTCACTTGCTTCTTTTTTTCTCTGCTAGCAAATGCCAGGAAAAGAAGCTTTCCTGTTCAGAATTCTTCTGTTTGGACTTAACCTCATTCCCACTGCATTGAACCAGACTGATGCTTGGTTGTAACGTCTTATATGAGGGCTGGATGCACAGCATGCTGCTGGACCTCCACAAACATTAGAGGGCTAAAAAAGCTTTTTGCTTGCTCTTTCTTATGTCTGTGGTTCATACCTGCAATAAAATAAAAGGCTGAGATGACAAAGTGATTTGTCAATATGAAAATGTCCAAAATGTATTTTACCCTCTGTACATGAATGACACCAATATGAGCAGCACCTCCTCAGGGAGCTCTGTCATATTGACTTAGCCACCAGGAGCTTGGGGTTGAAGTAAGAGGCAGTATTAAATTTTAACTACTCTTTAAATAACAGTTTTAAAATCAATAGTGTGGGTCCTGAACCCTCAGCTTTCCTATTGCATTTGGTTTTGTTGTGGATGCCATGAAGATGAAGTTTTACCTGCTCTTTTTTACCCTTTTTATCTTGGTTCCAGAGAAGCATGTCTTCACTATTCCAAGGTAAATAACCACTTATGATACTGAGTGTTCTGGTGTGTGATATGTGGGACAGGGAAAGTATTGATGCAAAATAACTCTGAGTTGCATGAGAAAACATTTGTCAAAGGCTGACATATATTTATTGCCCTTGTAATTGGATACGTGGTTCAATTTAACATAAAGATGGTGGGGGAAATGAAATTATTTTAAGTCTTCTTTGCATCCATAAATCCTATGTTTTTAATCATATTAAGACTACTCTTTTCAGTCTAAGTGCAAATCAATTCTGTTCATTCAGTACTTTTGAATGCCAATAAAGGGCATTTTGAAATGTAATGGGAAAAAATAATTTGCTTCATTTGCCTAAAAACAAGATCTTAAATGAATTACTTCTTGAGGTAGAAAGAGAAACCATTTCAGAAAGTGCTAACAATCTGTTTTCTTTCCAAAGCAGCTTTTATGATGGTTTCTCCAGGCATAAATCACTTTTGAATTACCATTTGGTATTTGTACAATGTTTCAGAAGCAGCTTTATTGTTACCTATTGATCAACTTCAGAAATGCCCTGAAACCAAATGCTTTCTTAAAACATAAGAACATATGTCAGAGATGAAGACAGGCAAAGTGCCTTTATTTTCTGCATGTACCACTGGTCTAAAAACCTTAAATGTTTTAATAAGCAGAACTAAAAGGATAAGTTCCTCATGTGGTGATTTTAAGCAAAACCGAACGTAGGATTAAATAGAACCTGCTCCCTGAACTAAAATATCTGCACAAATAAAATGTGAATTATTTCTCGTATCCCTTCCGTGATTTTGCACTACTGTGCAGACCTGTGAGAGGTGACCATCACTGAGTTCATGCCTTAAAAAGAGGATCTTTTCTCTCCCTTTGTGTTGCAATCATATTTTGTTGTGGATTGCTATGAAAGTGGGAGGGTTAAAGTAGGGGGAAACAAACACGGTTTTAGGTGAATTCAGTGGAACAACATTGCTCTGTGCTACTTGAAGATTTATTTATTTCATGTTTAAATAGAAACTGAATATCTGACTCTTAAAGAAGAATATGGTGTTTCCCATTGGAAAGCAAGAGCCTAACACCCCCAACCCCAGTTACAAAAATGGCTAAAATAATGAGATTCATCTGACTAGATGGAATTTTTACACAGCTTTGCATAGGTGAAGCCCCCTTCACCTTTCTGTAGAGCTAGTGGGGTAAAATATGTGTATTTAGAAGGCAATTCATTTCAGGTTAGCACACACATCTAAATCAGCTCAGGTTAACCTGACCCCTAAAAGTGCCTGTTTCTTTATAAAGGCAGTGCCTAGCTCAGATGAAGATATAAAATCCATTTAAAATTACCTGAAACGTATCTTACTCACTTACAGGGTAAGATCAGAATATTGTAGTGTGGGAATGGCAGCTGGACTTCTACCAAGAGGTAAAAGGGAAAAAGATATGGGAAACAGGGACAGAGCCAGTGGGACTCTGGCAGAACACTGGAAGAAGGGAATGAGAAGGCTCTTTTCAAGGACAAACTGAAAGCAATCAGGGAAGGAGAGCATGAGAACAGAAAGAAAAGAGGTGTGTTTAAGATGACCAGGTCCAGCTGTACAAGGGCAGCAGGCAGGGCAAGGAAGCTGGGAGTAGAGGGCTGTTTCTGAGCTTGGTATAAGGGTAATAATTAAAGCTTTTGTCTGGGTGTTTTCTACAAAGAGTGGGGAAGAAGACAGATGAAAGAGGGTATAATGCCAAATCAAAGCAGGTGAACTGAGAAGGGCAACAACTACAGTTTTGGCTGTTAATACTCGCCACACTGAAGTGCAGGGGCAGAATTTTATCAGTTTATTCAGTGTATTCAGGTCCTATCACCAGAGCTAGAGAGGAATTCCAACACCTGTTCAGTACTTACCACATTTGGATGAAATATTTGTGCAACAAACAGTGGGGTACAAGTACACATCAGCTTCCTCATTATGGTCTTCTCAGGCTGTGGGAATCATGCAATGAAACCAGATACAGCAGGGTTTTTCTTGGCTCCTGTGTGAAAAGACTCCCTCAGCTATGAGAAGACATTCATTTATGAGTAGCCTCAAACACACATTTCAGAGTGCACTTACCTAAAGAAATAGGCAAACTGCCCACCTTGCCTAATCCTGATTTTTTTTTTGATGTTCTGTCAAATGATGGCGGAGGCAAAAATAGGGTTGGCATGTTGTTGGTTCTGCATGAGAAACAACAGTGATTGCTTGGAGCCTGGCTAAAAGAAAAGATGAATCACCTGGTAGCCAGATGCTGTCAGGTTTCTGCTTGAAATCAGTCACAGCAACAAGCTGTGACAATCATGTTATGCTGCTTGAAAACCCTAGTTCTGAGAGCCCTGCCTGTTTCCTTTTCAGGACAGTCTTTGCAGAGAGGGCTGGCAGGGACTTTGATTGTGCCTGGTTTACACGTTACCACCAGTTCCAGCACATCATTAGATTGCTGAGAGCCACCACAGCCCAGGAAATGGAAAGAGTGGTCTGATATTCCCCTGAGTCTTCTTCTTCTACACACACAAATTATTTTAATTATCTATCTAATGCAATTTTTAACTACATAACTTGCAGGACAATGATGATCAGGACTCAGTGCAGAGTGCTATTTTTTTCTTTCCAGAAAGTGAATTTCACTTCTATCACCAAGAGTGGGCTCAGGCATGGAGTGGCTGGGAAGCATCATGTCATGTACAGCATGTCCGGACCACGGTTTTCAAATAGAAGGGGAATATAAGTTACTGGGCAAAGATGGGGAGGACAGTGGTGCAGACCATCTGAAACAATACCAGCAGAGGGACACAAATTAGGAGACCAGAAAAACTTGACTGAAGTAGGAATGAACATCTACAAAACATCAGGTTTGGCTTTTGCCAAACCAGTCAGTGCTTTCGGCAGACTGGGAGGGCTGATGTCTCTGCTGAATGGTGACTGAGAAACTCAGGGGACAATAGGAGAGCCATCTTCCTGTTCTCAGCTAGTTTTCAACTGCTGCTGCTGCACTGTGGGTTAGCTGGGGGTGGTGGCTGTGGTGCTGGTGCCAGCTCCCAGGAGCAATCTCAGCGTTCAGCAGTAAATATTGGCTACCAAAGCCCTGCACCATCTCTTTCATGGATTTTACTGATTGGCAGATGCAGAGGCTGGAACCAGATTCAGCATCTTCACTATTGGGTCATCTCTGGGTTCACAGCAGCCAAGCCAGGGAAGATGAGAGAGGCCAAGCCTGCTTCACTTTTGCATGAACTAGAGCTGTTCCAAGTACCTGTGCTTTACCTAAATACCCTTGTTTTTCAGGGATGAAGTTTTGTGGGCTCTCCCACAAACCAACGAACAAGTTAAAGCTCTTCAGGATTTACTGAACACCACTGAGGTAAACAGATTATTCTGTCTCTCTGAACTCTAGGCCAAATTTTCCACCAAGTGCCCTAATATTGCTTCTCCCCTTCTCCCTCCCAAGAAAGATCTAGCTCCATTCATTTCATAACTTCATTCATTCATAACTTCCATTCGTTTGTGATAATCCATCAGCTCAGGAAATGCTTGGTTTTCATTTCTCACTACCTTCTGATTTACATGAGAAGACTCCTCCATAATGTTTCAGTAATTAATTATATTGGAGCTCATATTTCTGCAATTGGTTTTGTGTATTAAGGCATTGCAAAACTGACAGAACACCAACACATAGTAAGTAGAAATACATTTGCTAGGGAACCTCAGCACTTCTGACCAGCGTGATCTTGACCTATACGGCTTGCACACCTTTGAAGACCAGGACTGGATTTTTGTGGTATTTTTTTTAAGGTAGCATCTAGAAGATAAAAATATCTTAAATAATACTTTTCTATTATTATTGCTTCTATCTTTCATTAGATAAAGGAGTATTTAATTAAATTGAGACCTCTCTTCCTCTTCACCGTGATTCTTCACTTTTTCGTACACAGGAGCCCCAAGAAGTCAGGAAGAACTGCAGCACATTCAATGCAGAGAGGGCTTGTGGTGGTTTTTCCCAAGTCATTTATGGGAATATGCAAACCAAATATTTTTCATGGGCTATAAACTAGACAATTTGTTTCCATGACTATAAATTGAGCAAGCTATAAGAGAAAAAACAGAATGGGAATGGCAAAAGGGAAGGCAATAGGAAAGGGAAAGGGAAAGGGAAAGGGAAAGGGAAAGGGAAAGGGAAAGGGAAAGGGAAAGGCGAAGGGTAGACACAGCAGTACCTCCCAACCAATTTTAATGGTTACCATTTATCATTCAAACAATATTCATTGTGCAACTGAACCATAAAGAAAAAAACCCCAAAACCCTACTGTCTGGTGACTTCATGCTGTACGATGCCCTAAAAATGCATCCAAGAATTATGCTGACGTTTTCCACACTCTAATTTTATGCCTAATTTACTGCTGTCACTCCTAGATCTTTTTGTATTATTGGTTCTGAAGTTTCAGTCTTTTATTGAATATGTTGGCGTCTGATTTTATTATTGCAAAATATTTAATTTTACCAAGAATAATCTTATTTTCTTACTTTTCTCCAATTTCTAATCTCTGTATTGCTTCTTCAACTTGACTTATATTCAAACCCCTTCTGGCACTTATTTCCTCCATGATCAAAGTCATCAGAGATTACAATAACTACAAAGACTGGTCTGATCATCATTAATTCTCCAAATACCCTCAGGGAAAATAACTCTTAGGAGACTTGAGAACATGTAACATAATAACCAGCTAAATATATCTATTATACTAGAAATACTATCTCAGAAAAGGTTATGTTCTTGTCTCTGTTCTTGATTTATGAATTTCTGTGCAGAAGTCATTATAAACCTTGCTTAAATACACACATTTCATTTCCAGAAGTAGCAGAATGCTACATATCACAAGGAACATTAAACCGCTTGTTACGAATGGTCTCTTACATTGAAAACATATGCTTTGATTATTTTCAAAATGCTTATTAAATGTTAGTAAGAACATTTTTTCTTTCCTCAGTAAAAAAAATGTTTTTGGAAACTTTGTAGGTCATTCTCTGGCAACCTGTTGTGGTTGAAAACATCAGGAAGGACAGAGAAGTCCATTTCTATGTCAGGGCATCCAACATAAATAGCATAAAAGCTCAGTTAAGGCAACTAACCATCCAATACAAGTACGTATTTTTTATTTGTTGTCATGAGCAATTCTGTAAAGTTGTTTGTCATTTATTTAACAGGAGGTTGTGCTCTTCCTTTGTTATTCAGAGTCTTGATGGAAGATGTTCAAGGAATTATTGAAAAACAGACTGTCAATGACACAATCAGTGCTCGTGGATCTTCCTCATACTATGAAAACTACCATTCAATGAAAGAAGTAAGCTATTTTTGTTGTGAACATCTGTAAATGTAAAGGGTGAAATTTGTCTCACGGTTGAGAATGGAGAAAAAGGGAAAGAAATCATCAGCAGTTAATAATTACCACTGTATTGCTCAACAATTAAGAGTTCTATTTATTGTAATGCTTTCATAGAGATAGAAAGAAGCTCCAGACAAAATCTTTTATACATGTATTGCCTCAAACTGTCATTCAAAGGCAGTAGATACAGAAGCAAAATGAAGTCACAAAACAAACATGTAAATATTTAAAACATGAAATCGATAACAATTTAAACAAATAGAACTAAACAGGAATTTCAGGGCTACATTTGGACTGTGTTGTGACTGTATCTTGCAGGTTGTTTTAACAAAAATTAGAGTCAGGCAAGTGGTAAGTGGGTTGAATTATTAGTTTTTCTTTACCATCAGATAAAAATTTTGTGAGGTAGAATGAATTTAATCTAGACCACTTTCAGGGATGAAGGAAAACAATAGAGAGAAGATCCACTAACTAACTTCGCCCTTGCAGATATATCGTTGGATGGAGGAAGTAGTGAAAGTCCACTCTGATCTCCTCCAGAAAATATATATTGGATCATCCTACGAAAAGCGACCACTTTATGTTCTGAAGGTACACCTGTGACTTACTGCAAAAACCTTCCAAGTACTACTGTAAGCAAATGATGGGGTTTGGCCAGGACATTTCCTTGAATCTATATCTACATCATTATTTTTTGTGCTTTTTAGAAGTTTCCTAAGTTGTTCTAGTAAGATGCATTACTGTTGCAAATGCATTTGACCAGATTAGGTTCCTTTCTGGGTCACAAGGAAGTTATCACATCTAGGCCATCATGCAAAGGCATGAAATACTGGCACAGTGGATACCCTCCTCTGTTGACGATGAAGCCAATCTGGTTTGTTGCCCTGCACAGCTGATGGCAGACTCACCTGACCTCAGGTCTTGCTGTAGTGTTGGTGCCTGTGTTAGGACTTTGCAAGCAGCCTGAATGTGGCTCTCTGACTGTATGCAAATCGAACCAACGGCTGCATCCTGGCCCAGGATGAGTCTGAGCTCTCCTTACAAGACAGATGCTCCTTCTTCCATCCTGGTTACCTTTTCACTTCCACTTTTATATAGTACCCTTTACAGTGGTGACATTTGAATGCAATCTCTCTTTTGTCAGATTTCTAAAAGCACAGAAAAAACAAAAAATGCCATATGGATTGACTGTGGTATCCACGCTAGAGAATGGATTTCTCCTGCTTTTTGCCTGTGGTTCATAGGTCATGTGAGTACATAATGAGATGTGATTACTGTTTTCAAAGCAAAGCAAGAGGTCTTGATGCCATTTATCTTTGTCCAATTGCATTCTAGGATCCACAAAGCCTTAATCTATTTACTCCCACAACACCAGCACATGATATTTGTGTCTAAGCATAGCAGTATGTGTGCGTGTGTGTGCATGTCAGTAGATAACGGTACGTGTGTGTGTGTGAGAAAGTGAAAGCCATTGGGAGTGAATGCAAAGGAGCTCAAATGTATTATCAAGTATGAAAGAAACCTCGAAGCATGTGCAGCAAATTCAACAGATATTTATTGTAATGAATGGTCAGGGATGGAGAGCGCATGACAGAAAATCGCATTTGGTAATATGCTAGGGCCATGTCTGTACTGCCGTGTGGATTCCAGGAGTGGTCTTGGCTATGAGTCACACAGCACATGGTGACTTGTGTCCACATTATTGCAACTGGCACTGCCTGGAGCAGGTCAGAAGATACACAAGGTGAGGTCAAGCTGTTCTACAACCCATGGCTCTTCCCTACATGCCTTCCTAAAGCAATAGGTACCCCACACCTGCCTGCTCCAGACACGGCACAGCTCCATATCAGCAATCCACTGACTGTGATGCATCACCTACTCCCCTGTCTGTTGCTACTGCTTCCCCTGACTCCATGTTTTTCTTCTGTGCTCCTGCTTTTTTTTCTGATCTGCAGAGAATAAAGCCACATAAGACACCTTCTTCTGAAGGAATTATCCCTGCTAGTGACATCCTTGTGTCAGCCCTCCAGAACATGACCAACAACGTCCAGCTGCAGTACCAGTTCATGGAAACTAGAAAATCACTGATGGGTTGAGCCTGTAGGTCAATCACTGATGGGATGGGCTTAGATTAACCAGCCTTGATGTGTGGCCACAGACAAACAGACACTATCTTTAGTATCTTTATTATCTACACTGCTCAGGAGAAAGAACAAAGGTGCACCAAAAGAAAGAACATCCACAGTTTACAACTGGATTTTAAAATACATTCACTTGGTCTTTATGAATTTAAGGCATCTCCGCTCATCTCCTTATGCTGAGCTGCTGACCCAGTCCCTGGTATGGACCAGGAAAAGGTTTCTGAGGCCTTTATGGCCCAGACAAGGTTGCCCATCTTGCTCAGTTAATGTTACAAGATATTATTTATTATTACTTTTTCACAAAAGCAAAGTTCACAGTAAAAATAAACTAGATGACAGTGAGACTTCATAGTCACCAGTACTGTCAGAGAAACAACATAGATGAGTCCTTGAAATGTGAATTATGATTAGGCCATGATAGAACTAAATAATGTGGATGATGATGGTAATAATGATAACAACAAAAAAAAAAAATTTTTGTCATCAGTCACAACTATAAAATCTCAATGCCTAAAACATTTGAAAGGATATTGCAGGAGATAGGGACAGATACAGCTGAATGTACCTTGAGACCCACTGATAAACACAGCTTTCAAGGTTCCACTGGATAGAAATGCATTTGCCCTTTTCATGCTGCTCCAAATAATTACCAGCTGTGCTGTCATTTTGCCAGTGACATGTCCCTGCAGCATTTTTCAGAAGTAACAAGCTGAACATTTAGGTTCTCCATTCCTTTGATCTAATTTACATGGTTTAAATTCAAATTTTGTTTCTATATCTCTTCGTGAAGCAACTTTTTAAAATCTGACAGTAATACACATCTGCACACATGCATTAAAATCATCAGCTTTCCCTAGCAAATCCTAGGCATTCTTTATAATGGGCCCACTTTTTACAATTTAATTTTGTCATTATGATCGTAGAAAGATTGACATTTCTCATTTAGTCAAAGGAAGTCTATTGCCTGAGGATAACTAAGAAGGATTTACAATGAAAGAAGGTGATCTAAGTAAGGCATGAAGGAAAAAAAAAAAAAGGATGATGAAGGACTTAGTCTATTCTAATAGTAACAAACTCACTTATCTAGATTAAAATTTATTTCTATGTCATGGACCAACAACCAGGTTCGGGTATCACTAAAGCCTTCAAAATAAGGTGTGAGGCAAAATTACCAATGTAGATCTTACTGACTCTTGTCATACAGTTGCATTAAACTCACAATGCAACCAGAATAAATAATGTTATGTACAGCAGCCATTTGAAATATTGTTATTTTGGGGCTTGCTGTATTTTGGGCAGGAGGGAGGGTTTCTATTACATACACAGGCAGCAAAAGCTCAAACCTTCCTATCAATAGGCTTCATTTCTGTCTCATGACCACCCACTAACACTAAAGGATTGTAGTGCATCTGACTGACTGTATCAATTTCTCCTTCTGATACTTCTGAGCAGAGAGCTACTTTGCTATTTAACCATTTTCCTGATGTGATGAGCCTTATCAGACTCAGGTAGACTGCCCTGACAATTGCACAATTATTTTACACATGCTACCAGGTACCTTTGAAGGAAGGTAGGAAAAATAACAATTACAAATGCTTTTAATATGTTTCCCCTGTGCTTTATAGGCAATCCATGTACGTGAGAGAGATCGGACCATGACAACCCTTCTGGAGCACTTTGATTTCTACGTCATGCCTGTGATAAACGTGGATGGCTATGAGTACACATGGAGCCACCCCTCTGTATGTAGACCTTTTTTGACAGGTTGTGCAAGGTACTGATTTGCTATTTATGGGAATTATCACTGTGCATGGTTAAGACATAGTTTTCATCCCTGAACTGCACACCCTAAACTCTTATTCTGTGCTTGGAATTTCTGCATCTTTGCCCACAGAAAGTTGGATTTCTGCTCCTAAACTCACGTACCTAGCCAAACCATATGTCTTCTGCTCTTCTTCCACAGTCCAAACTCCATTGAAATCAGAATGTGACCACTTCTGATCCTACCCAACATTTCCTTTTATCACCCAGCCTTGCTGGCAAGCAGACTGGGGTTTTAGAATCTTCTTTGGTCTTCACTAGTAGAGGACTGTAGAGGCACAAGTGGGAAGTCACATTTAACTAACCAGTGCGGTAGTGCATTGACTTTTTCAGCATTTTTCCCTGAACATGGCTTGTGTGTCTCTTTCCACAGAATCGGCTGTGGAGAAAAAGCCGCTCCTCGCATGGTAACAGCAAGTGCATTGGTACTGACATGAACAGGAATTTTGATGCACACTGGTGTGGTAGGGCATAACTTTCTTCCTATTGTACCCCTGCCTCACTTTTGGCCTTTAAAATTTTTTATTTTGAAAACATTTTCACCTACTGCTCTGCAAAGTTAATATAAATACAAATGCAGCTGAGTATCTGTTATGAACCAGTGAAAAGTTTCCCAGCTTTAGATAATTCTTTTTGGGACTCATGATTTTTCATCCCCAGATGATACATCATGGAATAACCTCTTCCCAGTACAACAGAGCCCCTTGCATCACAACATGACACACCTGTGGGAGGCTGTTGGTGGGGAAAAAAGAAAGAGGTGGCCCTTGCCATGTCACCCAAGGCCTGTTGCACTATCCAGCTGAGCAGACACTTCACTGTGGTGTACAAACTGATCAGCTCAGTCATCCTTCCATAATGCCTAGCTGACCAAGATTTTTTGGCCCTCAGTGATTCTTATGAGGACTATATAATATTTAATTACTGCAGGCACTTCAGTACTTGACAAGTTTTTTTCATAATCTGCAGAATAGCTGCCTTAAAATGTTACCCTATAGATCAGATGTGACTTCACTCAGTGCAGACACTAAAGTCCTATATGGATTTCAGTCATTCTAGCCCATTGCTAAACCATCCATGGCTGTTATATTATGCATGAAAAACATGCTTTTTTTTTCCCCCTAAACACCAAAGATCCTGACTGCTTCCAGAAAGTTATTTGGTCTTATTCTGAAGACAGAAGTGGTGAATCCTATTTGTCATCTTGATAATTTGTCCCAGCATCAATTTTTCTTAAAAATTTTCATTTTGATTTGTTTCCTCAGCTTCCCATTGGGAGTTTGCTTTCCCACGAGATTAAATAATCTTGTAGAATTGCCTTTTTCCTGTAGTACTTCTAGATTTTAAGATGTGATCTCACAATCGTGATGATTTTAAATGAAGCATATTCATCCTCTTCACTAAAACTTTTTATCCAGTCTTTGAATACTTTTTTTCTACATCTTCTCCTCGATTGTTTGTAAGCGCATAATAGGTTGGAAATCCTCGCAGAGATTTCTACAAGCATGCAAGTTCTTTCCATAGCACGGTGGAATCCATGGTACCTTGTATATTAGTATCACACTCTGCTCTTTCATTTCATACTCTTTCATTTTTCATGAACAGAAATGCAGAAGGGAAGAAGTAAAGGAGTAAAACTGTGCACTTTTTTTTTGGCTAAAGGTCCAGGAGCATCTCACTCTGAATGTCAGGAGACGTACTGTGGGCCCTACCCAGAGTCTGAGCCTGAAGTGAAAGCAGTGGCTCGCTTTGTCAGAGACCACAAAGACACCATTAAAGCCTACATAACCATGCACTCCTACTCCCAGTTGGTGTTGTTTCCATATTCTTACACCACAAACAAAAGCAAAGACCATGAGGAGCTGGTAAGTCTTCCCACCTCCTAAAGTTTTATACATTTCAGAACTATTCACCCAGCTTGGTGAGTCTGGTAATGAGGGAATCACTGTGCTGTGAGGATCAAGAACTAGGAAATGACATTTTTCTAGATGTTCTTAACAACTTTAAAGAGTCTGGGATGGTCTAGTAGTGTGTAAGTCAGCAAGCTGCTTCTGAAGGCTACAGAAAAATGAAAATATTTATTCCAGATTGATTATACATCAACAACACCGAATATGTTGAAGCTCCTGTTAAAAGAGCAGTCCTGTTGTTCTGGACATCTTGAAAAGATACGTATGTGCAAATTCTTCATTATGCTGTATGGTTTATATAAACTCTGAAATCAGTTGGGTGTGTGACTCTTGTAAACAGCCTTTACAATACCTAAGCAATGAGGCATTCTGGTGGACACTTGCTACTTTTATTAAGGCTTTTGCTAGGGATACTTATTTAAAATTGTCTTAGTGATAGGATGGAAAACACATCCTGCATACGTAGAATTTTACTTCCTTGAGCCACCAAATGACACAGTACAAACTCTCACTGAAAAGAGCAGAGTTCAAAACAGAACAGTTACTCTCTCTCTGTAAAGCAGAGAGAGGTGCACTGATTCTGGGCATTTCAGCCTCCTTCACGGCTTAAGAGTAGGGTTCTCTCAATTAAAATATTTCCCTGCCGTATTTGTCAATATTACTTTAATAAAGAGTAACTTAAATACTGTGGCAGAAAAGAAAAAAATATGAGATGAATGAGAACAAATGGTTTGACAACAGTTTACTGCCAGAAGTGAGGATAAGATCCCATCTATACTTTTTATCTGCCCACAGCAGAAATGCAATATGTAGCATGGCCATATGCAGAAAACTTGTACCACATTCAGTGGGTTTTCTAGAAATTTTATATGATTATTTAACTAAAGTGAAATCCTGAGCACACTCTAAGTAAATTCTAACTGCGTACATATTATCTATTATCACAAGGCCTTAAAGGTAATAATATATTGTTTAATTTCAGGAAAGTCTGGCACAGAAAGCAGCTAAAGCTATAAAGAGGACAACCTGGAAAACTTACATACCTGGTGCTGGTGCATCAACAATCTGTAAGTATGACTTTACTGCAAGGAAAGGCATGACAGTATATCCTTGCTAGCATCAGAAGACAGCTTTTGAAAGAACATGTTCTGGTTTCAAGAAATTTTTCTGTTTTCCCTTCCTCACATAGATCTAGCTCCTGGAGGGTCCGATGACTGGGCCTATGATCTTGGCATTAAATATTCTTTTACCTTTGAGCTTCGTGACACAGGAACTCATGGATTTTTGCTTCCTTCTCGAGAAATCAAGCCAACTTGCTTAGAAGCACTTTCTGCTGTCAAAGAGATAGCTCAACATGTTCTACAAAATTTGTGATGTTGAATATAATTTATTCGAGCATGACTGTACTTAGTAACTTACGAAAATGTAACAAAAAAAGCTTGCTCCTTTATTAAAATTCTTTCCACATAGGCAAAACCCCAGAATGACTGCACTCCCTGTATTTTAGAACACATTGGTTTTTTTCAGCCATACTTATATACCTTTATCTACAGTGGTAGCTCACTGCACCGCAAGTGTAATAGAGACAGCACACTACAAGGGGAAAAAAGCACACATGTCCCACTAGATGGTGGGAACTCCAAGTGTAAGGGTCTCTGACTGATACAGAGCACACTGGGCAGACTCCATCCATAGAAGAGATTCCCCCATTTAGGTCATTCGTGTTATTTTACAGGATTTTGTTACAAGAACACAACCCTCCACTGTGAAACAGGAAGGGTGCTCACAGTGTTATAAATGAGAAACAAAAGTCTCGATGTTCAGCAAAATCTAGATTGCTTTATTTGATATAGACGGAGCAAACAGCGCTGGGGAATGTGAGGGGTCACCGCCCACTCCACGCTCCATCAAACCTTGGTTAGCAGCCTCTTCTTATACTATGGTTTCTCGTTGTTATCAATCATTTTTGGTTTTTTGCTGTCATAATTTTGCCAGGTAAGCAGTGGTGGTCGAATAAACATCCTTATCCCAATTCACAAAGCCTCCTGGTGATAGTCAGTCTCACTGATAACCATCTGGTCCTTGTAGATAACCACCAGCGAAATCTGGGAGCCTGGTCCTTGAGATAGGCAGCATTGATCAGACAAAGGCAGGAAGGGCTATCGGGAAGACTGATTATACAAGCTGGTAGCAGATGCAACTTATTTGGAAAACATAACATAACATAACATAACATAACATAACATAACATAACATGGTGATTTCAAACAGAATGAGTTTATCATATAATTTCCTTTAGCTGGTGTCCATGCTTCACTTCAGAGCTTAGTATTCTGGTTTATAAAAACCCCAATGCTTTTGTGATTAACACAAATCTTTTATCAATTATCACAACAGCAAGGCGAGCACACACAAGTGGCCAAACCACCAAGTGTCAGCTGCCCATTGAGGCTGCTCCACTACAATTAGCCAAGTTCATTCACCCTGCAGCCAAGGGTTTGTTGCAGCACAGCACTGGCCTGAAGACTGTAAGACCTTTGTAAGATGACAGGACAATGGGCAATGATTTTAAACCAAAACTGGGCAGGTTTAGATTAAGAAAGAAGGTATTTTTACAATAAAGGTGGTGTGGCACTGGCACAGGTTGCTCAGAGAGGTGGTGGATGCCCCATCCCTGGAAACATTTATGGACAGGTTGGATGGAGCTCTGAGCAACCTGTTCTAGTTGAGGATCATGGAAACAGAGATCCACTGCGGCTGGAAAAGACCTCCGAGATAACTGAGTCCAAGCTACACTTCACCACCACCCCGTCAATTAGATCAGGGCACAGAGTGTCATGTACAGTATTTCCTTAAACACCTCCAACTACAGTGATTCCAACACCTCCCTAAGCATCCATTTAAATGTTTAATCATCCTTTCTGTGAAGAATTTCTTTCTAACGTTCAACTCGAACCTCCATTGGTGCAGCTTAATACTAGGTCTTCTCATCCTAACATTTGTTGCCAAGGAGAAGACACCGGCCGCACCTGGCTAAATTTCCTTTCAGATAGTTGTAGGGAGGGATAAGGTCACCCCTGAGTCTCCTCATCAGCCACTCCTCACACAATTTCTTATCCAGAGCCTCCATCAGCCCCACTGCCACTCCCGGGAGGCGGAGCCGGGTGCCTACCCCGCCCTCCCCAAGATGGCGGCACTGCCGCTTCCGCCCTTCTCGCCACCGCCCTCCCAACTGCGACGTCACCGCGGTCGTCATCGTCGTCATCATCGGCGGCGGCGCGGGCGGCGCGAGGGCCGCCGGGAAGGGCGCGCGGAGGCGGTGGCGGCGGCGGCGCTCCCACGACGGCTGTCCCGGCG